>JAWZYT010002033.1:285000-345000 GCA_034508575.1 Petrolisthes manimaculis | reverse complement strand
GTGTGTGTGTGTGTGGTGGGGGGAGGGTGATAGTGTGTATAATTGTGTGTGTGTGTGTAATAATAATAATAATAATAATAATAATAATAATGTTACTGCTACTTCTAGTATTGATGATGAAAATGATATCAATAATAATAATTATTATAATATTAAAGTACTACTACTACAATATTAATAATAGTAATAATAATAATGATAAAAATATAATCTCTCTCTCTCTCTCTCTCTCTCTCTCTCTCTCTCTCTCTCTCTCTCTCTCTCTCTCTCTCTAGCTACTGAGGTGACCCAACAAAAATAGTGAACGAGAAATGGAAGGAAAATATTGACCGAAAAATTACACTGCACACGAATAACGAAGATAATTTTGACCTTAAAGACCGTGTAGACCGAAAAGAGAGAGAGAGAGAGAGAGAGAGAGAGAGAGAGAGAGAGAGAGAGAGAGAGAATTGTAATTTCTCTCCACAAATTGAGTAACGCCACGTGGGTAAAATTGGTTATGACGTATTTATTGGTGTTAATACAACTATTACCACCTCACAACAACAACAACAATAATAACCAAGTCTCTACTGCATAACAACAACAACAACAACAACCAAGTGAACTTTGAGGTCATATAGCTCCTGATAAATTATAATGGTCATAATTATCAATAAATATTATGATAAATATATGAATATAATATAATTTAATATACGGTAAGTAGATAAAGTTAGTTTAATAAATAAAGCATAATTAATAAACGGATTATAGTAGACGTTAATATGAGGAAATTATATAGTAAAACATTAACTATAATAATAATAATAATAATAATAATAATAATAATAATAAAAAAACGGCCTTAGTCAGCCTTACTTTATAGTTGAGAAACATAATTTGTTAATACGTTATAGAGGTAAGTGAACAGCAGTTTTTTGTCTGTTAGTATGGACTGTGCATCCCTTATAGAGGAGGGAAGGCTGTTTCAAAGTGTAGGTCCACCAACCAATAAAGACCTCACTCTTGTACAGGTTGCTAGGCAGAAATGTTACTATGACTTATGGTAATTTTCGACTTTATTGCAGGTTCCATTTTGGTACCTTATGTAGTGAGTATAGAGTTAAAGGCAGAATTCAGAGGTGATGTGAGGAGGGGAGGGCTATTGATACCATTTGTTAATAGGGGCAACAATTTGTATGACATGGGATAACTGGAAGAATGTTGTTTTTGTATTGATTGTTGTATCATTATACTTCAGTTAATTTAGAGGTGCAAGGGTTATAGAAGTTCATATAACAATCTATGACAACAGACGTATTGTAGCTTCCATTTCAATTGTTGTACTTACAGGTTCTAAATTAAAACTCTTACGAAGATTACATTTTATTCCTTCCAAGCAATAACAGATAATAGTAATATTATAATATTTTGTTGGTTACGCTTTATCAGTCTTGTCACTGTTATTATTAAATTGGTTGTAACAGTGATTAAGGATGAATTAAGACCACCCAGTAGGATGAGACGAGGAGGTGATAGAGAGGTGGGACAGCAGACACGAATGACAGCAAAGGAAAAAAAAAAAAGAGGCACAGCTGATAAATTCTAAGGACTGCCCACATCACCAATGGCAATACCACCCGAATTGTTTGGTAAGACTGATGCTATTTTTGTATTGTCCACTGATGCAATGTCATGCCATGTAATAATGCCACAATATATTTATTTTTGTACAAATAATTAAAAGTTGCAATATCATTCCATATACGGTAATTTAGTTACATATAGAAATATATATTACATGTAGGATATTATATCAATAATATGAATTTGCATAACTCTATTTAATTTAGTTACATATAGGAATTAATATTGAAGAGGTTATATAGTGAATTTTATAACACATACAAAATCATGGACTTGTACCAGTAAAATAGCAAATAAGGATGAAATTGTAAAACACAATTTTTCTATATAGCTGAGCATTTGTGAAATGATTTTATTAGTACTTTTACGTTTCACCGATTACAATTTGATTGGTCTGAGGAAGAGAGAAGACCACTCTAGGCAGACGTAGATGACCCTATAGGACGAGGGTGTGGTGATATAGAGGTGGGGCAACAAACATGTAAGGAGATAGTAAGAGGTGAATGAGAGAGTAAAGTCATGGTCTAATGTACTGCAACCTGGTGAATAAAAGCGAGCTATTTGAGTTAATTTTATGAACCAAAATTGCACACCAACAGCTATAGTTTCGGATCATTTTTCGAAGCCATCTCATTGGAAGGTTTTGCAGTACATTAGACCATGACTTTACCATCTCTACCTCATAGCTCACAGACAAAGTAACTGCGATATGTGCATACTTGATCATTGTAAAAATCAGTTGTACCATCTCTTTTGTAGAAAATTTCCAAACAGTCTTCTATACCGCCAGTATTGTCGGGTTGAATGCCATCCCAGGGAAAGTTGTTAGGCAGTTGTGTCCCAGAGAGCCAAAACCACTGTCCCTCACTCGTTATGTCAGATCCTCCCATCCAAACCCCTTCATGACCAACCCACACAGTATCTGACAACAATGTAACAATAGTTTATATAATATTACCTACAATATATATATAAATACATGGCTATTCAAATTTATAGTTACAGAATTACAGGGTGAAGTCCTGACAAGATATTAAATATATTCCCATATGTATTTTTCCCATTTTTAAAAGGATAATTACAAACATGAAAACCAAATCCATTACCGTGGGCGAACGATCGAACACTTGAAACTCAACCCCAACCCCCCCCCCCCCCCAACACACACACACATACAGTACAACACCCCCTGTTCTCTTTCAGGTAGATGAGAGAAGTAATTACAATGTATAAAGCAATGAACCCTTATCAATCACGGGATTCAAACAGATCGATAATGGTTCATTGCTACATATGTTGTTATTACTTCTCTCGTCTACCCAACAGAGAACAAGGGGTGATGTGTGTGTGTGGGGGGGGGGGGATTTTCAAGTGTTCGATCGTTCACTCACGGTAATATATTTGGCTTTTATGTCTGTAATTAACCTTTTAATTTTGGAGAAAAAACAACATGATAATATGTTTAATATCTTGTCAGGACTTCACCCTGTAATTTTGTCACTATAATTTTGAATAACCTTGTATATATATAACTTTCCATATAGGATTGAATTGAGAATGAAAGAAGACAGCTATAGGTCTGGAAAACCCTGTAGCATGAAAGAGAAGGTGTTGTGCAAGTGAGACAGTAAATACAAAAGAGTAGAAAGAGAAGATGGACAACTGTATGTCTATAATGAACCAGTACTCACAGGGAAGGATGAACTGATGCACCTGCTGCTTGAAGGTGATGAGGTCTCCTGTGGGCTGTGCCAGGTCACCTCCTCTATCCTGGCACCACTGACGGCTATCAGTCCAGCTCATCTTCTGCTCTTTGTTCACGTAGAAATCTTTGCCCTCGTGATGGAAGAATTTTCCTGGAGAACATAGACATAAGTTCCATCGCATTAAATGATAATTAGCATTACGGGGAAGATTTAGATTTAATGACAAAGGAAGACTGCCAGAGGACAGGGAGACCCTGTAGAACCAAAGAGATGGTGATAGAGATGTTGGACTGGAAACGGGAGGAAAATAGAAGGAAAAGCGGGAGTGTCAAAGAATTAAAATTGTGTTGTTGTGGCCAAAGGGTTGTTGTGGCCAAAGGATGTCGGAGCCCTAAGAGTACAGACCACACCACCACAAGTATGACAGGCGGTTATGGAGGAGTAATCTGGTTTAGTTCCCTAAAAGTAGACAGGTGTCCATTCTGGTGATAAAATTATAAAGTTATTTCTGATGAAATTTATCACAGATCTACATTATAAAATTACATTTGACAGAGGTTAATATAATGGGGTGATTCGCCAGATCACACTGCAGTCTTTAGTGATAATAATCCTGTGTTGTTTAAGAATTCTCCCCTGACGGGAACCGCCTTGACGTGGTGGTGGTGCTTGCGTGTCTATGTGACCTGTCGAGCTAGACTAGAGGGGGCTCCGGCCCCTGCTCTGCCCCGATTTCGGAGAGAGAGGGCTTCCCATGCTAGGAAGGTCGCCAGTGAGAGACCAGACTAAATGGTTCCCATGCATTACCCCGTAGGGGGGGTTTAATGTGGGCAATTCTTTAAAGATTTATCGCCCCTTCGGCCCCAGCCACTGGCTTTCAGTTCTTCAACTGTCCCTCTTTTCTTTTTATTTCCTTTCTGCTTGCTGTCACACCTCTCTATCACCTTTTTCTGGCGCTATAGGACCTCGATGTTGCGGCGCCTAATATCCATCAATCAATCAATGTTTAAGAATTGCTGTGCGAAACAGTTAATCATAATATAATGTATAATGTAATGTATAATAAATAGTATAAATAAATACGGTAATTGACCGTCATGTGATTTGTCATTGTTACCAAAAATGAAAAGGAAATATTCAGTGAGAGCAACGTTAATATTTCAGTGGTCCAGGTTTATTACACATTTATGTATGTATGTATAGTACAGTACACTGGTGCACAACAATTCATACCCTGAACCCGCCACATCATGATTGGGTTCTTTGTAGTTCGAGCAACAAAACACAGTTCTCCATCGATTCCCAGTCATTAAAAATTTTCATCTAGTGATGAAAGTGTCAACATGAGTCCTATCGAACCTCGGTTATAGAAATTAAACCTTTTCAAGACTGTGTTTTGATCAAGTAATCCAAGGTCTTCGGACGATCTCTTAGATCGTAGACGGTTTAATATGTGATATTGAATGTCTGTATTTACTTGACAATAAATTTAACACGTGGAAGATGGGTGGCTGTATAATGCAGTCACACCTGCCATATAAACAAAGGCATTAATTAAGAACAAAGTCTGTGCTATTTTTAGCGTGGATGTGAGTAGCGGCTCGCTCCTTAAGCAACTAGGCTTCATATATTACCCTTTTCTAAAACATGGTAAATTTTGAAGGCTGGCTTTGATTAACTTACAGTGACATAGATCCTTCTAGTTCACAAAATTTTGGCATTATAGACCATTAAATAATTGCTTTGGGGATGAAGTTTGTAAAGAAGACAGCCCTAGTCCTGGAAGGCCCTGTAGGACAAAGGAGAAGGTGAAGGAGGTGAGATTACAAGCCCAAAGAAGACAGATGGAAAGGAGGGACAATGGAAGAATTGAACTGGAGTGGCTGGAGCCAATGGGAGTTAAAAAACAAACTGTAAAGTATTGCCCACATCACCTCAGGCAATACTCCCCCCCCCCCTCCCCTCCGAAATTAAAATAATAGAAAACTCACCCACATAAACAAAATTCTTCAATGTAATAAGGTCTTCTGTCAATGTGGTGAATTCTTCTACTACTTCCCTCAGCCTCAGCCTCAGGTCCCTCAACTCCTCCTGTATTTCACTTTCCATCGGTGATATCCTTTCATAGTTAGATTCTGAAGAAAAAAAAACTTTGAATAGTGGCAATGTAGAATATTAGTAACATCGTGTACATTACAAATAATAAAAACAATACTTACTATCTTTTATACCAATAGACGTTGCGGACAAAGTGTGAGAAATAATAAACTCCTTACATGGATTCCCTCTCTTATTAATCTCCCAACAACCTCCCATCCCTAACATTCCATATGTCGTTCATATTCAAGACTCACAATGTTGGTTGGAAAATTCATTTGACGTGAAGAAGCAGTAGTGAAAGTTTTATAACTTCAATAGAGATTAGAATTAAGGATGATAACAGAGTGCTCTAGAACTGGTAGACTTTGTAGGAAGAGAGAAAAACTGATAGAGGGATGGGACAGCAAGCACGAAGGAACAAAAGGAAAACTGAACAATCCAATAATATGGAAGGAACTGCATTCCTGCCATATGAATTCTTTAGTTATAAATGGTTTGCAATTAAACATTTACATATAATACAAATATATTTCTATTATTACTATTATATTAAATATATTTATTCATAATCATGTTAAAGTAACTTGAACATTATATTGAGAATAGTCAGCATCAGGTGAACGAACACCATCAACCCTGTGAGTCCATAAAAGTTAAATAGATTTTATCCCGAACGGAGTTACGGACCAACAGATGAGCGACGGAGCCCTTTTCCCACTACCTCCGTCGATACAGGGACGGTCGTGACGTCATTGTTGGAGGGTAAATGGTGATGGATTCCGTCGATATGGACTAGTGGGAACCGGGCATAAGATGACTTTAAAATGCTTTTTTAGAGTTATAGATGTCATTAGAAGACCTAACAAGTTACTTTTCTTTACGTGACATAATCAGGAGTAATCATTATCATCCATGGCCGTTATTGTAAATGAAATATTCTTTTATTCGACTGAGTTGAACAGATTTATTTAGGGATATGAAAAAACTATACATAATTTCTTTAATTATTAATACCTATCCCACCCACTCCCTGGCTGTAATGCAAGTCTGCCAAATTTCCCCATTCCTCCTCAAGACGTATCCACTTGTAAATAGTTTTCCTATCCATGTCCACCATGTACCCGGCAGGAGGCTGAGCATTGGAGACCTAATCCCTAGCCAGGACTTAAGCCCGTTCATTCCCATCGACACCAACATGGGCCGGGAGTCGGGACCCAACAAAAAGTGACTTTGCTGCCACGACGCCCCAGGAGGACGAGCCACTCAAAGATATCCAACACCAGGGGATGGGAAGAGTTAAACTTGCATAAGGCCTGCAAAATACTACAGGAATCGCGATATGGCAAATCAACTAAGAGAAGATAAAAAACAATCAGAAATAAAGAAAATCGACTTAGGAAAATTTAATGCCGAACTTACCATCGCCTTCAGCCATACTTGTTTAAGAGAAAGCCTCCTGCCCAAATATACCCATATATATATATATGAAATGTGTATATGTCTTATAAATTATATAAATTACCAAATTTTGAAATCCTTAGAAATTAACATTATATTGGGCGGTATATGACCCTAGCTGTTGCACCGCCATGTATACCATATGTTACCAACTATGTTACCATAGTTCTGTTTTTTTCGTCATCGTTGTTTGACCTCGAATCAGGACAATTCACGCGGTATAATTGGTCGTAGGCTTTGTCGTGTATGTGTGAAATCCCCTTTATGTAGAAACCGGAGGCAACACCACTTCTATGGGGTTCGTGTGAAAATTAGTAACTTAGTATTCACAACAGTATCTGGTACTTTTGCAATTAATTAACATACTCGCAGTTTTATCAATCATTGGGATGTTTTTTCCACAAGAAACATCAGTAACCAGAGGCATTGATACAGTGACTGAGATCTGAGGAGGAAAGAAGACTGCTCTTGGTCTGGAGGAGGTGATAGAGAGAAGGGATAGCAAACACGAAAAAAAAATAAAGGAGAGGAAAGAGTTGAATTGAAAAGAATTGAGGAAATATATACATTATAGTACGATACTGCATGGAATGTATGACTGATATTCTGTGTCTCATGGTAAGCGAAAAACTATAATGATATATGACAAAGCTGGACTAACCTGATAGATCTTTATTGAGCAAATGGAGGATTGCAAGTTGGTTTACGGCCAAGTTTTCTTCCAACTCATTCACTTCACGATTGCTGACGTGACGAGGAGTGATGTCTGCCGAACAAGGGCAAAGAAGTCCCAAGATGAGTAGAGCGACTTTAAGGGACGAAATCATGATGCAGAGTGAGAAAGATGCTCACTCACCACACAGATGTAATAAATAAACGGGCTTTACCCGGTTACACCTTTATCTCGTTGATTACAGTATTATCAAGAATAGTCATGTTTCTTGCCTGATTACCTCGTAGGAGGGAATTGCCTGCATTAATAATGTGAGTAATACTTTAAGGATTTTGGGGGCCCCTTCGGCTCCAGCCACTAGAATTTAGGTCTTCAACTGTCCCTCTATTGTTTCTATTTCCTTCCTGCTTGCTATGTCACCTCTTTATCACCTTTTTCTGGCGTTGTATATCTTCGCTGTTGCGGTGCCAAATATCTATCAATCAATCAAACAATCTTGCCTGCGTATATAGGCAAGAGTTAACAGGTACTCTCAGTTTGTTTTACATATACAACTGGGAAACTCTAAAACACACTGAGGGGGTAGAAGGCTGCGGGGAAGGAAGGGTCTCCAATCTGCCCTGTGGGTGGCAGGAAAGGGAAAGAATGGGAATGGAATGGTGAATGAGATGAAAAGGAGAGAGATAGGGGAGTGTGCCAAAAGGAGTAAAATAGATATGTGTGGGATATCTGAAACGTATATAAAAGAATGGGGGTGGAAGAATGTGAAAATGTAGGGAAGAGTGTGTTGTGGGAAGGAATGGAAGGAGGCGTGATGGATAAAAAACTGATGGATAAAAAACTGGTATGGATAAAAAGAAGAAAGGGAGAGTAAAGGAAGGGTGTGCATTGTTGGTGTCTAGGAGAGTGTGGAAGGGAATGGATCGACATGGAAGGAAGGGAACAAAGATTGATTGATTGATTTTTATATGCAGCTACGCATCTGGCGAAGCAACAGCTACGGTCATAAACTTAATAATTGTTATCTACATAATTAATAAACAATAGACACCCGAAAGGGATAGGGACCATGATTAAAAGACACACAAACTAAAAATCACATTATAAGTAAGAGAACCCGTCGACATAATTAAAAAATAAAAATAAATCCAAATAAAAAAAAAATATATATAAAACCATCTAAAATCCATTAATATCATAAAATCACAGTTTGTGGAGGAGGCCAGCCTCATATACCACGACACAACAAACACCCTCAGTATATAAAGTTAGTAAGAGCTATTTTATTGAATAGTTTGTAGGAATAATAAGTGGTTTTCAGTCAGCGGTACCGTGACACAGGCAGCTTAAAACACACACACACACACACACACACACACACACACACACACACACACACACACACACACACACACACACACAGACACAAATAATAATAATTAGATAAAACTATAAAAAGAGCATCTGGTAATAGTGTGTTCCGTTGTTGAAATCGAAGTACATCACCGTTTGTTTACAATTGATTGACGAACTAAAGTGTATAATTTTTTTTTTATATTGTGGCACAGAAAAAAACAAAAGTCAGACAAGACATCATTGGATGGCAACACCGCCGCCCCTTAAACATCAATAGTTGTCGCAATACCTTTTTTGGCGACTGTACACTCATGATACGCAATTTCTGACCAGAGACGAACGGCAGGCACCACACACACACACACACACACACACACACACACACCCTGCATTCGAACTCAGCCTCTATAGGTGTACTGGGTTCGGAAATGAGCAATACCAGGCGATTCGAAGCTTTCTGCTCCTTACACTCTGGTCAGAAATTATGTATAACGAGTGTAACATTAGAGCGACTTTGCCAAAAAGTTAATCATTTTGTTTTATTATGAATATCTATCAATAGAAAAAAATGAACATCATACGGCTAAACCTGTGGACACTAGACCATAAACAAACACACGAACAGATAAATAAATAAATAAATAAATAAATATCCGGAACCGAAAACAATACATCGCCCCACATTCTAGTTGTTGTTGTTGTTGTTGTTGTTGATGTTGTTGAATTACCTTTGTTATTGTTGTTGTTGCAGTTTTTGTTGAACTTTGAACGGTTAATTGGAGGAACAGCCAATCCTCTTTCTCTCTACTTTATTATTTTTATCTTCTGTCTTCAACTATTGTGAGGGATTTAGTGTTAGCAAAAACGAGTGAGAGTCAACATTTTTACCTATAGTTGGATTATATATATATATTTAATATTGTATATATAATGCCATGTGTAATTGTATATTTTTACCTAGTCGGATTATATATATATTTAATATTGTATATATAATGCCATGTGTAATTGTATATTTTTACTTAGTTAGATTATATATATATATATATATATATATATATATATATATATATATATATATATATATATATATATATATATATTTAATACTGTATAATATAATATCATGTGTAATTGTATCTTTTTTATTTATAATGACAGAGAACTCCGATTAATATCCTATAACCTGGAATAAAAATACAGGTTCAAAATTATGTTTAATCATATTTAAAGGGAGATTCTCTTGTTAATGATCTTAATTAAAGGTATATGATTCCCTCAATTTATACTACCATGATATAGACGACATTAATGTTACTTTAATGAGGGATCTGTTTCGTGGCACAGTTTGGAGGAATCAGTAGTCCACCAATTTACTCCAAAAAAAAGTCTACAAGGAGCATAAGTCGTAGTAAAGGATAAAAGTGGATTAAAGTAGAGTAGTTCAAGAGTTGATGAGGTGTGTCTATGAAAGTCTGAGAGTACCGGTTAACTCTTACATTAGGAAAGAGAGAGAGAGAGAGAGAGAGAGAGAGAGAGAGAGAGAGAGAGAGAGAGAGAGAGAGAGAGAGAGAGAGAGAGAGAGAGAGAGATTATTTTTTTTTAATTGATGGATACTAGGCGCCGCAACATCGAGGTCCTATAGCGCCAGAAAAAGGTGATAGAGAGGTGTGACAGCAAGCAGGAAGGAAATAAAATGAAAAGAGGGAACAGTTGAAGAACTGAAAGATGGGAACTATTTAGTCTGGTCTCTCACTGGCGACCTTCCTAGCATGGGAAGCCCTCTCTCCCCGATATCGGGGCAGAGCAGGGGCCGGAGCCCCCTCTAGTCTAGCTCGCCAGGTCTCAGAGACACACAAGCCCCCCCACCTCGGCAAGGCGGTTCCCGTTAAGAGAGAGAGAGAGAGAGAGAGAGAGAGAGAGAGAGAGAGAGAGAGAGATGGAGTTACTCGTGTAATGCTTTAACTGCATTCCCTCTGTTCGTTAGCTGAGAAACATTCCAATACATACATGTAGGTTAAGGGAGTAGTATATTTGCTTTTGATATATTGGAGCGCCTTCATTCCTCCAAAGTATGCCCGGAAACAGACCCAGATGATGAAAAATAATGGTATCTTGTTGCCTGGAATATTTTGGAGAAATCATTTGCGCCAGATTGACCACCCAAAACAATGTGCTATGTAACCCCTATCTTCCAATTTACAATATACTTACGATTGAAAATAATAATAATACCAAATGAGAACGTGATTCTTCTTCTCCACATCTTACGTGAAAATGAAGCTGAATGAAGATGAATGAAGATGAATGAAGCTGAATGAAGATGAATGAAGCTGAATGAAGATGAATGAAGATGCATGAAGCTGAATGAAGATGCATGAAGATGAATGAAGATGAATGAAGATGAATGAAGCTGAATGAAGATGAATGAAGATGAATGAAGCTGAATGAAGATGCATGAAGATGAATGAAGATGAATGAAGATGAATGAAGATGAATGAAGATGAATGAATATGAATGAAGCTGAATGAAGATGAATGAAGCTGAATGAAGATGAATGAAGATGAATGAAGATGAATGAAGATGCATGAAGATGAATGAAGATGAATGAAGATGCATGAAGATGAATGAAGATGAATGAAGATGAATGAAGATGAAGGAAGCTGAATGAAGATGAATGAAGCTGAATGAAGATGAATGAAGATGAATGAAGCTGAATGAAGATGAATGAAGATGAATGAAGCTGAATGAAGATGACTGAAGATGAATGAAGATGAATGAAGATGAATGAAGCTGAATGAAGATGAATGAAGCTGAATGAAGATGAATGAAGCTTGTTTAGCCTGGGAAATAAAAAGGAAGAGAATAATACAATGAAACTGAGAAGCAGAGAGATAAACAGAGAAGCAGAAACAGACAGAGATACAGACAGACAAAAACACAGATACAAACAGAAAAATAGAAACGTAGAGAAACAGATAATCAGATAGAGAAACAGTGAGACAGACAGAAAAAATAAAGCATAAACAAACAGAAAGATAGACAGAGAAATAAATGCATAAAAAAACAGAGACACAGAGAAACAGACAGAGTAACAGAGAGACAGACAGAGAGATAAAAGCAACAATTCCAGAGATCAAGATATAAAAACACTCACCTACTACAGATGTAACAAGACTTCTATTAATTAATTAAGATATAGTACACTTTTGATAAATCTAGGGCAACGGATTTATCCAGACTATTCCAAGCAACAACAACAACAACAACAGAAGACAACCATTATTTTTTTTTTTCATCCGGTTCTGTTTCCTGGCTTACTTTTAGGAGGAATCAAGGTGCTCTAAAGTTAAAACAAACTGTATTAGGTACCCACGAAATATTTATCTATACATAGGGAAAAACAACAGGCTCTCGCTAACTTCACTATGTATACCTCTTCTCTCCCTTTCCACCCCTCCCTCTACTTTTGTATTTACCTCACCATCCTTACCCTCCTCCCCAACTCTCCCTTCATCCTTTCCTCCACCTCCCCATCCCTCCTCCCCAACTCTCCCTTCATCCTTTCCTCCCCCTTCACTCCCTCCACCACTCCCTTCCCCACCCCTCCTCCTCGCCTCCACCTCCCCATCCCTCCACCCCAACTCTCCCTTCATCCTTTCCTCCCCCTTCACTCCCTCCACCACTCCCTTCCCCACATGGCCCTCCTCCTCGCCTCCACCTCCCCATCCCTCCTCCCCAACTCTCCCTTCATCCTTTCCTCCACCTCACCATCCTTCCACCACTCCCTTCCCCACCCCTCCTCCTCGCCTCCACCTCCCCATCCCTCCCATTATAAACGTGTTGCACAAACGACCTAACTCGGAATTGCGAAGCTTGGCCCGAATTCTGACATTGTATTCTTACAGTAAGGTTTATGTGGGTTGGGTTGCGTTAGTTGTGTGTGTGTTCTTGTTAAAATCAGACGTGTGTGTGTGTGTGAGAGAGAGACAGAAAATTAGTGTGACTGAGAATGTGCGTGTGTGTGTTTTCAATCTTACACATATATACATATACATGCACACAATACTCTCTCTCTCTCACACACACACACAAGCATACACAGATTTACATGACTAACCAAAATAACACACACACACATACACACACACACACACACACATACCTATCCACCACAATACAAGGTTTGGCTGACAGATAATGCTAAAGAACCGATTCCACCAAACTGCACCACAAAACACAACAAAATGATCTATTACTGATGTTCTCTGTTGTTTCCTACATGACATAGTAGTGTGGAGGAAAGAATAAGTAGTAGCAAGGATGATAGACTATAATCCTTGAGTAGTAGCCTCCAACTCCATGTGGACACAATCTTATTATCCCGACCCGAAAAAGGGAGTATTCTAATAAATTTTACCTCTCTAGCTGAACATTAAAAAGGGTTTGTAAAATTCACTTGTTGGAACTGTGTGTGTATGATTGTGTGTGTGTGTGTGTTTGCTTTTGTTGGTGAATTAGAAGGTCTCTGATTCCTCCAAAGTATGCCAAATGTATGGATAAAATGAAGATTATCTGTTTCCTGGCATAGTTTGGAGGAATCAGTAGCATATATATAGCCTCCAACTCCACGTAGATAAAAACTTACCCTGCCTATAAAGGGGGTGCGGGAATAAGGGGACAGGCTGGGGGCGGGATGGTTTAGGGGGGTGCAGGAGTAGGGGAACAGAATTAGGAAGGGTTATGGGAGTGCGGGAATAGGGGACAGGCTTTCTACCCACCCCAAGCCTGTCCCCCTATTCCCGCACCCTTAATGTGTGGAGGAGCTGGGATGTATGTGTGTGTGTGTGTGTGTGTGTGTGTTTATATGGGATTAGATTTGTGTGTGTGTGTGTGTGTGTGTGTGTGTGTGTGTGTTTCTCTTGCTGTGTGTGCGTACGTTATTTGTGTGTGTGTGTGTGTGTGTGTTTCTCTAGTTGTGTGTGAGCGTTATGTTCGTGTGTGTGTGTTTCTCTTGTTGTGTGTGTATGTTTTTTTTTCTTGTGTGTGTGAGAACATTATTATAAAAAAAAAGGTTGACAACAAACTCTTTGACACAACACTTAACGGGGATTCCATTTTTAAAGGAAAGATTAAAGAAAAGGTTAAAAAAAAAAAGAACAATAACAACCTCCTTGAGACATTACACTGCTTATGGGAATACAATTTTTAAAGGGAATAAATAATCTCCTTCATCTTACTCTATCAACTTCATTGTTCTCTTTGTTTCAGCTTATCTTATCTCACTCACACACTCGATCATGCACTCTCTCTCTCTCTCTCTCTCTCTCTGGGAACTTTGGGTGCACCTCCAACTCCATAACTCTTCAAGATGTACAGCCACGCACCAAAGTTTCTGTACCCCCTCAGTGGAAGTCAGAGTGAGAGAGAACAGAGAGGGTAGGTAAACGGACGGTAGCCACCACAGTGTTGTCAACTCTAGCCAAGATAATATTCCCGAACCATGAGTTGTGAAGCTCCATATGAAGCATTCACTGGTGAGAGAGAGAGTCAGAAAGAGGAATAAATGGAAGGTATAGTTTTCAATCTCCACATCCTGTCTGCTTAAATATGTGTTTTATTATTTTGACAAATTTAAAAATAGTGTAGTTCTACTTTGTGATTGCAGTTATTATAATCATCATCATCATAATTATGTTGCCACGCCAAAACCTTATCCAATTTAGGGCAGTGTAATATCTAATTTCATTATTTCTTCATTTCCTATGTTGATGGTGGTATTGTCATCTCTAGGTAACGTAGGTGGTGGCTACTATATTTATTATTCTGGGGTGTATCTTATAGGTTTTCATTATTTCAATAATCTGTTCTCTTTTCATTGAGTCAAAGGCTTTTGCAAAGTCTATTGAGGTGACTGTTGTAATATTGTATTGTATATATTGCATTGTATTGTTTGTATTGTCTCGTATTGTTTATATTGTCTCGTATTGTTAAGATGAGTCGACCAATGACTCAAGTGGGTGAGTCGACTCACCTTGATAAGGAGCCTGGAAACTTTTCCAGTTCCCTCAGTGATCAGTAGTTGAGCCCGGCCCCGCCTTTATTTATTTTATTTATTTACTGTTACTGTTGAGGCAGTACACACTCAGCATTATAGGAGTGAGAGGTTGTATCTCATGTAGTTGAAGGTAACGAACGAGTTCCTGTTTATTCTTGTGTTTGTGTTATTTATTATATGCATTTATACTTTCTTATTGGTTGTTTAGATATTTTCACTTTTATACATTCATGCTATATAGTTATTCTACCTGCACTATTTGTGATATGTTATTTTTTGTTTTGTAGGATCACTGTACAAGATTTGTGACTAATAAAGCCTAGAGAAAAGGCAGAGTTTAATACTACAGTGACTATTAGTGGTTTATGTTCTAAATAGCTGGTTTCTATACAGTCATTTAATATCATCAGGTTGTCCTCAATTCTTCTTTTCTTGGTAAATCCTGCTTGTATGTCTTTCATTTCTTGTGATCTTTGTAAGTGATCTTCATTTTCTCTCTAAGTATGGACATAAATATCTTATATGAATAATTACTCTATGCAATTGGTCTTAAATCCTTCACATGTGTGGATTTTCTTTTTCTCTATAATTTATGTTTTAGTGGTTTTCCTATCTTTCGGTATGTTTCCATTTTCCATTATTTCATTAAAGCATTCAGTTAGTTTCTTTATGCAGGAGTCGCTTTGTAAGGGAGTTTTGTACATTTCAGGTTTCATATCATCGGGTCCAGCAGCTTTCCTCATTTTTAACTTATTCAATGTTGTTCGTACTTCTTTGGTTATTTTGTAATTTTCCATTTTTTTTTTTTTTTTTTTTTTTTTTTTTTTTTTTTTTTTTTCAAAATTGCATATCATTTGTATGTGATCAAGTAACTCCTTTGGGTATGTGAGTCCATTTTCTGCAGTTATCTCTCGAGTTGTTTCTCTGAATAATTCTCTTGCATATTTTTCCATTTGCTTTTTGTTCCATACTTCCTTTATGTTGTTGTTGTCATGTTTCTGGTATATGATGTTGTTGTTGTTGTTGTTGTCATGTTTCTGGTATACTGTATGTTACTCCAGAATTCCTTTAAATTAATGTTGATGTCATTTCTTGTTCACTCAACTTACTTCCATCGTTGTCATACTTCTTCCTTTGTCTGTGTCTTCCCTTTTAGTTTATTTATGTGTTCCCAAATTAGTTTACCTTTCTCACTGCTATTTATTATTTCGTCTGTGATCTTTCTTTCGTGTTTGTAAATTTCATCTTTTATAAGTATTTGTACGTACTTCATTTTTCTTTTCTTTGTACAATCTTTGCATTTCTTCTTTCACATTTGGTGTTTTTGCATTTCTCTTTCTCTTATTCAAGATTTTTCTCTGTGATATTTGTTTTCTGATTTCATCGTTTATCCATGGTGGTTCTGTATCCTTTTGTGTTTTGCTTTCTCTCCTTTTATAAGTTTTCTTTAGTACTTGTTCGGCTTGTTCTTTCATACCATTTATATCTTTATTCCTTATCTCTTCTTCCACTTTTTGTGTAAATTCCTTTAGATTCTTTTCTTCCGTTGTATAGTACTGTATGGCTTTGTATGTATATTTCTTATATGTTTTCCCAGTTGATTGTGGATATTTTAGTCTTATTTCTATTAGATTATGGTCCGATACATCTATTATTTCTTTCTTTTCATCAATTTTCATGTCCATAAAGCTATCATACATTGTTTCATTCAGTAATACATAATCAATTGCACTTTTTTTTTTTTTGCACTTTTCGTCTCCATTGGTTAAAATTAATTTAAATTTTTCCTGTAGGTTTAGTATTATGGATCCATTCCAATTTAGTTTCTGTTCTTCAATATATCCTATGTATACATGACCGTTAAAATCTCCTAGTAGGATTAATCTTTCATTTTCCAATTTCTCAATATTCTTTGCTATTTCTTGTTCTAGTTTAGCATTTCTTTCTCTATCTTGCACTGACATATAATTATACAAGGAGAATCACTATTTTTATCATCCCTATTTTTCCAGTCACTTTTAGTAGATCTCTGTTTTCTATTTCTTTTAAGTCAATACAATCATTACTTTTATATATGATCATAAGACCATCTCCTTTTCTGTCCTTTTCAACTCTCATATTTTCTATTTTCTGTATATTTTCACTCACTTTGATTTTATCTATATTCAGCTGTTTTTCTCTCAAACACAGTATATTAAAATCACTTGTAATTTGTTTTTCAAGCTCGTACATTTTTACATTTGTCAGTCCTTGTACATTCAGCATTTTTATTTTTATTTATTTCTCTTTGTTGCTATTATTTCTCTTCGATATCCTTTCTTTGCCATCTAGTACAGTACCTGTTTCTGGTCCCTTGTGTTCTGAGCAGTGTGCCGTTTTTAGCTCCGGCCTCAGCCAAGAGCTCAAGGTCTTATCGTAATTATTGTTCTTCTTCTTCTTCTTCTTCTTCTTCTTGGGGCGACAACTTCTAAAATGGTTCAACTTACTCACTCACTCACTCCCATCCATTTTCTTTTACCGACATTGAATCATTTTTTCAACCGAGAGGGGGTTCAACCGAGGGGTTCACCCTCAATAAAAAGGGTTCATTTTCAAAATTTCAATATAACCATATGAATACGAAAATCCAAATAAAACATAATTAATATTTTTGATACCTTTACATATGGATATTTTATTATTTCACTTGAATCATTAAGAGCCGGAGCTTTTGAAGGATTTTCCTTCATGTTCTTGTTTACATACCAACCTTGTTCTCCGTTCCTACGTTTTTCTTGTAGGTCTTCTCTTGCTCGTTTTTCAGCCTCTCTTCCTTCCTTAGTCAAGTCTTTTGAGATGCCTATTTTCTTCTTTTCTTGGTCTGTCTCATATTTCAGATTCCTTGCATTTTTATAATGCTCCATTTTTCATTCTCATCTCTTAGTTCAACTAGCATTGGCATGTTTCTGTCATCTTCCCTGGGCCTCCCTAGCCTTACTATCCTTTCTAGTTTGAATTGTTTTACTTTGAGTGAGTTTTCAAAAAGATCACTGCACTTCGCTAGGTCCTCATCAGTATTCATTTTCTCTTGGGTTCTTTGTTTTGGTTCTGGTACATTATATAGTACTATATTTTTCTTGCGTTTTTCTTTCTTTTCTTTTTCTTCTAGTCGTTGTAGTACTACTTCAACTGATTTCTGTACTAATTTTCTACTTGTTCTATATTTCCTAGGACCTTACTAGTGGTTTTTTCTACTATGTCCTCTTCTTGTCTATCTAGTCTTTCTTCAATTTTATTTACTCTCATTTATGTTCTCATCATTACTAGTTAATTTTTGCATTTTTTCGTTTAATTCCTTATCATTTCTTACTTTTCTTAGCTCTCCAAAGCTACTGAGTATTGTTTGTTTACAAATTTTGCAGAACCATGTTTCCCCATCTTCCTCTTTTAATGCTTTATAATAATTTTTCCCAACTTTCACACATCCTATATGGTTCCATGTTTTGCAGCCATCACATTTTATTCCATTATCAATATCTCTGACCTTCCTTTTGCCGGTTCTACACTCCTCCAACTTGTCCTCTGGTGTTGCATACGTGGTAAAGTCATGGTCTAATGTACTGCAACACCTTCTAATGAGATGGCTTCGAAAAATGATCCATATAACTGTTGGTGTGTGCAATTTTGGTTCATAAAATTAACTCGAATAGCTCGCTTTTATTCACCAGGTTGCAGTACATTAGACCATGACTTTACACCTCATGTTCTCGTCCAGTTCTTCAAATTGGTTACATTCCCGGCACTTTTTCTTCCCTCCTTGTCTGGTTCGTGCATCCATCTTCTCTTTGTGCTATAGAGTAATTTCTATATACACAACTTATATATACACTTATAAATTATATCTCAGGGCGGAGCGCCCCTCTCACTCTCTCTCTCTCTTCACCGTATTCACAATCAAGATGATCTCGTCGTTGTCGTTAATGTGTATTTGTTGTCTAACTTTACATTTAAATGTTTCTTCTCTTCTTCTAATTTTCCTTTTATTCTATTATTGATTGTTTTCTATCACTTTCTGTCTATATGGCCAAATATTTTCAATGTAGTCCTTAGTTTGGTAGCGGTGCCATGTAAATAACAGGTCGGGGAAATTTCACCTATCCAACGGTGTACCCCTCCATCACATCATATCATCGCTGTATATGACCTAACGGGGGTGCGGGAATAGGACAGGCTTGGGGGGGCTTAGGGGGGTGCGGAAATAAGGGGACATGCTTGGGGTGGGTGGGAAAGAGGGGGACATGCTTGGGGTGGGTGGGAATAGGGGGACAGGCTTGGGGTGGGTGGGAATAGGGGGACAGGCTTTGGGGGTGGTGGTAATAGGGGGACAGGCTTGGGGTGGGTGGGAATAGGGGGACAGGCTTTGGGGTGTGTGGGAATAGGGGGACAGGCTTGGGGGGGTAATAGGGGGACAGGCTTTGGGGGGTGCGGGAATAGGGGGACAGGCTTGGGGTGGGCAGAAAGCCTGTCCCCAATTCCTGAACCACCCTAACTCTCCACCAGCCTGTCCCCCTATTCACGCAACCCCCCCCCCCCCAGCCTGTCCCCCTATTCCCACACCCCCTTAATATGTTACAGATATTCTAGACCAGCTTACATATCTTAACCCTCTCATTTTCTAATAGCTAGAAGATATCAATACAAACTTTGTTGTATATACAGTGCATATATTAAATTACATGGCTATGAAAAATACTTTTAACACATTTTTTTACATCTGTCACTTTACCCAGCTACTGTATGTTATAGCATAACTTTATTAATTTTTGCTTGTTATTTTCCTATTCGTATGTCTACAAAAATTTTCTTCCTTGTTCTCTGTCAATGATTTTGTTTAAATATTTCATTCTGAAGTAGCCTACAATTGCCAAATTTGCTGGTGTGTGGCAATATCTGGCAGCTGCTCCAAAGTAAACACTCATTTTATCAATGGATCACTCAGAACCTACAACTATTGTAAGGATGAATGTAATTAGGTGAAGCCAATAACATCCATCCATACAAAGGTTAATTGTAGATTCTGAGTGATCCATTGATAAAATACGAGTGTTTACTTTGGAGCAGCTGCCTGACACTGTACTGACACACACCACCAAAGTTGGTTGCAGTCTTTTCTTGGGCAACTGTACACAGATATTTTACAGAACACTACATCTTTGGGTAAATCAATTCATATATATTCTATTGTAGAAGCAAGTGAGCTAAAGCAGTGTTTCCCTTCACCATGGGAAACACTATCTGCTTTAAACATTTATCTCATTTTAACCAACCGAGAGAACAAAATGTATTTAAACGGAGATAGTGCATAGCTTAGTAACCTTTATAATCATTTGAGTTCATGTGTTGCTGATGAAAAATGTGCCTTATTTCCTAAATATGGATACGTTCATACCATTTTTTTTTTTAATATAGCCACCTATGAAAATAGAGTAGATAATTTAATTTTCCCTAAACTTTGACTAGTGATAGAAATTTATCATTATTTCTATTATTTCTATTTAAGGATGAGATGATTGTGCCTGTACTATAATTATGTACAAATAACCAATACTGTAATATTTTTAAATTGATCAACCTTGACTATTTAGACCACAAGCAAATGAATACACTAAGTAGGTAGCCGAATTATTGAGCAAACTTGGTTCATGATGTCATTACCTAATATTACAATACTCTTTCTTGTATACAGTAATGAGATTAGCATCAGATCAGCTGGCCCTATTGTAACTTATGTCTCTCAAGCAACTAGTGTATGAAATCTGTGAGTGATAGATAGAGGATATATCTGAACTGTATGAAGTTAAATGCTGGCCAATACATTAGTTTCAAACAGACAACTCTTAAGGGGAAAGTTTCGTGTTGGTAAATCTGGAGTAATTGAATCCTCCAATCTATTCCAAGCAGCAAAGCACCATTCATTTTGCTATTCTAGTCCTGTTTCCTGGCATACTTTAAAGGAATCAAGGCACTCCAATGTACCAAAAGAGAATTACCACCTTAAATAGTGTGACAGAGAATGTAGAGAATTTGCAGAGTTCAGACAGAGTTGGGCCGAGACCCAATGATAGTGTAGGGGGCGGAATATTTTTACAAGTTGCCACAACTCCAATTCGAAAATTTTACTATTACCAGTGTTTATATTTCACTATTACAAACAACTTTTCTATATACCATTTTTTCTGCAAATGCTGCATAACAGTAATTACCTCTTATAGTTAGGTCCCGGTAGTCTGCCCAAGTTAGGTCCCGGTAGTGTGTCCCAGTCCAGGTTAGGTTAGGTCCCGGTAGTGTGTCCCAGTCCAGGTTAGGTTAGGTCCCGGTAGTGTGTCCCAGTCAAGATTAGGTTAGGTCAGGTCAGGTGAGGTCTGACTAATTTCTACTGTATATTTTTTCCTGCTTAGGTCCCGGTAGTCTGCCCAGGTTAGGTCCTGGTAGTCTGCCCTGGTTAGGTCCCGGTAGTCTGCCCTGGTTAGGTCCCGGTAGTCACACTAAATCCTTCTAGGAAATATATTTTTTTCCCGTGAAATACGTTGTGGCAACTTGTAAAAATTTACCTACAGGTTACACATTGTATACAAAGTTTTAGAGTGAACCTGGAATACATGAATATAAGGTTTCCTGCCTGCTACACTATTAGAACCCATCAGGCGAGAGGGCCGATGCTTGTGGCTGGTAGCTGATTATTATAAATTTATATTAGTGACAAAAATATCACATACAGTATAAATATAATAAAGTAAGAGGGTCTTGCAAAACATCAAGTACAGTATAAAGAACTTTATTTCCTATAATAATAGATTGTTAATATTGTACAGTTGGCTCCACTCCTGCGTTTCTCCCCTCGCGTTGTCAATGTTGGGCCAGTCAGAAATTCGAATCCCCATCCACAAGTTAAAAATTTCGAAACATTCATATCCTTAGAGTGAAAGATATGAATGTTTCGAATATCTAAACTTGTGAATCAGGATTGGAATTTCTGACTGGCCCTACATTGGCAACGACAGGGGAGAAACGCGGGAGTGGAGCCAATTGTACAGTGTGTCAATTAATGATGCAAGTACCACACCCTCGTTCAGTTCCTCGCAGTTCTAGCAGGTAAAATCTGGAGTAGAAAGCAGGGGGTATCTTACAGCAGATATTGCATCGACCAATCACAATCACTGATAAGATACCCCTGCTTACTACTCCAGATTTTACCAGCTAAAACTGAGAGTAACTGAACGAAGGTGTGGTAAAGTCATGGTCTAATGTACTGCAACACCTTCCAATGAGATGGCTTCGAAAAATGATCCGAAACTATAGCTGTTGGTATGTGCAATTTTGGTTCATAAAATTAACTCAAATAGCTCGCTTTTATTCCCCAGGTTGCAGTACATTAGATCATGAATTTACGTGCATCATTGACATACTGTACAGTCGCGAACCAAAGTTTCACACCCCCCTTGGCTGACAGGAAGGTGAAGACAGTGTTAAATATATGCTAAACGATGATCGGACAAACTGGTGTATCGAGTTGGTAACGAAACAGTGTCAGCTTCATTTTCGATGACTTGCAGTTTGTTGTTTGTGAAAATGAACCTCACACTATTTTTTTACAAACTTGATACACCAGTTTGTCCGATCGTTCAGCATATTTTTAACACTGTCTTCGCCTTCCTATCAGCCATGGGGGGTGCAAAACTTTGGTTCGTGATTGTACATCCGTGATACGTAATCCCTGACCAGCGACGAACGGCAGGCACCACACACACACACACACATCCTGCATTCAAACTCAGCCTCTATAGGTGTACTGGGTGGGGAAATGAGCAATATCAGGCGATTCGAAGCCTTTTGCTCCTCACACTCTGGTCAGAAATTATGTATCACGAGTGTACATTACTCAAAAGAGATACTTTTATATCAGCTGGTAAAGTCATGGTCTAATGTACTGCAACACCTTCCAATGAGATGGCTTCGAAAAATGATCCGAACCTATAGCTGTTGGGTGTGCAATTTTGGTTCATAAAATTAACTCAAATAGCTCGCTTTTATTCACCAGGTTGCAGTACATTAGACCATGACTTTACAATGTATAATTTTGGGTTAAATAAATCAAACTATTTTAGAAAATATGGACAAAATAAATCAACATTATAATTCTTAGTATTACTGTAATTTGTTTTATATCAAATATTAAATATGGCATTCCATCTCCTGTTGATATATTTGTTTGATTAACAACAATTATCTGTCAAAGTCAAATGTGACAATATAGAAGCAAGGTAAATTTACCTGAATGATGTGTGCATCTTGTAAGTTTATTCTTATAAGTTTAAGATTAATTAAAAATCCATTATATGGCCAAATCAAAGCACAATGTCGTCAATGTGCTAGATGATGGTAAGTTAAATTCTGACCTATGTTTCAAACAAGTTAATTATATGTATTAAGTATTTTGTATTAAGTACATACATATACTTGTATTTTGTATTAAGTACTGTACAGTTGCCCACACATGAAGCTGTTACGCCTGCCTCGCTTCTTGTGAGGAAAGTGAGTAAAAGTTATAGTTTATTAACAGACAGCCAGTAATAATATTTTTCTGTCTGCCTGTCAACAAACTACATCTTTTTTCACTTTCCTTTCTCTTGTAGCCAAGCACCTCACAAGTAACGAGCCATACCAGCTTCATGTGTGGCCAACTGTACAGTTGGCTCCACTCCCGCGTTTCTCCCCTCGCGTTGCCAATGTTGGGCCAGTCAGAAATTCGAATCCCGATCTACAAGTTAAAAAATTCGAAACATTCATAATTATCCTTAGAGTGAAAGATTTAACTTGTGAATCGGGATTCGAATTTCTGACTGGTCCAACATTGGCAACGACAGCTAGGGAGAAACGCGAGAGTGGCGCCAACTGTACATACATGCACACTTTATCAGAAGAGGATAATTGAAATATACAGAAGGAGGACAGTGAGATATGGTGGTAAAATGTGTACAAGTCAATATATACAGAAGGTGAAACTATCCAGTAAACATTTTTCGTGACCGAGCATTATTATTCATGTAATAACTGATGTAGTAGACTGATCGGTTCCCCTTTTGTTCAGCAAGAAATCAATAAAGAAAGTACGAATGAAACTAGACTTGGATAATGACATAACAAAAGGGACACTATTATCACATTACATTATTCACCAACAACATTACACTATACACCAACAACATAACACTATAATGTCCTTATTAACACCAAGAGTCAAATTAATAAATGTAAACTTCTCTGGACATTCAGTTTACGAGGCTATGAAACTTAATTAACTGTACACTCGTGATACATAATCCCTGACCAGAGCCGAACGACAGGCAACACACACACACACACACACACATACACACACACACACACCCTGCATTCGAACCCAGCCTCTATAGGTATAAAGTGATGGTCTAATGTACTGCAACACCTTCCAATGAGATGGCTTCGAAAAATTATCCGAAACTATAGCTGTTGGTGTGTGCAATTTTGGTTCATAAAATTAACTCAAATAGCTCGCTTTTATTCACCAGGTTGCAGTACATTAGACCATGACTTTACTGGATGGGGAAATGAACAATACCAGGTGATTCGAAGCTTTCTGTTCCTCACACTCTGGTCAGAAATTATGTACAGAATCACGAGTGAGTGTACTTGTTGACGACTTGGCAGATGTGGCGACATGACAATAATGCCTTACAATGTTGGTGTTAAATCTGGAGCAACTGTATATATGATTCATCCAAACTATTCCAAGTACAGTCACGAGTACTAATACGTATACAGCTTTGGTTGAAGCTTCGAACAGCCTAATTCACCAACTAAGTAATAATTCCAATGGAGATGTTATTGTGCATTCATTTACTGTTTCTAGGTATTCGCAGCATACCTGTATACCTATTAGTGCTCATGACAGTACAGTACCTTACAGGCTACCATTATATTTGTTAATTAATTGGGTGGCCCCTTTTCCTGCTGTCAAACTTTGAAGGAGGAATCAATCAAGTTGCTCTCGTGTACCAAACATATACTATTCTCTTAATTAAAGACCCCCGTGATGTAGTCAGAAAACTTGCCACGAAATCACCTACATTAAAGGAGCTTATTGTGTTTCATTGCATAGGCAGGAGAAATCAGAAGCCTCCCAATTTCATACACGATCACAGGGTCCTTAAAACTCAAGTGTAGGCAGAAAACTTGCCACGAAACACTACCTCCAGTACATTGAAGAAGCTTGTTATGTTTCGTTGCATAGTCAGGAGAAATCAGAAGCCTCGCAATTTCATACACGATCACAGGGTCCTTAATCAAGTAAAACCCAAGTATTGTATCCCTAATCTTTTAGCATGGATTTCTTGTTGATAGATAACCCCTGCACAACATTACTACTGTCGGGTAATATAGTAGAGTATAACAATTACAATAACTGAGCAATGAAACTGACTTCCTATATAGCATGCATATACTTATATTTAGCCACCTGAGCTGCGTGTTGGAACTCTCCTCCACAACTACAGTCAGGTTGGACACATACATACATGGAATTATTATAGTTTGGACAATATATAGTGATGTAAATACTGAAGTGCTATATACTGTGTATAAGATCATCAGAGTAACCATTTCAGGCGTCCACTCTTGAACCTTTGGAATAAAAAAGCCAGTACAGTATAAGAGAATGTATGCATGACAGAGACAATTAATGGTTACACAAGATTTAGGAAATTATTTTGACCTCACAGATCAAGAGATATAACTCTTCTCTGGTATAGAACCCAAGGTAGCGTCCAATCATTGGGGTTTTGACTATGAAGTCCATCATCTGTCCGGTAACACCACTGTCTATAGTGGCGAACGTGGGATTGTGTCCTGTGATAGTTGAGTTTCCCAAAGTGATGACAACATTCGAAAAGTGGGTGACATCGGAGCCATCATTGCGGGGAAACACCAGGAGTCTAGACACAGAACGAGGGGTCCCCAGGTCAGCCCTCCACCATGGTTCAGCCTCATCGCTTGTATCACTGTGAAAGCAGTGGTGATGAAATGCCCTACAGCTGAACCCATCCACAGCTTTGTCCCCTGTGGTGTATGATTCGTATGTGGTAGAATACGCGGTGCTGCTAACCAAGTGAGTAATGTCACCTGAGTGGTACCAAGTGGAGTAGCAGATGTCGAAGGTCACGGATGAGTCTGGATCCCCCTTCCAATTCTGAGTACCAAAGCATTGAAGATGAAGCACTCGTTTCCTGCATGACCACCACAAGTACATGTTGTATTATGATTATATAAAAGTATTAGTTTGTTATCGTGTTAGTTATGGTATAAAGCAGCTGTAAAGTACTGGATTGTTGTCATGTATAAGTTATTCCTCCTACTACCAGAATATCTTAATTACACCGCCCCAAAGGGGGTTTATTGTTTTCGGTGCTGGATATTTATTTATTTTTTTATTTTTTTATCTGTTCTTGTGTTTGTTTATGGTCTAGCGTCCACAGGTTTAGCCGTATGATGTTCAATTTTTTTCTATTGATAGATATTCATCATAAAACAAAATGATTAACTTTTGGGCAAAATCGATCGAAGGTCAAGGTCACAAAAAAATAATGCGGATTGATCTTTATAAGAGATTTCAACACAGGCCTGAGTAGTAATCCAAACTTTCACTATTCTTATGGGAGATTTAAACAGTACCCAAACTAGTGATCCAAACCTTGTTATTATTATTAAGGGGTGGTGTTGCCATCGAATGATGTCTTGTTTATGTATGATTTTATTTTCAGTAGTTTGACAAAATGTATGCCATAGTTATTTTCACGTGAACTGTATACGAACGAAGGTAAAATACATATGAACATAATTATTTTTCATGAATGATTTAGTAAGAACATCGACCCTCCATTAACTATATAATTATAGCCTATATGAGGCCGTTATTAACACAGTTGGTTAAGTGCCACAAATAAAAAACTGAGAAAAATGCATTCAAAGTTTTGTGACCTTCAACATGCCATATCTCCGTAACGAACAAAGATATCTAAGTGATTTTGTTTTTGTTTTTTAGCTTAAGGTATGTACTTTAAGATTTTCATAATATCATAATTGCATATTGAAAGTGGAAACCATGAATGAGTGTATGTAACAAAATTTCCTATTATTTCCCTGTATTACGCTTCTTCTTGATGACATTTTGTTTCAATTGCTCTGGTTTTTGGGTCATTTTCTACCTCTAGAAGGTCTAGGAGCATCATGTTCACTGTTACTATCAGTGATTGTCATAAAAACTACGAAAAAACACGAGAAAACACTAAACAAAAACACGGAGTGTTGTGTCGGTGAGGTTAAATCCTGTGTTTGATAATAGACACTGACCAAGGGAATATCTTGCATGCTGTGATTGGTTGAGAGCAGCTTACATGGCCCAGTATGGTGCTCGTCATTGGTCCGTTGAGAGAGTAATGGCCGCCGGAGATGGAGTGGCACTTAGTAAACTGTGTTACTGAAAATGCGAGGGCTAGAGACATGCATTGCTTTAAAGTCGAAAATCGTATGACTGAATGGAATTTCCACACTTTTGACTCAGTGTTGCCGTTTTTGGTACTAACGTACCAAATGTGGTACATTAACGGGTCTTACGTACGTTTGGTACAACTTTACCAAAAAATGACAAAATGTGGTACTAAATACATAGGCAAGGAGAAACTATGATAAAAAAGGATAAGACAAGCTATTTAGGGAATTTTGTATACGTGGCACCACCGCGTCGGGCGCCCCTGTCCTGTTCCCGTACACGATTTGGTATAGTTCCGTTTCTCACGTACACCGTGTATGGTCAGTGACGGTAGTGTCGTAGTGACCGTCAGTCCTTCCTTAAGTGGCCTGGGATAAACACGATTGATACCACATTGATTTTTTTTTTGTTCACTTATATTAGTTCAAAAGTTAATTAAGAAACGAGAGAAGAGGACCTGCAATTTTAATAATCAGTGCATTGTAAGGTAAGAAAATAGCATTTAAATGTGTTGGTATATTTTGTTCTCATGTGGTACTTTTCACTGGTCCGATGTGGTACTATTTATAAAAGTGGAGTGGCAACACTGTTTTAACTGGCTGCACAGTTGACTCTGGCTTCTCTCCCGGCGACTTAACACTATTTTCATACAACTACCAACATACCACCTCAAACTTCAATCTCATTGGCCAATACTTTCGACGATAGCCAATATGTTATTATGCCTAGCGTGTTTGACCATACCTACAGGATTAATATTTTCGACCTTTTGCTGGTTCCTTATGCCATTTTTCCATGTTTCAACGGGTAGTAGAGGGATGTGGCTTGATGGTGGTGTGTATAACTCAATCTTTGGGAAAGTAACGCTTAACCAACTCTGTTACTATAGGCCTCGTATACAGTATGACCCTGAACTCGTTAATGAAGGGGAGATTCTTTTGTTGACAAATCGGAAGGCTACTGATTCCTTTTATATATATATATATATATATATATATATATATATATATATATATATATATATATATATATATATATATATAACTTCAAATACACCATGAAGCAAATAGATGCAAAAAACCACTGGAGAAAGGAAACAGGAACAGTAAGTACTTTCGTTTAATACATCTTCAGACAGAGTCAATACAAGGGTGGCAAGTCAGAGTATATCTACACACACGGCCAAAGGGGGAGGAGCATCTGGCCCGAACTCACCTCACCTCACCTCACCTGTCCATCTTAGTCAGGTGGAAACCTTTTCATTACTAAATCTGTTAATATTTTGTCACACCTAAAATGTCCATAGCTCATGTTTACATTTTTATCATATGTACCCGAAATTATACAAGACTCAATAACATTTCTTTCATAAAAGCATTTTGTTTTAGCTATAACCTTACTTTCGACCCAACTGATATGCTTTATGCTGAAATAAACCACTACTCTGTTGACCTACTTTCACGCTATATTTATGCTGTGATACTCTTGTTTTTAAGTCTTTTCCAGACTGTCCTATATAAATATAGCGTGAAATATAGCTTTATGTATATAGATTATCAACCTTACAAGCTAATTAATACAACAAAAAACACCTATTAGGTACATTTTGGTTTCATTTTCTATGTTTGCGTTTTAATTTGTGTTCTTAGTAAGGGTCAGTCAGGCCTACAGTGAGGGTGCTTGGGGATACACTACTCCCCCCTCCCTCTCCCAATATTAGTTGGCCAATTTTATTCCGCAGTCATTTTTTTTTATTACGCTTTAAAATGGGTCCTATTAAGTTGACCATAGAGGAAAAGAACCAGACGATGGCATTAGCCAGGCAAACTCCTGTTGACTGTTGGGTAGTGAAGATAAGGAAGCTGTGGGCTGAGGTTGATGATTATTGTAAAAAATGGCTGACGTATCAAAGTTGTGTTAAAGTTTTTATGGAAAATGACTAAATACTAATAATCCTTCATGACATAAAAAAAATTGATTCATTGATCCTAAATAATATTATAAGGTTAGTAAATCCTGTTAGCTGTATATACCAGAACACAGACGTCCTCAGTGGTACAGTAGCCTACTAATAGAGGATCTACATGTTTCATGGCAGTAGTTTGGAGGAATCAGAGACCTTCCAATTCACCAATAAAAACATCTATTTCCCCTTAGGTATTAGAGATTCATATTGTACCTCGGATCAGGGCAGAATTATTATTGCCCCTCATTGTGTATACAGAGATTCACAACAATAATACTAATCACCTGTGGGTCTGAAATTGAGACAGTAGAGTCGGCAGGATTTGGTGGTGAGACAGAGGGAGGCACAGGCGTGTACTGCAGGAGTGTTGGGTGCTAAGGTGACATGGCCCCCACTACAATCCATCACTTCAGACGGGAACGACGAAATCACCTGTGTATACATAACATCTATATATCTAAATGAAGAGACTCTGTTTGCCTGTCGGGCTATTCAAATTGTCATGTGACCACCTACAGCGCCAGGAATTCACACACGGAAAGTGGACGTACACGAGGGGGGACAGAGGACATTTTCGTCACAAAAAACACCCCACTAATTACTTAATTACACATACTTCACTTGGTCTAGTAAAAACTATGGTTACACCCAAGACCAACAACACTAGTCTTATTAGTCTTGGTTACACCCTCTGTGTGATACAAAATGACACCACCAATGAAGGTTTTTGATAACAGATGCGGCCGCAACATACATACAGTCGCGGTCAATAATAATCATCCTTATTGGGGTGGTTCGTGTAAATGTTTGACAGCTTTCCTCTGTTTCTAAGCTGAGAAACTTTCTAATAAATAGGTTAACTATATACCAGCTTCTATTTCACTACAAGCAATTACTGACTATTCAAAACAATTATATAATAAGAACACGTGAACATATTAAATAGCAATTTGTTAGAGGTACCTATTTCTGAATGATTATTATTGTCCGCGACTGTACATACGCAGGAATACCAATGTAAGAAGGCTGTTATAAAACACCTTTATTCGTGGTGTCATTTTGTATGGCGTAGACTCTATGCCGTAGAGGATGTAACCATAGTTTTGTTGTCGTGTGTGTATATACTGGATTATTATAATTATAAAGCAGGCTAGGAAAGATGGAGAAACTTTATAGATTGAAGAGAGGATGGGGGCAAAAATGTCCTGTGCATAGACTATACTTGTGTCACCTATAAAGCAGGCTAGGAAAGATGGAGAAACTTTATAGATTGAAGAGAGGATGGGGGCAAAAATGTCACCTCCAATTCAACAACGCTTCCTTAGGCTATATGGTTATGAATACACTCTTTTTCTTTAATAATTTCTTAAGAGTCTCATAACTACATATAATTCCTTTAAAGGGACAATACAGTGTTGGTAAATGTAAAGTAACTGTTTCCTCCTACAAAGTTAACTCTTACTAGCAACAGGCTTAGTACTATTATTGTTGTTAATTAACCTGGTCCTGTTTCCTGACATGATTATATTATACTATGGAGGAATTAGGATGTTGTAATGTACAAACCAATAGTGTATTACTCCCTTAATTATTATTATATACTGTTGTCAACATAGCTAGTAGGCGTAATGTACAGTTCAACTCACGTATGGAATAAAACTTTCAGCTTCTTATATATGACGTTATTGTTTCATTACACTATGACAATATTGTTTCATTACACTATGACGTTATTGTTTCAGTTCCTTATATATGGTGTTATTGTTTCATTACACTATGACGATATTGTTTCAGTTCCTTATATATGGCGTTATTGTTTCATTACTGTTTCATTATTGTTTCATATTGTTTCATTTGTGGTAACAGTTGTGGCTGCAATTCTGTGGCCCAGCGTTCGATCCTTGCTCGGGACACTGTTAAAAATACCACTGATGCCAGAGGTTACCACCCCTGTGAGCAGGGGGTGGGGGGTTTGAGTCAGCTGTCTGAGGTCTTCCTGCTTAGTCAGCCATAGCCGAAGCTGACTCGGGTCTCAGGTGGGTGGAGAGGTCGCTGGGCCATACATTTACAGGGATCATCCTTGTGATGTGTGCTATAATTGTGTTTCATACACACAGTGTGTGCTACACTCTGTCCCAGTGTCTGCCACTCGCTGGCACCTTTAATAACCTTTAATACACTTCCAAATAACAGTGTGACCTGCCGTGAGTTGCTGCCAAAATAAACGATCAACGATAGTAGGGGAGTTGGCAGAGTGGTTAGTTTTGTGGACTCATAACCTAGAGGTCGGGAGATCGATCCTCTCAGGTGAGGGCCTCAGATAATTTGCTCTTCTGATTTGAGTTTCAGGCACTAACTATAAGGCCACCGAACGTCGTAAAACACCCTCGCTGGTACCATAACAGCTGCAGTATTTGGGAATTACCCTCACTTCCCTCTCTCTGTGGCTTGGTATTAGTTCGGAAATCGTGACGTGTGTGTGTGAGCATCAGTTGACCTGGGCCATGATAACGGGCTTGATGAAGCCTATGTCCAGTATCGGAATATATATATATATATATATATATATATATATATATATATATATATATATATATATAAAACTTAATTTGGTAGGCACAACATAGCAATGTAATTATTTACTAGAGAATTATTTATCTTTATAAGTTACGGTGGCTTTGCATTATTCAGAAGGGCCCTCTACTGTGGACCAGAGGGACTATAGTTTGGAAAGCAACCCATTCTTCGATTAATAGAAATATCCAACCATCTCTGCTCCAGTTACTATCCATTTCTCATATGCACGCCACACCAAAATTTCACAACCGTGTGTCAGTCGCACGAGTAGGAATTTATGAGAGAGAGAGAGAGAGAGAGAGAGAGAGAGAGAGAGAGTGAGAAATATAACGTTGAAGAAGTAAAAATGATCGTAAAATCCTCATTATTTACTTGGATGGCGACAGAGGTCCATGGGCACGTGAAACAGACAGAAGGGGAGAGAGAGGTTTAGGGAGGAAGGAGGCTACAAGGTAAATATAGCTACACAATTAAGGTAGTTTCAGTGGGCGAGAGAAACACGAGAATTAAATTATAGTTTGTGTAATAGTAAGACATAGATAATACAAACAATAATTACTGAAACCTTCAAATTCTTATATCATGCTAAAATGTGTATACTGTATGTAAGAGGCCTTTACCAATTGACAGTAAAACAAATTAAAGTAACTTCAGCTTTTCCTTATTGTGTTCTTTTGAATTTTTTCGTTTCAAAGTAACTAGTTCTACATATGTTAATAGAAACTCGTAGTACCAGATTATTATAAATGTATTCTAAGGGTTTGCTTTTATCTTCTCACATCATAATAATACCATTGTACTACTTGTATAAAACTACGTTAATAATAATTTACTTTAGAATTTGGTACCTCCGTTTTCTTTCTCTCCAACCCAATCTAACCTTATCCCATATTCATCGTGACGTCACTCCTGGCCAGGATAATATATAATAGTCTATCATCCTTGACTCCAGGTGTGAGGCCCAGTGACCCAAATATAATCATCCATATAGGGGTAACTTACGTAAGATTTTGACAGCTTCCCTCTGTTCCTTAGATGATAAACTTTCCAATAAATATGTTAACTACCATCTTTAGATTTACTACAAGCAGCTACACACCACTTAAAACAATAACATCATATGTGAACGTGAAAACATTAGACAGTAAATTGTTTGAGATACCCATATGTGGATGATTATTATTAACCACGACTGTATGTCCATACCTTGTGAAGCAATATTGACCTTGGCAGTGTAGGGGGGGGGGGGATTGTGAGGAGGAAAAAATGAAAATAAGATAATGTTTGAGAAGGAGGAAAATATAAAATGAAATGAGAATAATGTTTGAGAAGAAGGAAACAATAAAATAATAATAGAATGTTTGAAAATGAGGAAAAAAAAAGATGAAAATAAAATAATGTTTGAGAATGAGGAAACTATGAAAATAAAATAATGTTGGATGAGGTACAAAGTCTACAATTATGGACTGAAGTTATCAATCACTCTCTTGCGTGTCACACCAATATTGGCTTCGTGTTTCTTTTTTTCTTTTTTTTTCCGTGGCAAACTGATTTCACAACTTATATCTGTACTGTTATACCTCTTAGCAACCGATACCAAGAGAATAATTATTTTAAATATGATGCAATTACAAAATGATGAAAGAAATTATATATATATATATATATATATATATATATATATATATATATATATATATATATATATATATATATATATATATATATATATATATATATATATATATATATATATATAATTCTTATGTTACTATTCTTGATTCCATTAGTATTTAACATAGCGAAATTTTAGATGTACTGTATGACAAAATGGCGGGAATAGGGGGACAGGCTTGGAGGGGGTTTTTGGGGGGTGCGGGAGTAAGGAGACAGGCTTGGAGTGGGTTAAGGGGGTGCAGGAATAAGGGACATGCTTTCTATCCCCCCCAAGCTGTATGTTCCTAGATAACTGAGTGTGTGTGTGTGTGTGTGTGTGTGTTCCTAGATGACTGAGTTTACATTTAGCCCCCATTATCTTATTTTGCTCGTTACCATAATTTCCCGCGGTCCTGATTCGGTTAGGTTAGGTGAGGTGAGGTCAGACTAATTCTATTTAATGCGCTGTAGTGTTTTTCTGACGAATCTAGTTTAAATATGGCGAAAATGAAGTGTTTATGGAGATTGGGGAGGGGTGATATCTCCCAAAGCATTAATTTGCGACAGTCTTGAACAATTAATGTGTTCAAAAAACACTATAAAACTTTGCAATCTGAAAACCTTTAGTCGAAACCAGATTATGGTCCAACACTTGATTATTACCCTCCTAATATCCATGCACCCTACCTATACCTTATTAGTTGTATGTACAGTTGCCAAAAAAGGTATTGCGACAAATATTGATAGAACTTTAACCATAGTAATATCCACAACTGTTTGTAGGGACTATAAGCATGTATAACAGAAGGAAATATACATATCCTTCTGTAAAACATACTTATAATCCCTATTTAACAACTATGGACATTAATATATTTAATGTTGTATTAATGGTTGTCGCAATACCTTTTTTGTCAACTGTACCTTATTAGTGGTGGCCTTCAGGAGTGTTGGGGCCACTTGCCGACCCAACGCCATCACTACCAACACCATTGTAACTTCCACCCTCCACGCCATCTCTCTCTGTGTGTGTGTGTGTGTACAGAAGGGGAACATGAATTTTATTAGTCATTAATTAAGGTGAAGATTAAGTTTGTTAGTATGTTAAGGGAATAAAATAGTTCACTTTTGGTCCACTAGAGTGCCTTGATTCTGGTCTCCAAAGTGCCTAGGTCTGCAGGAAACACGACCAGATTGTCAATTATTATGTTGACCAATTGTTTAGATTATATACAGCAGTAGTAGTAGTTTGTAGGAACCAGTAACTCCAGATTACAGCAGTAGTAGTAGTTTGTAGTAACCAGTAACTCCAGATTACAGTAGTAGTAGTTTGTAGGAACCAGTAACTCCAGATTACAGCAGTAGTAGTAGTTTGTAGTAACCAGTAACTCCAGATTACAGTAGTAGTAGTTTGTAGGAACCAGTAACTCCAGATTACAGCAGTAGTAGTAGTTTGTAGTAACCAGTAACTCCAGATTACAGTAGTAGTAGTTTGTAGGAACCAGTAACTCCAGATTACAGCAGTAGTAGTAATTTGTAGTAACCAGTAACTCCAGATTACAGTAGTAGTAGTTTGTAGTAACCAGTAACTCCAGATTACAGTAATAGTAGTTTGTAGGAACCAGTAACTCCAGATTACAGCAGTAATAGTAGTTTGTAGGAACCAGTAACTCCAGATTACAGTAGTAGTAGTTTGGAGTAACCAGTAACTCCAGATTTACCAACACTATAACTTTAAGAGAATCCTGATGACAGACAGGTTGAACAAAATGAAGTAATATTCAACATTTGCTTGAGTATAATTATTATCAAAGTGTTCCCATGTACTAAAACTTTACAATAATCTTATATCCATTCCATCCTATAATGAACAACAGTTAGTTGTCTTATTATACCAACCCTAAAATGACCTTATAGACAAATGTAGTATTTATTCCCTTCCCTGAAACCAATATCATACTGCAAATATATCTGAATTTCCGGAATTAACTCTACCTAACCTGAAGGAAAATAATATAAACAGAAGTGTAACGAAAATCAACAAAGAGCCACGTGTGAGTTTGGAAAGTCTAGACACGTCAACGTCAACGTCAGCTGGTGAACAGTACTCACTTCAACGACTGACGGTACAACAATGTATGTATTGGGAGTTTCGAAACACAAACCCCTGGCAGACTACGACCAGATTCCAACACGATCAATAAAGCAGAAAAAAATACATGTATGTATGTATGTATATGAAATTTTCCTCTTCGTTTATATTTTTTGCAGATTATGAACCTATAATATATTATAGGGAAAATACCAATCTATGACATATTCTATGACATAAACAACACAGTCAGTTTATTATATATATATATATATATATATATATATATATATATATATATATATATATATATATATATATATATATATATATATATATATATATATATATATATATATATATATACCGGTACTGTACAGTATATATACCTACATGTACGATACTTTGATAGAGAGCGAGAGAAACAGAGAGTGTGTGTGTGTGTGAGTGAGAGAGAGAGAGAAAGAGAGGGAGGGTGTATGCGAGAATAAGAGAGAGAGAGTGTGTGTGTGAGAGAGAGAGTGTCACGCAGTGTTGCCAGATTATTAGAAAAGTCTGGATTTCTCCTGATTATTTGCCTCTTCTCAGATTTTCTGGTTAAAAAGTAGAAAATCTCCAGAATTTTAGCAAACCTCCTGATAAATGACCCCTAATCTTCAGAATTTTTGAGAGAGAGAGAGAGAGAGAGAGAGAGAGAGAGAGAGAAGTCTGTTGAAGGTTGCTATACCCCAGGAGCCCTACCGTTGAAGGTTTTTCCTGTCCAAGACATGTCTGATATTTTCGCCGCGCTACAGCCTACACTACATGCAGTCCACTTATTCACTATTACCCCCCATTGAGGATACGTCTGAAGCGTGTGTGTTAATTATTTAACCATAGCCTCCAGCACTAGCAGTAGTGGGTCTGAAACAAGGACTGTTGTGAGAGAAAAAAAAACGAAAGTATAGTCAGAAATATAACAAAGCCTGAGAAAGTGAGGAAGAATTTAAAAGGTGGCTGAGAAGTAGTCGAATGGTTATGCATTTTGTTGTGTCCGTTTTCTATAATGCGCTTGGTCAAAATTAATACGCTATAAAATACAAAATCTCATGATAAGCTACTATAAAGTGCACGGTAATATACACTGGTAATTGTAAAATCACAACTTTTATTATTATCAGATTTTTAATGGATAATCCAGACTTTTTACTCTCAATTATCAGAAAAGTTGCAAGGGTGATCTGGCAACGCTGAGAGTGTGTGTGAGAGAAACAGAGAGAGAGAGAGGGTGTATGTGTATGTGTATGTGAGAGTGTGTGTGTATGTTTTAAAGAGAGAGAGAGAGAGAGAGTATGTATGTGTGTGTGTGAGAGTGTTTGTGAGAGAAACAGAGAGAGAGAGAGAGGGTGTATGTGTATGTGAGAGTGTGTGTGTATGTTTTAAAGAGAGAGAGAGAGAGAGAGAGAGTATGTATGTGTGTGTGTGAGAGTGTGTGTGAGAGAAACAGAGAGAGAGAGAGAGAGGGTGTATGTGTGTGTGAGAGTGTGTGTGTATGTTTTAAAGAGAGAGAGAGAGAATGTATGTGTGTGTGTGAGAGAAACAGAGAGAGAGAGAGGGTGTATGTGTATGTGAGAGTGTGTGTGTATGTTTTAAAGAGAGAGAGAGAGAGAGAGTATGTATGTGTGTGTGTGAGAGTGTGTGTGAGAGAAACAGAGAGAGAGAGAGAGAGGGTGTATGTGTGTGTGAGAGTGTGTGTGTATGTTTTAAAGAGAGAGAGAGAGAATGTATGTGTGTGTGTGAGAGAGTGTGTGTGAGAGAAACAGAGAGAGAGAGAGGGTGTATGTGTGTGTGAGAGTGTGTGTGTATGTTTTAAAGAGAGAGAGAGAGAGAGAGTATGTATGTGTGTGTGTGAGAGTGTTTGTGAGAGAAACAGAGAGAGAGAGAGAGGGTGTATGTGTGTGTGAGAGTGTGTGTGTATGTTTTAAAGAGAGAGAGAGAGAGAGAGAGTATGTATGTGTGTGTGTGAGAGTGTTTGTGAGAGAAACAGAGAGAGAGAGAGAGAGGGTGTATGTGTGTGTGAGAGTGTGTGTATGTTTTAAAGAGAGAGAGAGAGAGAATGTATGTGTGTGTGTGAGAGAGAATGTGTGTGAGAGAGAGAGTGTGTGTGAGAGAAACAGAGAGAGAGAGAGTGTATGTGTGTGTGTATGTTTTAAAGAGAGAGAGAGAGAGAGAGAGTATGTATGTGTGTGTGAGAGAGAGTGAGAGAGAGAGGGTGTATGTGTGTGTGAGAGTGTGTGTGTATGTTTTAAAGAGAGAGAGAGAGTATGTATGTGTGTGTGTGAGTGAGAGTGTATGTGAGAGAGAGTGTGTGTGAGAGAAACAGAGAGAGAGAGAGAGAGGGTGTATGTGTGTGTGAGAGTGTGTGTGTATGTTTTAAAGAGAGAGAGAATATGTATGTGTGTGAGAGAGAGTGTGTGCGTGAGAGTGTTTGTGAGAGAAACAGAGAGAAAGAGAGTATGTGTGTTTGTGTTTGTGTGTGTGTGAGAGAGAGAGAGAGAGAGGGAGAGAGGGTGTATGTGTGAAGTGAATGAGAGAGAGTGTATGTTTTAAAGAGAGAGAGAGAGTATGTATGCGTGTGTGAGAGAAAGTGTTTGTGTGAGAGAGAGTGTGTGTGAGAGAGAGTGTGTGTGAGAGAAACAGAGAAAGAGAGAGAGGGTGTATGTGTGTGTGAGAGTGTGTGTGTATGTTTTATATATATATATATATATATATATATATATATATATATAGAGAGAGAGAGAGAGAGAGAGAGAGAGAGAGAGAGAGAGAGAGAGAGAGAGAGAGAGAGAGAGAGAGAGAGTATGTATGTGTGTGTGAGAGAGAGAGAGTATGTATATGTGTGTGAGAGAGAGTGTTTGTGAGAGAAACAGAGAGAGAGAGAGAGAGTATGTGTGTGTGTGTGATAGAGAGAGAGAGAGAGGATGTATGTGTGAATGAGAGAGTGTGTATGTTTTAAAGAGAGAGAGAGAGAGTATGCATGTGCGTGTGAGAGAGAGTGTGTGTGTGAGAGAGAGTGTGTGTGAGAGAAACAGAGAGAGAGAGAGAGAAATACAATAGCATGTAATGACTTTTCACACCTATTTACTTTTGTGTTTTTTAATTGGGTTCTATTTACTTTTAATTGTTTTTAAGGGAGTTCTATTTATCGTAGAGGGTTCAGGTAGGGTTCATTTTGAAGCGCATTAAATTCTCCACACGATGAGACTATCGGTAAGGTTCTATCTCATCTCTAAAGGGTTCAAAAGGGGTTTAAAATGAGTTAGGTTCGAAATATATGTATACATTTTTCTAGTTTTTTTTTTTAAGAGGTTCTATTTATCCTACAGTGTTCCCATAGGGTTCATTTTAAAGCTAATTAAATTCCCCACACAGTGAGACTATTGGGAAGGTTCTATCTCATCTTTAAAAGGTTCAAAAGTGGGTTTGAAGTGAACTGTAATGACATTTTACACCGATTTAATTTAGGTGTTTTTAAGTTTTTTTGGGTCGGAAGATAGCCATTAAATTCCCTAGACAGGGGTTTAAGGGGTGGTGGAAATTGGGGGACAGGCTTGGGGGTTGGGGGGTGCAGGAGTAGGGGGACAGGCTTAGGGGTGGGGTAGAAAGCCTGTCCCCCTATTCTCGCACCCCCCGCCCCTAACCCTCCCCCAAGCCTGTCCCCCTACTCCCGCACCCCCCAAAACCCCCCAAGCCTGTCCCCTACTCCCACACCCCCTTAATCGGCATCTCTCTATCTTTATCTTTATCTCTATCTCTATCTCTCTATCTTTCTAAGTAGATTCAGAATAATTTTTTCTCCTAATTACTTTATTTTTTGTATTTTTGTATTAAATTTAATTTTAAGTTTGGTTTCGTGTGTGTGTGTGTGTGTGTGAGAGAGAGAGAGAGAGAGAGAGAGAGAGAGAGAGAGAGAGAGAATATGTGTCTGTGTATGTATGTATTGCTATTGTTTGTGTGTATGTATGTATGTGTGTGTGTGTATGTGAATTATTGTGTGTGTGTGTGTGTGTATTATATATATTGTTTGTGTGTGTATGTGTGTATGTATGTATGTATGTATGTATGTATGTATGTATGTATGTGTGTATGTATGTGTGTATGTATGTATGCGTGTATGTATGTATATGTATGTATGTGTGTATGTATGTATGTATATGTATGTGTGTATGTGTGTATGTATGTATGTATGTATGTATGTGTGTATGTATGTATATGTATGTGTCTGTGTATGTATGTATATGTATGCGTGTATGTGTGTATGTATGTATGTATGTATATATGTATGTATGTGTGTATATATGTATATGTATGTATGTATGTGTGTATGTATGTATGTGTGTATGTATGTATATGTATGTGTCTGTGTATGTATGTATATGTATGCGTGTATGTGTGTATGTATGTATGTATGTATATATGTATGTATGTGTGTATATATGTATATGTATGTATGTATGTGTGTATGTATGTATGTATATGTATGTGTGTATATGTGTCTGTATGTTTTTTTTTTTTTTTTTTTTTTTATATAGGATCCGACACTGGACATAGGCTTAATCAAGCCCGTTATCGTGGCCCAGGTCAACTGATGCTCACACACACACACGTCACGACTTCCGAACTGGTACCCAGCCACAGAGAGAGGGAAGTGAGGGTAATTCCCAAATACTGCAGTTGTTATGGTACCAGTGAGGGTGTTATGGTACCAGTGAGGGTGTTATGGTACCAGTGAGGGTGTTATGGTACCAGTGAGGGTGTTATGGTACCAGTGAGGGTGTTATGGTACCAGTGAGGGTGTTATGGTACCAGTGAGAGTGTTATGGTACCAGTGAGGGTGTTATGGTACCAGTGAGGGTGTTATGGTACCAGTGAGGGTGTTATGGTACCAGTGAGGGTGTTATGGTACCAGTGAGGGTGTTATGGTACCAGTGAGGGTGTTATGGTACCAGTGAGGGTGTTATGGTACCAGTGAGGGTGTTATGGTACCAGTGAGAGTGTTATGGTACCAGTGAGGGTGTTATGGTACCAGTGAGGGTGTTATGGTACCAGTGAGGGTGTTATGGTACCAGTGAGAGTGTTATGGTACCAGTGAGGGTGTTATGGTACCAGTGAGGGTGTTATGGTACCAGTGAGGGTGTTATGGTACCAGTGAGGGTGTTATGGTACCAGTGAGGGTGTTATGGTACCAGTGAGGGTGTTATGGTACCAGTGAGAGTGTTATGGTACCAGTGAGGGTGTTATGGTACCAGTGAGAGTGTTATGGTACCAGTGAGGGTGTTATGGTACCAGTGAGGGTGTTATGGTACCAGTGAGGGTGTTTTATGACTTTCGGTGGCCTTATAGTTAGTGCCTGACACTCAAATCAGAAGAGTAAATATTCTCAGGCCCTCACCTGAGAGGATCGATCTCCCGACCTCAAGGTTATGAGTCCAGAACACTAACCACTCGGCCACCTCCCCTACATACATGTATGTATGTACCATGAAATAAATGGGTTTAATATTAGATAATTATCCCATGAAATAAATGGGTTTAATATTAATTAATTATCCCATGAAATAAATGGGTTTAATATTAATTAATTATCCCATGAAATAAATGGGTTTAATATTAATTAATTATCCCATGAAATAAATGGGTTTAATATTAATTAATTATCCCATGAAATAAATGGGTTTAATATTAATTAATTATCCCATGAAATAAATGAGTTTGGTGGCAATATTGGAGCAACTTGATTCCTCCAAACTAATCCAGGCAACAGGGTAGATAGATACCATTATAATAATATTTATTAATTAATTCTGTTTCTTGACATATTTTGGTGGAATCAATGTACTCCAAAGTTACTACAAGGGACCTCAGATCTCTCTAGGGTAATTTCGGAGCAAACTAATTCCTCCAAATCATATTATGACGTCATTACAAAGAGAGAGAGAGAGAGAGAGAGAGAGACAGCAGTGTTGCCAGGTCTGCTTCAAAATGTCTATACTATCTGCATTGGTACCTCTGATTCCCCATATCTAGTGAAAATTCCCCATACTTGGCCTCACCTATAGATAGATGTTGGCTCAAAATTACTGTTTGAATGGCAGTCCATAAAGGTGGTTACTTTACTGAGTTGACTTGCCCTCTCCCCTACCCCCCATCCACTCTACCCATACCCCCTCCCTCACACCCATGCCCCTACCCCTCCCTAACACCATACCCCCTCCCTCACACCCATGCCCCTACCCTCCCTAACACCATACCCCCTCCCTCACACCCATGCCCCCTCCCTCACACCCATGCCCCTACCCCTCCCTAACACCATACCCCCTCCCTCACACCCATGTCCCTACCCCCCCCTCCCTAACACCATACCCACCCACTCCCCTACCCCCCCCCCTTGATTATCTTATAATGACGTCATGATTTGGTGGAGAATGTAGTTCACGTTTTAGTTCATAATTCATTTATTATTAATTATTTTGAATTCATTATTATATAATTAAATTCCCCGTAATTTTCCCTATATTTTGATGTAATAATTTATTTAATTATACAATTAATTAACGATATTAGCGAATATTTTCTCTTTATAAATTCCCACCGTGACTAATTGGTACATTGTAGCACTTTGGGTCCTCCAAGGTATCTCAGGCAACACAACTTAATGCAGGAATAATACAGTTTGGAGGAATCAGTTTGCTCTATAATTACTCTATGGAAATTTGGGTTCCTTTATAGTACTTTGATTCCTCCAAAGTATGTCAGGAAAGAGAATTAACTAATTAATATAATGGTATCAATCCTGTTGTATGGAATAATTTGTAGGAATCCAATTGGTCCAGTATTACCACAACCAACACCACAGCTTCGAATGAATTGGCTTCGAATGAATCAACTTGGTGAACCATTCTAAAGGGGGTATAGGGAGGGGGGGAGTATTAGGGGGTATGTTAGGTGTAGGGGTGGTAGCTTCGAAGCTGATTCACTCATTCGAAGCTGTGGTGTTGGTTGTGGTAATACTGGACCAATTGGATTCCTACAAATTATTCCATACAACAGGATTGATACCATTATATTAATTAGTTAATTCTCTTTCCTGACATACTTTGGAGGAATCAAAGTACTATAAAGGAACCCAGATTTCCATAGAGTAATTATAGAGCAAACTGATTCCTCCAAACTGTATTATTCCTGTATTAAGTTGTGTTGCCAGAGATACCTTGGAGGACCCAAAGTGCTACAATGTACCAATTAGTCACGGTGGGAATTTATAAAGAGAAAATATTCGCTAATTTCGCTAATTAATTGCATAATTAAAGAAAGTATTATATCAAAATATAGGGAAAATTATGGGGAATTTAATTATATAATAATGAATTCAAAATAATTAATAATAAATGAATTATGAACTAAAACGTGAACTACATTCTCCACCAAATCATGACGTCATTATATGATAATCAAGGGGGGGGGGTAGGAGAGTGAGGTGGGGGTATGGTGTTAGGGAGGGGTAGGGGCATGGGTGTGAGGGAGGGGGTATGGTGTTAGGGAGGGGGGGGTAGGGGCATGGGTGTGAGGGAGGGGGTATGGTGTTAGGGAGGGGGGTAGGGGCATGGGTGTGAGGGAGGGGGTATGGTGTTAGGGAGGGGGGTAGGGGCATGGGTGTGAGGGAGGGGGTATGGTGTTAGGGAGGGGTAGGGGCATGGGTGTGAGGGAGGGGGTATGGTGTTAGGGGGGGGGGGGTAGGGGCATGGGTGTGAGGGAGGGGGTATGGTGTTAGGGAGGGGTAGGGACATGGGTGTGAGGGAGGGGGTATGGTGTTAGGGAGGGGTAGGGGCATGGGTGTGAGGGAGGGGGTATGGTGTTAGGGGGGGGGGGGTAGGGGCATGGGTGTGAGGGAGGGGGTATGGTGTTAGGGAGGGGTAGGGGCATGGGTGTGAGGGAGGGGGTATGGGTAGAGGGTATGAGGGGTAGGGGGGAGGGGTAGTCAACTCAGTAACCACATTTATGGACTGCCATTCAAACATTAATTTTGAGCCAATATCTATCTATCTATATAGGTGATGCCAAGTATGGGGAATTTTCACTAGATATGGGGAATCAGAGGTACCAATGCAGATAGTATAGACATTTTGAAGCAGACCTGGCAACACTGCTCTCTATTTCTCTCTCTCTCTCTCTCTCTCTCTCTCTCTCTCTCTCTCTCTCTCTCTCTCTCTCTCTCTCTTTGTAATGACGTCATAATATGATTTGGAGGAATTAGTTTGCTCCGAAATTACCCTAGAGAGATCTGAGGTCCTTTGTAGTAACTTTGGAGTACATTGATTCCACCAAAATATGCCAGGAAACAGAATTAATTAATAAATATTATAATGGTATCTATCTACCCTGTTGCCTGGATTAGTTTGGAGGAATCAAGCTGCTCCAATATTGCCACCAACTTTTCATTGGTTTATTAATAAGAGAAAACGATTTAATTTTATTACAGACTCATTTATTTTTTCTTTTATTTTTCTGATAATTATTTATTATTGTATATTTCTTTACACCTTATTTAATTATTGATTAATATTAAACCCATTTATTTCATGGGATAATTAAGAAAAAAAAAATATTTCATTTCTGCTAAGGAAATTGAAACAAATTAATATTTATTTATTATTTATTACGAAGGAGAGAGAGAGAGAGAGAGAGAGAGAGAGAGAGAGAGAGAGAGAGGAGGGACAAATAATAATCTATTTATATATATATATATATATATATATATATATATATTTTTTTTTATTCATTTACATATTGTTTTTAAAATATCATATATATTTTTACACACACACACAGTTTATCTTTTACACACAGATTATATTGTACACACACACACACACACACACACACAGTTTATCTTTTATACACACACGTACACACAGTCTATCCTTCACACACACACACAAAGTCTATCTTTCTCTCTCAAACAGTTTATTCCTCTCTTTCATACAATCTCTCTCTCTCTTTCTCTCGCACACAGTCTCTCTCTGACTCACACACATTAATCTCTCTCATACACACACACAGTCTCTCACACACACATTACTCTCTCTCACATATAGACACACACATTACTCTCTCTCTGACACACTCACACAGTCTTTTTCTCTCTCTCTCCCTCACACACACAGTCTCTCTCTCACACACATTAATCCCTAATCACTCTCTGACACACACACACAGTCTCTCTCTCTGACACACACATAAAGTCTCTCTCTCTGACACACACACACACAACTTGTTTTTCTATACCTCAACCTCGGGGCTATAGGCATTAATAAGTAGCCCGTGACTCTTGTGAGGCCCCGAGACTATTGGGTACCAGTAGATGAGACAGTGGAGCTTGGTGGTGAAGAAGATGAATTTTAGGGCTTTATGCCTATCGACTCGTGGTGTTGGTCATTAAGGCAGTCAAGTCTTGTTACATCAACATATCTTCCCTCAGCCTACAAGGTTATAATCCTTGTTTTTACAGCCGGGTACAGCACGCACGCACGCACGCACGCACACACGACAGCCGTATGATGGGAGGAAAACATACGCTAAAAAATCAGAAAGAAACACTGAAAATAAGAACAGAGAGAGAGAGAGAGAGAGAGAGAGAGAGAGAGAGAGTGAGAGGTAATTCACATTCTGTTCTACACACATCGTCCACTTTACCACACGAATATTCTCAGAAGGACAGGAAAATATTACCACTCAGTTATTGATGTTTGTAGTTATTACAAGACGGTATAAGAAGAATATCCGTGATGAGTACAATGTGGAAGTAATTATAATGAATATCAATTAATGAAGTTATAATACTTACTTAGACAACATGAACATTTACTGGCACCACATAGATCAGGATATATTCTTTATTATAATACAGTAAAAGATACGTAAACACCCTGGAAAACATATATGGATAAATAAAGATACGTGAACACCCTGGAAAACATATATGGATAAATAAAGATACGTGAACACCCTGGAAAACATATATGGATAAATAAAGATACGTGAACACCCTGGAAAACATATATGGATAAATAAAGATACGTGAACACCCTGGAAAACATATATGGATAAATAAAGATACGTGAACACCCTGGAAAACATATATGGATAAATATTGGTAACAAAAACAAAAAAACTGTTCAATATAATTACGACAAACCTTGGTGTTGATTATTGGAGAAAAGCCTTACAGTATTTACAAACAATAACTGCTAACTGCTAACTGCTAACCTGTCCAGTACTTACAAGCAATAACTGCTAACTGCTAACTGCTAACCTGTCCAGTACTTACAAGCAATAACTGCTAACTGCTAACTGCTAACTGCTAACCTGTCCAGTACTTACAAGCAATAACTGCTAACTGCTAACTGCTAACCTGTCCAGTACTTACAAGCAATAACTGCTAACCCGAGCCAATGAGAGAGAGAGAGAGAGAGAGAGAGAGACGAATGAATGGTGTTTAGTGTTAAGGGGGTGTGGGAATAGGGGACAGGCTTGATGGGGGACTGGGCGGTATGGGAATAGGGGACAGGCTTGAGGGGGGACTGGGGGGTATGGGAATAGGGGAACAGGCTTGGGGTGAATAGAAAGCTTGTAACCTATTCCCGCACCCCCCTAACCCCCCCAAGCCTGTCCCCCCCACTCCCGCACCCCCCCCCAAAAAAAAACAAGCCTGTCCCCTATTCCCACCCACCCTTAAAATAATGATTACATACACTTCAAATTCTTCTGATGTAACTCAAGAATCTATTTACCTTTCAAAACACTTCTTAGTATAGTATAGTCGGCGGCAAAAGTCCAGTCACCTCACTCCTCACTTCTTCTTCAATGATACGTACAGTCGTGGTCAATAATAATCATCCACATATGGGTATCTCAAACCATTTACTGTCTAATGTTTTCACGTTCACATATGATATTATTGTTTTAAGTAGTGCATAGCTGCTTATATTAAATCAAAAGATGGTAATTAACCTATTTATTGGAAAGTTTATCAGCTAAGTAACAGAGGGAAGCTGTCGAAATCTTACGTGAGTTACCCCTATAACAATAATAATCATCCACATATGGGTATCTCAAACCATTTACTGTCTAATGTTTTCACGTTCACATAATTATGATGTTATTGTTTTAAGTAGTGTATAACTACTTGTATTAAATTAAAATATGTTAGTTAACCTATTTATTGGAAAGTTTATCATCTATGGAACAGAGGGAAGCTGTCAAACTCTTACGTGAGTTACCCCCCCTATATAGATGATTATATTTGACTACAACTGTACATAAACACATTCACCATACAGAAATACGATATTCAAGAGGAAAAAGTATATTCTTCTGTTTGTTTGTATGTTTGTTTGTTTGTTTGTTTTTCAGTGTACAATACTTACTTTATGATTTGATAGATGTAGTGACAGAACATTTGTGGCTGACTATACAATATACTACGGTACATCCTGCCTCACATTTAACATAAAATTCTTGTGATGAAACAAAAACTGTTTACTTTTCAAGAACCGTACAGTACATACACACACAGAACCACAACAAAACAAACAAGACATCATTCGATGGCAATACCGCCCCAGCGACCACTCGGCCTTTGCTATCTTTACTTTTTTGTGACCTTGACCTTCGATCGATTTTGCCCAAAATTTAATCATTTAGTTTTATGATGAATATCTATCAATAGAAAAAAAATGAACATCATACGGCTAAAAATGTGGACGCTAGACCATAAACAGACACACGAACAGATAAATAAATAAATAAATAAATAAATATCCAGCGCCGAAAACAATATACCTTCCCCTTCGGGGCGGTATAACAAACCACAAGCAACAATATCACAACCAGCAAAACCACAAAAAAGACGATATAGAATAGACAAACAACACCTAGAACACAACACAAACAACAACACAAACAAGAACACGGAAACAAGACAAACAACACCTAGAACACCACAGAAACAACAACACAAACAAGAACACAGAAACAAGACAAACAACAACACAGGCAGAGCACCAGGAACACCTCTTCACTCCAGGAAGGTTGGAGTGAGACTCTTCATAATGGGTGAATCATGTTAATGGCAACAGAATTATCCAACACTTACTTACTTACCCCTGAGTACAACAACCTGCAGGCTGACGGACATAATAAGGTTCCTGGCAGATATGAAGTGACGTTCCTCCACCACAGACTGACCCTCCTCTTGGTCCAAATCTGTCTCTTGCATCACTTCATCCTCGTACCTCCTTTTCACATCCATTGGTTTCAGAAGGGGCTGCACGGTTCATGAAGTAATGGTTGTTATAAATATATTATTTTTAATTATTTATTAATTGCACCGTGTAGCGTTTAATCACTAGGCAGACAACAATACACACAGATAGTAGGAACCCATGAAAATCTAAATGACTACAATACAACCACACACACACACACACACAAACACACACATACACACACACACAGTAACAAGAATCCATAGCAGTCACCACAGAGAGAGAGAGAGAGAGAGAGAGAGAGAGAGAGAGAGAGAACAGACACACACAGGAAGAGAGAGAAACACACACACAGAAAGAAAGAGAGAGAGAGAGAGAGAGAGAGAGAGAGAGAGAGAGAGAGAGAGAGAGAGAGAGAGAGAGAGAGAGAGAGAGAGAGAGAGAGAGAGAGAGAAAGAGAGAGAGAGAGAGAGATAGAGAAAGAGAGAGAGAGATAGAGAAAGAGAGAGAGAGAGAGAGAGAGAGAGAGAGAGAGAGAGAGAGAGAGAGAGAGAGAGAGAGAGAGAACACATTATCATTGCATCACTGTACAGGTGTGTGTGTGATTGACCAAAAGTTTGTTGGTTATGATTCAGTCATGTGTGTAAAAAATCCATTACACTAATATACACACACACACACGAGCACAGGCCATTAAGGAACCCGGGTGGATGTGCAGCCAACACACTCCACACAGAAATCCTTACTAACCTATTTGTTACTATGGATTTGAGTCAAGCTTGAATTTAAGTGGTCACATAAAAGTAAAGAAAGTTAATGAGTGGAAAAGTGCAGTGAATATAAATCAATAAAGTGAAATACTAAAGAAAACAGTAAATCTGGCAACTCAAATTAGACCAAACCTATTGTGTGAGGTCAGCATTCCTGAAGGAGAGATGTCACTACCAGCTACTAAACTGTAAGTAAAAAAACAATCATGAGTCTGTCTGAAAGAAGAGAAGGTAAAAAGAAGAAGAAGGAAGAGAAATATGGTGAATTAGTAGAGTTTGAAGATCTAAATAAAGTGATAAAAAGAGTTAAAAAGCTGGAGGATCATTGAGGTGTTGGAAATAAAAGAGGTTTTAGTTGAAGCTAAAATGAGAAATGAGGAATTAAAGAAGGAAATGAATAGGAAAGATATAGCATTGGAAGAAATGGCCACTGAACTAAACACAGTAAAATCTAAAATAAGTGTAATAGGAGGTAACTTAGTAAAACAGGAGAAAGATTTATACACAATGAAACAGAAGGAAGAGGTGCTGGAAAAAGCCAGTAACATAGTGGAAAGAAATGAAGAAAAAAATACGAGGAAATTGAAAAGGCAAATGATGTTGCAAATGCATGTAAAGAAATGGTTAAAACATAATCATGCACAAATTCTAAAGAAAAATAATGAAAAAGAAAGATAAAAACAAACTTGAAACAAGATAAAGGAATAATGGACATAAAGAAAAATGTAAAAGAAGTACAGTAATAAGAAAAAAATTAAGGTTTGTCAGAGAGACAATTGATATGAATAAGTCAATAATCCTATATGGAGTTAAAGAAGAGGAAATGAGGAATAAAATAACAAGAGATAAAGAAGAAATGAACAAAATCACAGGTATAATGAAAACCATAGTGGAAGAAGAGGAAGAAGAAGTAAAGATAGAAGAATTCCACGGATTAGCCAGGATCATCTATATTGCTTTTATCCGTTCAGTTGTTGATTACCTCTCCCCTGCTCTAATTCAACTTCCCAGAAACTTTAGATAAATTTCAGAATAGAGCAATGAGAATAATTCTCGGTTGTCCAGTGTCGACCAGAATAGTGAACATGCAGCGTGAGTTGTGTCTTCCCCCATTAGTGGAGAGAATTCATTCTAATGTTACTTGCTTTACTGTCAAGTGCCTCCATTTCCCACATCTTTCACCCCATTACTCTCAGTTAGTCAGAACTTCTATTCGACCAAACTACCCTGTCCCTCCCATACTGCCTGCTGGACGTACTCTTTTAATATCTGTTTCCTCTATGCTCCGTAGTCTTAATATAGATATAATGGTTGCAGACGTCCCTCCAGGACCCCCTCCGTGGATGCTACCAATACCTGATGTGAGCTTTACACCTACTTCCAAGTCGGAACTGCCTTCTCTACAGTGACAGTTGACTCTGGAACACATAGAAACAGTGACGTCCTCTATTACAGATCCATACTGCCTCTACACTGATGGATCATTACAAATGGATGGTATAGCAGGTTGTGCCGTTTTTTCACCTGATATGGAGTCACCTCCAGGGGGCTGGGTTGGCCGTCGTCTCTGTAACTACTCCAGCTCAACATTGTGTGAATTGTATGCTATTCTGGATGCTGTTAGTCTTGTTTGTCAACGTGGAGTGAATGCTGCCATTTGTTGTGACTCTAAACCTGCCCTTCATTCCTTCTCTAGTGTTCAGCCCACACACTCTTCTGTTATTCAGCAAATTTTATCGTTCTTGTCCTTATTACGTCATCATAACTTGACTATAAAATTCTTGTGGGTACCATCCCATGTAGGTTTATGTCACAATGTTACAGTTGACAGACTCGCAAAGGAAGCCTGCCTTATGCCTCCTCGTGGTGTTGGACGTCCTCTCTCCCTGACATGTTACCTCTCTAGAGTCCACTCCACTGCTCTCCTTCCTGTACGGCGACGCAGGGATTTAGAGAGGTCCTTCAGCATCTCCATCACCCATTACGAGTCTGTCTGCCGTCACAAGTGTTCCTACCGACGTCGAGGCCTCATGGTTCGAAAACACAATGTAGTCTCTGCTCGTTTGAGGCTTGGCTACCGACCAGCATGGCAGGTTGCTGGGATGCAGGGTGAGCCTCCCTTCACTGAGTGTCGCTTGTGTCGAGCTCCTCGTGCTAACACCGTAGAGCACTATTGCCTGGCCTGCCCCACTCAAGGTTTAAAGAATACAAGGTTAACCCGCTCGTGGGAACTGCGCATGGTCGTGACGTCACTTGGTTTTCGGGGGCTTGGATGAAGGGGGAGCAAGGAAATTAGATGAAAGAAAACAGAAGCACGAGAAGGAAAGGCCAAACTATGTCAAACTCGCATGGTCCAGACTATAATATAATTTTTCTTTCTCTCTCTCTCTCTCTCTCTACATAAAGGAATTCCTCAGTTGTAAATAAATGATGTAGTTGCTTAATAAATTTTATTGAAATATATTTTAGTAGTTGTGCAATTAAACTATGCTAAATAAAAATAAAAGTAAATAAATATTGTGCTTTCACACATAGCCCCTCTGGTACCTGCTGGTCCCCGCTATCCCCCTAAAGAAATTACTATTATATAAATATATGTAAATGTATCAAACATATACATACAATTATATAAAGAGGGACTGCTTCATCCAGGATATTAGATTCTGTTTCTCGGGAATGAATTGCAACAATTCTTAATTGTTTACACCTTCTGCACGAAACAACATGACACCACAAATGAAGTTTTTTTCATAACAGACGCAGCCACAACATACATACATACATACATACACAGTGATACCAATGAGTGAAGGCTGTTATCAAAAACCTTCATTGGTGGTGTCATTTTGTATCAAGCACAAGGTGTAACTGCAGTATAGTTTTTTTTTTGTGTACAGTGAGCTGTATATATACAAGGACATCCATGGTGTTGCCGGTGGTGTGTGTGTGTGTGTGTGTGTGTGTGTGTGTGTGTGTGTGTGTGTGTGTGTGTGTGTGTAGTACCAATACAATGGTTGTTGTTGTTGATGTTCTCCCGGGACAGAATGGCCTCCTGTCCCACAGACCACTGGTACACTCTGGTCACAGTGAAAAAACATATTAAAATAAAGGAGGGGCTGCATGGCCCTATATGCCTGGGCTACCGAAGCACATCCCAAGGAAATGGGACCACAGCTTACTTCAATACAATGGTTCTGTACTGTAGTGTGTGAATGGAGTCATGGTACAGTATAGGTAACACATCCAATATTATTAATATTATTACACTTGGTTCAGTATGTCTTCACACCTTGGCTTGACCAACTTAATTTACCAAGACACAATAAATTATATGAAAGATAAATCAAACAATATAGAACTTGAAGATAAAGTTTACTAATCTGTCATGCTATACAAATTGTCATGTGACCACCTACAGCACCAGGAATTCACACACGGAAAAGTGTGTGACAGTGAGGGGGGACAGAGGGCATTTTCGTCACAAAAAACACCCCACTAATTACTTAATTACACATACTTCACTTTTATCGTATACCTGGCAACCCACTCAGTTTGTTTACATTCCACGCAGGCGCTATTACCGCTAGGAAGGAAAAAGTATTGTACCGTGAGTAGCATGGGCTTATAGTCTAGTTAATATAAAGGACTAGTAACAGGAATACTTTAAAGTTTAAGCAGTAACAATTATTATATCTTTGTTTTAAATAGTGTATAGAATATATTAATTTATGTAGAATTTAAACTACTGTATTATAGTAAACACAGGCCAGATATCACAGCAAATGTTTGATTACAGATTGGCATATTTATTTAAATTATTATTATGTACAAATATATAACTGCTCTAAATTGGAGTGCTTTGATTCCTCCAAAGTATATCATCAGGAAATAGAAGCAATGAATAAATATAATGGTATCTCGTTACTTGAGTTAATTTGTGGTAATCCTACACTAATAAACACTGTGTTATAATTCTCTTTAGGACATTTTGTTTTGGTAAATCTGGAGCAACTGAATCCTCCAAACTATTCCAAGCAACAACAGAACACCATTATTTTTGTTCACCTGGTCCTGTTTCCTGGCATATATACTTCGGAGGAAAACAAGACATTCCAATGTAACAACAAAAGTGAATTACCCACTTATCTATAATATCTAAATGAAGAGAGACTGTTTGTGTGTCATGCTATACAAATTGTCATGTGACCACCTACAGCACCAGGAATTCACACACGGAAAATGTGTGACAATGAGGGGGGACAGAGAATATTTTCGTCACAAAAAACACCCCACTAATTACTTAATTACACATACTTCACTTTTATCGTACGCCTGGCAACCCACTCGGTTTGTTTACATTTCACGTGCCACCGCTGGGAAGGAAAAAATATCGTACCGTGCATAGCATGGGCTTATGGTCTAGTTTAAACTATGGCTGCTTGGTCAGACAGCTTGAGGAATTTCAACAACAACAACAACCCCCTTAATTAACCTATCCTTTCTTTATTTCCTTGACTTTGACTTTCTTCTGTCTGTTATCTCCTCAATCTTGGTTCTCAATATACCATACCAGTTCTCACCTTTTCTCATCCACATGCTTTTCGTTGGCATGGTCTCCAGGTGTTGAAGGCGGTCCATTCTGACTGGGATTTCTGACTCGGCGACTGCCTCTGGGAATTTGTCCGGGGCGGCTGTGGCTAGAACTCCTCGCGGAACTCCCATTGATTCCCTAAAACGTAAACATTGGTTGTTGATGGAAAGGAAAGATGGGTTGTTGTTGATGGCAAGGAAAGAATTGGTTGTTGATGGAAAGGACAGAATTGATGGATGGGAAGGACACATTTTATGTTATGGAAACAAAATAATTATTTGACGGACAAATTTGATGGAAAGGAAAGAATTATTTGATGGAAAGGAAAGAATTAATTGATGGAAACGAAAGAATTATTTGATGGAAACGAAAGAATTGTTTAATGGAAACTAAAGAATTGATTGAAGGAAAGATTGAATGATGGAGAGAATTGTTGAGAAGGAAAACAGCATTGAATAGATTGATGGAATAGAAAGGAAATAAATTGATTGATGGGAAGTACAGATTTTTGTTATGGAAAGGAAAGATTGACTTGTTAATATTAAATAAACTATAGGTATAGTTTATAATGGTTGTGGGATATAAATTACGGAAGTGAGTTCGTATCTAAGAAACTGAAACAGTGAAACAGTAAAACTCGTTGGGTAGCATAACGAGTGAGTGAGAGAGTGACGTCATAGGTAGGCCTAGTGACGGCGGGTGTTCTTTGTCTGTGGGCGAGAAGGGCAGTCAGAGGGTAGAGGTGATAACAAGGAGTGCTCACCACACAGAGTTACAATGAAGTTAAGTGGACAGTGAGTTCTGATACAGAGAACGATATGAAGACCTGGCCAGGCAGAAGATGTGATCATCGTGTCCACTGATAATGAACTAAGACTTAATTAACAATATAAGCAAGAAGAGAAACAGTAAACTGGTGAGTAGTAAAACAAGAATTAATAAGTAGTTAAGATTGATTTATGGAAAATATTGATGTAAAGGAGAGAATTGATAAGTAGTTAAGATTAATTAAAGGAGAGAATTGATAAGTAGTTAAGATTGATTTATGGAAAATATTGATGTAAAGGAGAGAATTGATAAGTAGTTAAGATTAATTAAAGGAGAGAATTGATAAGTAGTTAAGATTGATTTATGGAAAATATTGATGTAAAGGAGAGAATTGATAAGTAGTTAAGATTAATTAAAGGAGAGAATTGATAAGTAGTTAAGATTGATTTATGGAAAATATTGATGTAAAGGAGAGAATTGATAAGTAGTTAAGATTAATTAAAGGAGAGAATTGATAAGTATTTAAGATTGATTGATGGAAAATATTGATGTAAATGGAAATCCCTACAAGATAAAATTAGACTGCTAAATTAAAGTAACACCAACCTATGATGATAATGATAAGCAGCAGCAACAGCAGTATGGGGACAAACCACATATTTATTCTCTTCATAAACTCTCTTCATGGCGGACTTGATATCGTCATCGCTGGCTACAAACGTCTCTGTGAGAAATAACAAAAAAAATAAAAAAAAAATCATTTATTTCTATTTTTAATATTTTTTTTTAGTTAATTATATGACTCGCTGGCCACAAGCGTCTGTCAAAAACACACACACACACACACATCATATATATCTATTTTTATTATTATTTTCTAGTTAAATATATGACTGTGCACAGTTATCAAAAAAAAATATTATCTGTCACGCATTATTATTTATGGGATAGTAGAATATATACATTTTTGGTACTACTGTACATATATATAGAAAATGTAAGACTATGTAACTTTAATACAAGATTATAATTATATAGGTTTATATAAGTTTAGGATGTCAGGAAACAGGACCAGATTAAGGGGGTGTGGGAATAGGGGGACAGGCTTGGGGGGTTTTAGGGGGGTGCAGGAATAGGGGGACAGGCTTGGGGTGGGTAGAAAGCCTGTCCCCTATTCCCGCACCCCCCCAAAAAAAACCCAAGCCTGTCCCCCTACTCTCGCACCCCCCCAACCCCCCAAGCCTGTCCCCCTATTCCCACACACCCTTAATATAAAGTACAGGTCTCCCTCGCTATAACGATTTTCACTTTACGATATTTCGCATTAACGATCCATCTTGTTTAGTACCCATTTCTCTTTATACGGTTGCGTTCGCTCGCTATAACGATTGGCCGACCCAAGGTCTAATAATTAGACCTTGGGCCGACCAAGCATTCATATTCCCGCGCTCACTGGCTTCCCGCCACCTCTTTCCGCCACCCCAGCCAGTGACAAAGCATCCTACTCAACCCGTGCGTCGCCACCACTCACCAGTCACCCGTGACTCACCAGTGTTAGTCTCGCACACACACTCAAGCAGTACAGAAGCCAGTCCCTGTCTGTTTCCCACATTGTTTACTGTGATTTCCCTTGTGATGTCTGACAAGCGCCCTGCAACTTCCAATCTTGGTGGTGATAAGCCAAAGAAAAGAAGGATGTCTTTGAGCTTAGAGAGTAAGCTGAATATTGTGAAAAGGCATGAGGATGGAGAGGGAGCAAATAGTATTGCACGTGCTTTGAGGCTTGCACAGTCCACTGTTTCAACTGTTATCAAGAATTCGGCAAATATTAAGATGGCTGGAGAGACAAGCACAACACTTATGGCCAAGAAGGTAACACGGCAACGAGAACCTATCTATGAAGAGATGGAACGACTACTCAAGCTGTGGATAGAAGATCTTACTCAGAACAACATGCCCTTATCCACCACACTCGTTACAGTAAAGGCTCTATCTATCTGGGAGGACCTGAAGAAAAAAGACTACCAAGTTAAGGAAGGCACAACGTTCAGTGCAAGTAAAGGTTGGTTTGAGCGGTTCAAGAATAGGGCCTCCTTTCACTTCCTTAAGTTGACTGGTGAGGCAGCAAGTTCAGATGTGGCTGCTGCCGATGAGTTCAAGTTAACCTTGGTGAAGAAGATAGAGGAAGGTGGATATTCATCAAAACAGGTAATAAATTTTGATGAAACTGGCCTTTACTGGAAAAGAATGTCCTCAAGGACATTTATATCTCGAGAGGAAAAAAGGGCTCCTGGGTTTAAAGTTTCTAAGGACAGATTGACAGTGGTACTGTGTGGTAATGCAGCAGGAGACTTTAAACTCAAGCCCTTGGTTATTTACCACTCAGAAAACCCCAGGGCACTTAAAGGACTGGTAAAATCTTTATTACCTGTGATTTGGAAGGCAAATAAGAAAGGGTGGATGACTTCATCAGTCTGCCAAAGTTACGTGCTTGATTATTTGTCTCCCAGACTACGTGAGTATGCTGCTGAAAACAATCTTGCAAATCGTTTTCTGTTGTTGCTAGACAACGCACCAAGCCACCCATCCATTATGCAAGACTGGGCAGACAATATTGAAGTGATGTTTATGCCACCGAACACCACAGCAGTTATACAGCCCATGGATCAAGGCATAATCTCCACATTTAAGGCCTACTATCTACGCCGCACCATGAGACAGCTGCTTGATGCAATCGATAAGCCAGACAAGCCGACTATCAAGCAATTCTGGTCTAATTATAACATTAAAAAGGCCATTGACAACATAGATGCGTCATGGAAGGAGGTGTCAGAGAATGCCATGAATGGCAGCTGGAGAAAACTGTGGGAGGACTGCATCACAGACTTCACTGGCTTCCCTGACTTGAAGGATGTGAGGAAGGACCTTGTGAGGCTCTCACACAGTGCAGGGTTCAATGAGGTGGATGAGGAAGATATCCAGCAACTGTTTGATTCCCATGCAGAACCCCTGTCAAATGAAGATCTCATGGAAATTGAACAAGAGAGGGCATTGGCAGATCAAGAGGATAACGACGATGATGAGCCCAGACGTGAGCTTGGTATTAAAGAACTGCGAGAGGCATTCCAGCACATTGAGAAAGGGATGGAATTGTTCAGGGAATATGATTTAAACCCTGCAAGAAGTGGTGCAGCTACACAAGCTGTGGAGCAAGCTCTCAAACCTTATAAAGAAATTTATGAAAGAAAGAGGAGGCAGGCAAAACAAACTACAATTTCCAGTTTTTTTAAACCCAGCACACTTTGTAGACCTTCAACTCCATCCACCTCTGCCACTAATCCACTCAGTCCACCCACGCTGCCAGACGTCTCCCCCGTCTCCCACCCCACCAGCCCACCCACGCTGCCCGACGTCTCCCCCGGCTCCCTCCCCACCAGCCCACCCACGCTGCCAGACGTCTCCCCCGTCTCCCACCCCACCAGCCCACCCACGCTGCCCGACGTCTCCCCTGGCTCCCTCCCCACCAGCCCAGCCACGCTGCCAGACGTCTCCCCCTGCTCCCACCCCACCAGCTCCCTCCCCACCAGCCAGCCAGACGCCAACCCTGACTCGCCGCTCCCAGTCTCCGATGTTGATGACAGCGAGTGATAGGCAATTGTATAAAATGTACTGTACAGTGATTACATTTCAATAAAGGTGTTTAATTTCTGTATTTAATGTGTGTTTGTGTATTAAACCTTCAATAAATATTGACATGGGTTGTTGGCAGAACAAAACTATATATACTTACGAGTCTTGGAAAGTCTTGGAACGTATCCCTATTTTTCCCAATAGATATTAAGTTCACTATACAATCGATCGATTTACGATTGGATATTCAGGAACCTAACCCAATCGTATTGTGAGGGAGACCTGTATGTTGGCCAGTTGTTGCTTGGAATAGATTGAAGGGAGGAATATGTCTGGTCCAAATTTACCACCAATACTTATACCCCATCCAACCCCTTAGTTAAAAAAAACACATGACGAGGAATAAACACACTCGCACAATGTAACCCCAATGGAATGATGGAATGGAAAGAATTGATTGATAGATGGATAGAATTATTTGATGGAAAGAATTGATTGATGGATGGAAAGAATATATGACGAGGAATAAACAATGCAACTCCAAAACACAAACAAGATTCGCTCACCCATAAATGGCGAGGAATAAACACACTCACACACTCACTATACGTAAAACCCAAAAACACAAACACAAACAATATAAACCCAAAACACAAACAAGGTTCGCTCACCCACGACTGTTTGTTTGAGTGAAGTCATGACGTCCTCAGGAACTGTCACCCGGTTCTCCCTCTCAAACTCCTCCATCAGACACCTCACCCGCTGCCTGTCCTGCTCCGTGAAGAGGTACAACAAGCGCTCTATGTTGTATGGGATCTGAAGAGGAAAGTAAGGTGGTATTATGGGGTTTGGAAATGGTTAATAAAATAGATTATGGGGTTTGGAAATGGTTAATAAAATAGATTATGGGGTTTGGAAATGGTTAATAAAATAGATTATGGGGTTTGGAAATGGTTAATAAAATAGATTATGGGGTTTGGAAATGGTTAATAAAATAGATTATGGGGTTTGGAAATGGTTAATAAAATAGATTATGGGGTTTGGAAATGGTTAATAAAATAGATTATGGGGTTTGGAAATGGTTAATAAAATAGATTATGGGGTTTGGAAATGGTTAATAAAATAGATTATGGGGTTTAAAAAGTTTGGAAATGGTTAATGAATTATATTATAAAAGTTTGGTAATGGTTAATGAATTATATTATAAAAGTTTGGTAATGGTTAATAAAATAGATTATGGGGTTTAAAAAGTTTGGAAATGGTTAATGAATTATATTATAAAAGTTTGGAAATGGTTAATAAAATAGATTATGGTGTTTAAAAAGTTTGGAAATGGTTAATGAATTATATATAACATTGGTGTGAATAAATAATTACTGATATAAATTACTATAATCTGTTCAAAACTTGTGTTCCATTTTCCTCTATCTATCTAGCTATTTCTATCTGTCTATCTATCGCTATTTCTATCTGTCTATATATCTATCTATTTCTATCTATCTATCTAACTATATATATCTATCTATTTCTATCTATCTATCTATTTCTATCTATCTAAGCATAAGAGGCCAAAAGGAACACAAGTTTTGAACAGAGTATAGCTTCCAAAGTAAAGCCTAACTCACGTTGTCATATATAATAGTTAAATAATTACTGAAAGACTATTATAGGTGCCAAAATAATGCCTAACTTTATCAAGGCATAACTCGATATAAAGTGTAACCCAAGATGGCAGATAAATACAATAGTTAAATATAACAGCCAAATAATTACTGAATGATTATTATAGGTGCCAAAGTTTAGCCTATCCCAACTAAAGGATAACTGAACATAAAGCCTAAACTAAATTATTACCTGTATATCCATGGCAGGTGCTAAAGACTTTACTACTTCTCCCTTCACTGAGAAATCTCCATAACTCAGTGTTCTGGCAACAATGTCATTTGTATTAACGGTTGCTACCATGGTGATTGGGAGGCCCATCTTCTGAGCAATACATCCAGCTACAAAGAAATACACTTAACATTAATTCCTATAAAATAATAATGTTACTCAAAACAAGTTACATTACATATCTCAAACCATTTACTGTCTAATGTTTTC
>JAWZYT010002033.1:67500-280000 GCA_034508575.1 Petrolisthes manimaculis | reverse complement strand
TGGTGAAGGGTTAATGGTGTTGGTGAAGGGTTAATGGTGTTGGTGAAGGTTTAATTAATGGTGTTGGTGAAGGGTTAATGGTGTTGGTGAAGGGTTAATGGTGTTGGTGAAGGGTTAATGGTGTTGGTGAAGGGTTAATTAATGGTGTTGGTGAAGGGTTAATGGTGTTGGTGAAGGGTTAATGGTGTTGGTGAAGGGTTAATGGTGTTGGTGAAGGGTTAATGGTGTTGGTGAAGGGTTAATGGTGTTGGTGAAGGGTTAATTAATGGTGTTGGTGAAGGGTTAATTAATGGTGTTGGTGAAGGGTTAATTAATGGTGTTGGTGAAGGGTTAATGGTGTTGGTGAAGGGTTAATGGTGTTGGTGAAGGGTTAATGGTGTTGGTGAAGGTTTAATTAATGGTGTTGGTGAAGGGTTAATGGTGTTGGTGAAGGGTTAATTAATGGTGTTGGTGAAGGTTTAATTAATGGTGTTGGTGAAGGGTTAATGGTGTTGGTGAAGGTTTAATGGTGTTGGTGAAGGGTTAATTAATGGTGTTGGTGAAGGGTTAATTAATGGTGTTGGTGAAGGGTTAATGGTGTTGGTGAAGGGTTAATTAATGGTGTTGGTGAAGGGTTAATGGTGTTGGTGAAGGGTTAATTAATGGTGTTGGTGAAGGGTTAATGGTGTTGGTGAAGGTTTAATGGTGTTGGTGAAGGGTTAATTAATGGTGTTGGTGAAGGGTTAATTAATGGTGTTGGTGAAGGGTTAATTAATGGTGTTGGTGAAGGGTTAATGGTGTTGGTGAAGGTTTAATTAATGGTGTTGGTGAAGGGTTAATGGTGTTGGTGAAGGGTTAATGGTGTTGGTGAAGGGTTAATGGTGTTGGTGAAGGGTTAATTAATGGTGTTGGTGAAGGGTTAATGGTGTTGGTGAAGGGTTAATGGTGTTGGTGAAGGGTTAATGGTGTTGGTGAAGGGTTAATGGTGTTGGTGAAGGGTTAATGGTGTTGGTGAAGGGTTAATGGTGTTGGTGAAGGGTTAATGGTGTTGGTGAAGGGTTAATTAATGGTGTTGGTGAAGGGTTAATGGTGTTGGTGAAGGTTTAATGGTGTTGGTGAAGGGTTAATGGTGTTGGTGAAGGGTTAATGGTGTTGGTGAAGGTTTAATGGTGTTGGTGAAGGGTTAATTAATGGTGTTGGTGAAGGGTTAATGGTGTTGGTGAAGGTTTAATGGTGTTGGTGAAGGGTTAATGGTGTTGGTGAAGGGTTAATGGTGTTGGTGAAGGTTTAATGGTGTTGGTGAAGGGTTAATGGTGTTGGTGAAGGTTTAATGGTGTTGGTGAAGGGTTAATTAATGGTGTTGGTGAAGGTTTAATTAATGGTGTTGGTGAAGGGTTAATTAATGGTGTTGGTGAAGGGTTAATGGTGTTGGTGAAGGGTTAATGGTGTTGGTGAAGGGTTAATGGTGTTGGTGAAGGGTTAATTAATGGTGTTGGTGAAGGGTTAATGGTGTTGGTGAAGGGTTAATGGTGTTGGTGAAGGGTTAATGGTGTTGGTGAAGGGTTAATGGTGTTGGTGAAGGGTTAATTAATGGTGTTGGTGAAGGTTTAATGGTGTTGGTGAAGGTTTAATGGTGTTGGTGAAGGGTTAATGGTGTTGGTGAAGGGTTAATTAATGGTGTTGGTGAAGGGTTAATGGTGTTGGTGAAGGTTTAATGGTGTTGGTGAAGGGTTAATGGTGTTGGTGAAGGGTTAATGGTGTTGGTGAAGGGTTAATGGTGTTGGTGAAGGGTTAATTAATGGTGTTGGTGAAGGGTTAATGGTGTTGGTGAAGGTTTAATGGTGTTGGTGAAGGGTTAATGGTGTTGGTGAAGGGTTAATTAATGGTGTTGGTGAAGGTTTAATTAATGGTGTTGGTGAAGGGTTAATGGTGTTGGTGAAGGGTTAATGGTATATAACTCATTATTATGCAGTGTATTTTCCCATACATACATACATACATAATATATACGTACATACATAGAGGCTAAATACACATACATACAGGCTAAATACTAATACATACAGGCTTAATACATATACAGTATATACACACAGAATTATTAGAAATATACACATACATACATACATACATAAATACTAATACATACAGGCTTAATACATATACAGTATATACACACAGAATTATTAGAAATATACACATACATACATACATACATAAATACTAATACATACAGGCTTAATACATATACAGTATATACACACAGAATTATTAGAAATATACACATACATACATACATAAATACTGTATACACACACACACACGAATATTTACTCTTGAGACAAATATATTTAAAATAATTAAATTAGTAATGTACGGTATATATGTGTATATGTATATTTATGTTTGTATATATTTGTGTGCGTTTGTATGTACATGTATATATTTGTGTATGTATATATGTATGTATGTGTGTATTTCATCAGCATGCATCTAATGTACAGTTGCCAAAAAAGGTATTGCGACAACTATTGATACAACATTAAATATATTAATGTCCATATTTGTTTGTAGGGATTCTAAGTATGTATTACAGAAGGATATGTATATTTCCTTCTGTTATACATGCTTATAGTCCCTACAAAGAGTTGTGGATATTACTATGGTTAAAGTTATATCAAGATTTGTCGCAATACCTTTTTTGGCAACTGTACATAATATAAAGTACAGTGCTCAACTAAAGTCTGTGCCGGGTAGAGTAGCCGTTACAGACTTTTGGCGAAAAAAGAAAGACCTTTATCTTTGTGAGGGAAATATTTCAAAAGTCAACTGATGATGGGGTATTTTCTCTGAGAGGAGGTACTTATTGAAGGGTATATATTTGTACTGTCACTCAATTGATTTAGTGTTCACGCTCTATAATTATGTAGGGTGTGGTCAGCCAAGAGCAAGATATCTTTTTGTGACTCTTTCTTTGTCATATACTGTACTGTGTGTTACTACCTCAGATTGGCTAGGAACATTCCATTGAAACATGATACTATTGCAAAGATAGTTACTTTAAAGGAAGCTGACCATCTAACTAAAGAACTAGGCAATTTAACTGGTGTTTGCCATCAGTCTGTGAGGAAATGGGTTTCTCGTTTTTGTCAGGGTGGCAGTAGTGACAATCCTACCCACATAGCTATACTATAGGTCTGGAAGGCCTACCAAAGTGTCGGTTAGTGCCAGGACCATATTGAAAAGAGACATTGAAAAGAAGCCTCGCACCTCAGCTCGTGTTGTCAACGAATCCAACCCCTGGTACTTCGGGAGATGTGTGTGTGTGTGTCTGGTGAACAAGCACATTCACTGCCTTGGGTACACAAGCCACCGCCCTGTAAAGAAACCCATCTTGACTCTTAAGCAAAGGCAGCGTAGGGTTGCTTCTGCCAAGGAATATCTTCCTTAGCTTGAGAAAATGTGGCTAAACGTATTTTGGTCTGACGAGTCAACCTTTTCTGTTACTTGTAACACAAAGTTCTAACATTTACCACAGTAAGGAGAGTGACCCACTTGACCCTCATTACATTTGTGGGATGGTAAAACACCCAGATTACCTAATGGTAAGGAGAGTGACCCACTTGACCCTCATTACATTTATGGGATGGTAAAACACCCAGATTACCTAATGGTAAGGAGAGTGACCCACTTGACCCTCATTACATTTATGGGATGGTAAAACACCCAGATTACCTAATGGTAAGGAGAGTGACCCACTTGACCTTCGTTACATTTGTGGGATGGTAAAACACCCAGATTACCTAATGGTAAGGAGAGTGACCCACTTGACCCTCATTACATTTGTGGGATGGTAAAACACCCAGATTACCTAATGGTTTGGGGTTCTTTTCCTGGGTAAGGTTTAGGAAAACTTGTTGTTCTGCCAACTAACATCAAAGTAAATCAGTTTGTGTACTACTCCTCATCCACACGTAACAACATCTTGACTATAACACTCGGTTGATTTTGTTTACACGCAGCACAGACTTTTGTCGAGCACTGTATATATGAATGTACAGTACAGTATATAACTCACCTGTACCATCAGACCACCCCAGTTGATGGAGTTTATAGAGATAAGGGTAGGGTAGGGTAAGGTAGGGTAGGGTAGGGTAGGGTAGGGTAGGGTAAGGTAGGGTAGGGTAGGTAAGGTTAGATAATGGTGAAGGATTAATGGTGTTGGTATAGAAGCCTCCTAAACTCACCTGCACCATCACACGACCCCAGTTGATGGAGTTTATAGAGATGAGGTTATGGTCGGCCACAAGACTTTCATCTTGGAAACATTTCTTAATTGGTTCATCAAGTTCATCTGAGTTTCCCTCCACTGAAAACAATAGAAAGAATTAGTGAATAATAATAAAGAATTAGTGAATAATAATAAAGAATTAGTGAATAATTATAAAGAATTAGTGAATAATAATAAAGAATTAGTGAATAATAATAAAGAATTAATGAATAATTATAAAGAATTAGTGAATAATTATAAAGAATTATATTTAAATGAAATTAAATTATATTTAAATGAATTTAAAGTATATTTAAAAGAATTTAAAGTATATTTAAATGAATTTAAATTATATTTAAATTACATTCAATTAAAGGCAGGTTCTTTTGTTAGTGAATTGGAAGGTCTCTGATTTCTCCAAACTATGTCACAACAAAACATGTACAGTTGCCAAAAAAGGTATTGCACCAACTATTGATACAACATTAAATGTATTAATGTCCATAGTTGTTTGTAGGGATTATAAGTATGTATTACAGAAGGATATGTATATTTCCTTCTGTTATACATGTTTATAAGTATGTATTACAGAAGGATATGTATATTTCCTTCTGTTATGCATGCTTATAGTCCCTACAAATAGTTGTGGATATTACTAGGGTTAATGTTCTATCAATAGTTGTTGCAATACCTCTTTTGGCAACTGTACATGTTTTGTTGTGACATAGTTTGGAGAAATCAGAGACCTTCCAATTCACTAACAAAAGAACCTGCCTTTAATTGAATGTTATTTAAATATAATTCTTTATAATTATTCACTAATTCTTTATAATTATTCACCATTGTAGCCTTCAAATTTATTAACAAGAGAACCTTCCTGTAATAAATCCAATACAGTACTGTACAGTAAATAAAACATTCATATACAGTAACAAGGTGAGGTTAGTTGAGTACTGTATATCCTTACCAATAATAAATCCAATACAGTACATAATAATACATTAATATACAGTAATAAGAAGGGTAGGTAAGCCTTACCCTGCCTCCATGTGACAACCTTGGGTAAAACCTCCCTTGTTTTTACCGTTTATTTAATAAAGCAGGAGGTGAAGCTAAAGGGGGAGGCGGTGTGGGGGATTAAAGTTTAGTTTCCCCCACATATAGATTTTAGTAATTGTATAATATATCCTTTTTAGTTTTTAACATTTTTTAACATCTTTTATTATATTTGACAATGGTGTGACTTTTTGTTTTTAATGCTGACGGCCCGTGTCCCTCCGGGAATGAGCGCTGCATTGGCCTTGCCAGCCATCAGTGACCCCCCAGTGGGGGAGTGGACAGTTATGGATGCAGGGGGGGGGGGGCTCTGGGTTTCACTGTGGGGAGAAGGGGGAAGGGGGGGTGCTTGAGGGTGGTAGCAGTGAATGTGAATGGGATAGGTGAAAGGATGAAGAGGCGTGAAATAATTGAATGTTTTAAGAATGGAGAAGTGGATGTAATGGGAGTGACTGAAACACACATGAAAGGCTGGGGAGTGGAGGATTGTGAGGCTGGAGGAGAGAGTGTGATGTGGGATGGAATGGAGGGAGGTGTAGTGTGGACAGGAATGGATGAGAAGTGTAAAGGAAGAGGGAGGGAGGGGTGTGTCCGAGGGTATGGAAGGGAGTAGATGGACATGGATGGTGTGGGACCAGAGTGGCATGGATGACAGGCAAGATTGGTTTGAGTAAGTATGCATGGGTGTGTGCATATGCACCTGTGAATGAGAGGAATAAGGCAGGGAGAGAAAATGAAAGATTTTTGGGAGAAACTGAATGGGTGTCTGAGGAAGTTTGAGAGTGGAAGGAAGATTGTAATGATGGGTGATATGAATGGGAAAGTAGGAAATGAGAAAGTAGGAAGTATTGTTGGTAAGTGGGGTGTGGAAGGAGTGAATGAGAATGGTAAATATCTGGTGGACGTCTGTGCTGAGAGGGGGTTGTTCTTAGCCAACACCTTCTTTCAGCACAAGATGATCCACCGGTATACATGGAGGAGAAGGGATGATAGAGGAGAACAAAAGAGTTTAATTGATTACATAGCAGTGGATGAGAGACTACGGAAGGATGTGATGGATGCAAAGGTAGTGAGAGGAATGGTACAGTGTTCGGACCATTTTGCTGTAATGGTAAAGTTGAAGGTCAGGGTTAAGTGGGAATACTGTAGGAGGGAGGAAGGGGAGAACAAGCAGCAGGTGGCAAGTGGAAGATTAAAATGATGTTGAGTACAGAGAGGTATATAAGAGGAGGGTGGGTGAGGTGCTGGAGGATGCAAGGCTGAGTATGGGGGAGGGAGTGGGAGTGAATGATGTGTATGAGATGTTTAAGACTACAGTATAGTGATGAAGACAGCAGCAGGGGTTGTGGAATATAAGACACAGAAGAGGGGCAAGAAAAGGAAAGAGTGCATGGTGGTCGGAAGAAGTGAAAGATGCTGTAGATGAGAAAAGGAAGACGTATAGGAGAACATTACAGAGGAATGTGTCTGAAGAAGTGAGAGAGAGATGGAAGAAAGATTATAATGTATGGTATGTAAGAGACAAGTGAAGAGGATGGTGAGTGAGAGTAAAAGGAGAGTGGATGAGGAGTTTGGTAGGAAACTGAGTGAAAAGTTTAAAGAGAATAAGAAATTATTCTGGAAGGAGGTAAAAAAAGAGAGAGGAGAAGGAAAGTCTGGTAGTGTGAGAATGAAGAGAGAGGATGGAGTTACTGTGAGTAGAAGTGAGGAAGTGAAAGAAGTGTGGAAGAAACATTTTGATGGTCTGATGAATGGGGGGACGGGAGGGGAGGCGGTGGTGACATGCAAGGGGATGGAGGCAGGTGGTAGACGACAGGATATACAGGGAGAACTAGGAAGGGAAGAAGTTAGGAAAGCAATAGGAAAGTTGAAGATGGGAAAGGTACCGGGGGTAGATGGGATAACTGCTGAAATGTTAAAGTGTGGGGGGGAGGTAGTGGTGGAGTCGATGTTGCATATATGCACATTGGCTTGGAGGCAAGGAGAGATGCCAGAGGATTGCAGGGCTATAATTGTACTGTTGTATAAGGGGAAGAGGAGTAAGGAGGAGTGTGGTAGCTATAGGGGAATAAGCCTTCTTAGTAACTTAGTAACTGAGAGACTGATGGAAGTAACAGAGAGTAAAGTTAGTGAGGAACAGGGAGGGTTTAGAAAGGGTAGAGGATGTGTGGACCAAATATTTGCATTAAAATCAATAGTGGAGAAATACATTGGGAAAGGTAGGTAGTTATATGCTGCCTTCATGGACTTGGAGAAGGCATATGATAGGGTGGATAGGAGAGCTATGTCAGAGGTGTTAAGAATATATGGTGTTGGGGGATCTTTGCTAAAAGGCATTGAGGCTTTTTATGCAGAGGCAACAGCATGTGTGTGGGTAGAGGGTGATCTAAGTGAGAATTTTAATATTAAGGTAGGGCTGAGACAGGGATGTGTTATGTCACCATGGTGGTTCAATATTTATATGGATGGTTGTATGAGAGAGATGGAAGCCAAAGTGAATGGTCTGGGGGTGAAGTTGAGGCTGAATGAAGTAAATTGGTCCTTGGTGGCAAGTTTATTTGTGGATGACACTGTGTTGATGGCTGAGAGTGAAAGGGAGTTGCAGAGAGTGGTAGATGAATTTCAGTCTGTGTGTAAACGAAGGAAACTGAAGGTGAATGTTGGTAAAAGTAAAGTAATGGTGTTTGAGAGAGCAGGAACTGAAGTGATTGACTTTGCTACACCTTACAGAGTGGAAGTACCAACTGGGATGAAGTGTGAGATAACTCTGAAAGGTGAGAGGATGGAGGAAGTGAAGGAGTTTAAGTACCTAGGTACAGTTATGTGTAAACATGGAAGTATGGAAGGAGAAATTAGGGAGAGAGCAGTGAAGGGTAGACAGGTCATGGGATCATTGGGAAGGATTATGAAGGGTAGAAGTGTGAGTATGGAGGTGAAGAGGGGACTGAGGAACAGTATAATCCTACCAACACTGACATATGCATCAGAGACATGGACATGGAGTAAGGCTCATCAGTCCAGGATAGGTGCTGTGGAAATGAGCTACTTGAGAGGAGCATGTGGGGTGTCTAGGTGGGATGGAGAAAGTAATGAGTGTGTATGAGAGATGTGGTATGAGTGAGAAGGCATTTGATATTGAGTGTAGAGTGGTTGAGAGAGTGAAACGTAATACATTAAGATGGTTTGGACATGTAGAGAGAATGCAAGGTGAGGAGTTTGTAAAGAAGGTGTACGGAAGTGAAGTTGTGGGACGTGGTGTGAGAGGCAGACCACCAGTTAGATGGCAGAACAGAGTGAAAGAGTATGTAAAGGAGAGGAACGTGAAGGGCGGGGGTGGGGGTGGGGTCAGAGGAGGGTTTGAACAAGTAAGGAGGGAGTGTTGGAACAGGGAAAACTGGAGACATTTCTGCCGTGGCCACCCCCTTGGAGGGAGTTCCCAGAGGGAATGAGGCGTCAGAGTTTTAGATAGATAGATAGAACAAGGTGAGGTTAGTTGAGTATATTCTTACCACGATATATGTGTACATTGTCATCAATAATTGTAGTCATCTGTAGTTCTTGTATACGTGTACATCGACCATGAGGCAGCAACACTACAATGTCTGTGTGTTCCTCACCACGTACACTCATCAAAGCTGAACTGCCGGTGTCTCCTGAAGTTCCTGTCAGTGTTAGGTTAGGTTAGGTTAGGTTAGGTTAGATTCATCAATACACACATGCAAAATTTAATACTTGAACTATACCTCTACAAAGTCTAATCTTACTTTTTTCGGCAAACACTTTGAAAAACTCAGCGAAGTGATGTGAAACACATTCGAGACACGAGTGAACCCACAACTTATGATTATAAAACTATCTATATACCCTCTGAGAGTCAATACTGTTTTGAGGTACTGTACATGATAAAGAAATATCATATGAATAATATCACATGGTCATTATCAATACCAATATTCAATGTGTAAAGGATACCTATTCTATTAGTGAAGTGTAATGATTCTTTTCACTCCTATTTTGATTACATACCAACAAGGATGGTAATCTTTTGTTGACTTTCCTTGAGGTAGAAGTTGAGTAATCCCCCAACCACTGATAGTGCCAGATCTTTGAAGGCCAATGTAGGTCCATGAAAGAGTTCCACAATATTCAGTTCTCCATTAAGCTGCTTTATCTCCACCACTTCTGGGGTTGTAAACTTCTTTATATTGTTGTCGATGAGATCTGGGATGTGGTCAGAAGGTAAAGATATTATGGTCCATATGTCAGAACATCCATGATATTATTATTATTATTGATGACTAGCAGCGATACCCGACGTTGTCCGGGTGAAGATCCTACATGTGGTTTTATCAATAAATTTCCTCTAATTATTTGTATGTGAACTTATTAGGAGGGTGGGAGGAGTCCATTATCCGGTGTGGTTGCTGGTCCCCCAGAGAAACCATGCCAGCTTTACAACCACAAAAGTTATCCATGACGTAACTACAGCAGAAGGTGGCATTGTAACAGCCACGATTAAATAGCAAGGCCCGAGTGGAGAATTGGGCTGCAGGGATACAGTACTGGGATCTATGTTGAGAAAGTCATAATAAATCTTTGGTTGTTTTAAGCTGATAATTCAAGAAACACATATCCACCAAAAATAAAATTAGACCGAGGACATTCCCGGGACTACACCGGTCAGAATGGTGTATCATTTGTCAACATTTTTTTTATTTTTTTATTGTACCCTCACCAGGGATTCGAACCTGGGATCTTTCGGTTAAGGCCAAATTAAGGCTCAGCACCTTAACCACTGAACCACTTATCCACAGCAAGAGAGGGCTTAATATTAGGGTAGTCTATGCTCCCCTAACTCAATAAAGAGGTACCATGAGTACTTATTATAATTCGAGAAAGAATTATGCTACAAAAACAAAAGTACGGTACGCCGAGGACGCTTCCCAGGCTTCACCGATCAAAATGGCGTAATCACTTTATACTCTAGGTCAAAAGATGCGGCCGTGCATAACGGCTAAACAGACACACAGACAGACTGAGTGTTTTATATATATAGATGTGATCTGGGATGTGTGTCAGAAGGAAAATATATTATGGTTCAAATGTCAGAACATCCATGATATTATTATTGTTGATGTGGAGCAGTAGCCAAAAAAGGTATTGCGACAAATATTGATAGAACTTTAACCATACGGTAGAAATATCCACAACTATTTGTAGGGACTATAAGCATGTATAAAAGAAGGAAATATACATATCCTTCTGTAATACATACTTATAATCCCTACAAACAACTATGGACATTAATATATTTAATGTTGTATCAATAGTTGTTGTAATACCTTTTTTGGCAACTGTACAAAGCAATACTGTACAATAATTCCATAGACACACTATACCATGAATATTCCTGCCTAAAGCCTTATAATACAATAATTAAATATACAATATACTATACACTTGTTCTATGTAATACAATTCCTCACCTTTGAGTTGCACACTAGAAATTTCTTGCTCTGAGATGAACTTCCTTGCCATTTCAAAGACAAGTCCCGGGTAAGATGTGTGTGCCATAGACTTCAGTTCATCTAGGGTCAGTTTGGGGAACTCCTCAGGCACATACAGACCTCCATCCTTAGCATAACCTACATACAGTACATAACAGGTGTAATTACAGCTTTTGGAATTACAGTAATGTATGGTGTAGGGGGTCTAATTAATTTGAAACAGATGAAGAGAAAGTTATCTATAATATTACACTTAATCTATCACTCTATGTAGCCAAAAGAATTTCAATTTGTAAACATTGCTATACTGCAAATTGACAATAAAGTTATCTATCTATCTCTCTATCTATAGTAGTACTGGTACACATTAATCTATCACTCTATCTATAGTAGTACTGGTACTGGTACACATTAATCTATCACTCTATCTATAGTAGTACTGGTACACATTAATCTATCACTCTATCTATAGTAGTACTGGTACACATTAATCTATCACTCTATCTATAGTAGTACTGGTACACATTAATCTATCACTCTATCTATAGTAGTACTGGTACACATTAATCTATCACTCTATCTATAGTAGTACCGGTACACATTAATCTATCACTCTATCTATAGTAGTACTGGTACACATTAATCTATCACTCTATCTATAGTAGTACCGGTACACATTAATCTATCACTCTATCTATAGTAGTACTGGTACACATTAATCTATCACTCTATCTATAGTAGTACCGGTACACATTAATCTATCACTCTATCTATAGTAGTACCGGTACACATTAATCTATCACTCTATCTATAGTAGTACCGGTACACATTAATCTATCACTCTATCTATAGTAGTACTGGTACACATTAATCTATCACTCTATCTATAGTAGTACCGGTACACATTAATCTATCACTCTATCTATAGTAGTACCGGTACACATTAATCTATCACTCTATCTATAGTAGTACTGGTACACATTAATCTATCACTCTATCTATAGTAGTACTGGTACACATTAATCTATCACTCTATCTATAGTAGTACTGGTACACATTAATCTATCACTCTATCTATAGTAGTACTGGTACACATTAATCTATCACTCTATCTATAGTAGTACCGGTACACATTAATCTATCACTCTATCTATAGTAGTACTGGTACACATTAATCTATCACTCTATCTATAGTAGTACCGGTAGCACACTTAAAAAAATGATGAATATGTTGTGTAAAATTGTAGGAAGGTGTGATATGTACAGTATTTACAACTATATAATGTATTTCTTATAATATTATACTGACCTGCAAACAATACATCCCTGAAGGACAGACCAGACTCCAGTCCTCTTGAGCTGCAATACTTCATTTTATTTTGTGTTCCAGCAATGGTCTCCTCTCAACGCCTACTCACTCACTCACTCACTCACACCTTTCTATTGGATGATAATATTGGAGGTTAGGAGATTATTATATCCTTTTTACGGGTGGTATTTTTTATGGGTAAATATTGAAAGAATTACCGTTACTGCGTACGGTTTTTCTACCTTCATTACCCACTTATTTACACTATTCTAAGACTATTTTCTTCTATAGCATTTCCTCCACAATTTTATGGCATTTCCAAGATAGGGTATATTCAAATTTTGAAATTAGCCTGACCTTACCTAACGTACCCTTGACCGCATCAGACTACCGGGATCTAACCTGGGCAAACTACTGGAACCTAACCTGGGCAAATTACCGGGAAATAACCGTAGTAAAGTACAGGAAATGACCGGGGTAAAATTCTGGGACCTAGCCGGATCTGGCAACACTGCTATGAAATGCTGATTCTTTCAATAAATACTGGTTAAACCTGGTCACATTTCATTCACCACATAAAACAACGATCAACGAATTAACCCAAAAATAGTGAAAACATTCTAATTTCTGTTTGTATGTGTAAAGAATATGTTTAGCATTTGTACTAATTATTGGTTAGGAGCCGTGCAGTGTTACCACATCTGGCTAGGTCACGGGAATTTGCCCCGGTCACTTTTTGGTAGTTTATACCAGTTATATCCCTTAGTTTGTCCAGATTAGGTTCCAGTAGTCTGCCCGGGTTAAGTCCCGGTAGTCTGCCCAGGTTAAGTCCAGGTAGTTTGCCCAGGTTAAGTCCAGGTAGTTTGCCCAGGTTAAGTCCAGGTAGTCTGCCCAGGTTAGGTCCCGGTAGTCTGCCCAGGTTAGGTCCCAGTAGTCTGCCCAGGTTAGGTCCCGGTAGTCTGCCCAGGTTAAGTCCCGGTAGTCTGCCCAGGTTAGGTCCTGGTAGTCTGCCCAGGTTAGGTCCCGGTAGTCTGCCCAGGTTAGGTCCCGGTAGTCTGCTGTGGTCTAGTCTAACTTAGATCAGACTAATTTCCAAATTATGTTTATAAATTATGTTTATAAATTATGTTTATAAATTATGTTTATAAATTATGTTTATAAATTGGGGCATAGCTAAAAAACGGGGCATTTCTTAACGTTAAAGAAACACCATAGATGAAAAGTGAGTTAGAATGGTCCAAAATAGTGAATAATGACACTAAAATAGACAATATAGTAAACCCAATTCTTCTGTAACTAAATTTACCCTACCATCATTATCATTATTAATCACTACCATTATTATCACTACCATCATACTGTACTACCATTATCACTACTACCATCATTATTCATCACTACCATCGTACAGTACTACCATTATCACTACTACCATCATTATCATTATTAATCACTACCATTATCACTACCATCATACTGTACTACCATTATCACTACTACCATCATTATTCATCACTACCATCGTACTGTACTACCATTATCACTACTACCATCATTATCATTATTAATCACTACCATTATCACTACTACCATCATTATTCATCACTACCATCGTACTGTACTACCATTATCACTACTACCATCATTATTCATCACTACCATCGTACTGTACTACCATCATTCATCACTACCATCGTACTATACTCACTACCATTATCATTACCATGTACTCGTAAAGACGTAAACTTGAAGATGGGAAAATTTCATAAGGCACTACTAATAATAATAATAATAATAATAGGCAGACCAGCTGGCAACACTGGGTAATAATAATAATAATAATAATAATGTCTGATTTAGGCCCTTGACTCTTTGCCAGTATGATATTATTTGTTTTTCTTTTAAATCTTAATAAATATTAATATTTTAAAATTGTTCCGCTATATTTTATAATTACAATAATTTATGTATGTATAAACAAACGGTAATAAGTTTAGATGTCGTCTTTTTAACGGCGCCTCTAATTCTATTATATTATATTTTCTATTTCTGTTTTCAAACAGCAATATTCTTCTTAATTAAATTATTATCTCTATCGCTACTAGATCCTCTCTCAGTCATACAAAATAAATATATATATATTGCATTAACTCTCACATTATAATTATCTACTGTTGAGGTAAAGTATCCGTTCTAGCAGTGGTAAATAATATACAGTAATATATATATATATATATATATATATATATATATATATATATATATATATATATATATATATATATATATATATATATATATATATATATATATATATATATATAAAAGTAATAAGTTACCACACACGCCAAGCAAACCTATTATAATTATAAATCTTAATTATAAAATGTCCTCCAAGTAGCCTATGTAGTATACTGTGAATGGCAAATATTATAGGCCTATGCCTGGAGGTGGTGAGGGAGTGTGTGTGTGTGTGTGTCAATCAACCATTAAGTTACTCAGCTGAGGAGTGTACAAAACTATCTATCTAATTTTGGTGGTGGTGTTATTTGTGTATTATAGTGGTGGGCGTTTCACCGATTTTTTGGTATTCGCGATTACTGACTACTTTCAAGACAAATAATCGATTACCAACTCCTTGTAAATTAATATATATAGGCGGTATATAGCTATCATTTCTGCAAAACATAAAATCCACATTTATATAGGATATGATGGGATTTACAGCCGATATAGAAATAGAAAAATGAAATCGAAATATAATAGTTTCCACATATTTAATGGGTAATGTAGCATATCTTACAATCAAATATAACTTATACACTAAATTAGGTTTATATAATTTGGCTTATATTTTATTTTCACAAGAACATAAACATCAATTTCTTGAATATAGACCTAAACCAAGTTATATATTTTTTAATTTGATTCATGTTTTCCTCTCATAAGAAAATAAACAACTTCTTGCATATACTGTAGACCTAAAAAAAGGTCAGGTTTAATTAATTTCATTTACATTTTTGTTGAGGAAAAGAAATAAATTAACGTTTTTAGGCTCGAGTCTGTTCCTCTTGGCCGAAATCAGTTCACCTGCTTTCGAGTCGAGTCGTTCAGATGGAACTGATGTTACAGGGGCAGACAGATACATTTGTGCAAGAATAACTAGACGAGGGTATTACTCTTCATTGTTTTTCCAAAATGACAAAGGATCTTCAAATCTTTCCAAGAGTTTTTTTCTTTCAATGTAGTGGCGAATTTCCAGTGTCGCTTGGACGGATGAAGGTCCTGTGAACTTTTCAGATGCTTTGTCCTTCCTGTCAAACCAATCCCACATCCTGGTGCTGTTTTGCTTCCCAGACGTTGTTGTACAGTTGGACACATGAATGGGTGGTACAGTCCAGGTGAAAGATACTTGTCCCATTTGAGTAACCAGTGTCTATTATCAGGTACTGTACTTGCTTTTTATTACCATCCTCAATACTGACTTCTGCCCCTGATGTCTCCTATTTGGCACTAAGGAACTTGATATTGGGAGAAATTGACCATCTTTCACTTGGGCTGTACCACCCATTCATGTGTCCAACTGTACATATGTGGATTCACTGGACGATGGTCCCGGCTCATCAGGGTCAGAACCACTTTCTGTTTCACCTGCCTTTATTGAACACATTTCGGTGATAAGTCGGCTTTGAACCTGGTCTGCCATCGCAGGATTAGTGAAGGCAACTCTCTTGAAGCGGGGATCAAGAAATGTGGCAGCAGCTAGACGATGATTGGCCTCAATGTTAGAGAATCTCTTGTTCATTTCTATTTGTATATAAGTTTGCAATTCGTGTTCAATTGGTGTTTGTGAATCCTGTGAAGAGTCAAGTGTAGTTACTTGCAGTAATCTTATCATGGGGATTGTATCGTGTCCATATATTATGAGGGTAAGATAACACGGTATATAGTTTGTTCTTTAATTGTCACAGAATAATAGGAGGTGCTATTATACAGGAAGTGTGTACAGGCGGAGGTGTGAGGCCAGACTGACTGACTCTATAGGAAATATACCGTGGCGAGGTAAACAAGTACAGTTGGCTCCACTTCCGCGTTTACCACTTTGCGTTGCCAATGCTGAGCTAGCTTACTCAGAAATATGTATCCCGAAGCACGTGTCATCATAATGTGAGATGAAAAGAGGAGTTGGGTTGGGGGGGGGGGAGTGACTCAGATACCATGTGAGTTTTCAGACACTGTTCACGTCGACATTGTTGGGTGACAGTCTCTCTCTCTCTCTCTCTCTCTCTCTCTCTTTGCTACAAGATTATTATAGAATTAATTTATAGAGACCATCTTCATCGTACGTAGTCATAATTCTATTTACTTGATGTTATATATTATTTACCTTTGCACCTTTTGAGTATATTTAATTCAAGTGCTCTCTCTCTCTCTCTCTCTCTCTCTCTCTCTCTCTCTCTCTCTCTCTCTCTCGTCTGAATGTCTGACCTATTGTCATTTTCTCTGATGACTTTATCAGGGAAATAAAATGTCCTGTCATATTGCATTGGTTGAGCATGTATTAAAATATCACATGTTTTTTTTTTTTTTTTTTTTTAGTTTTTTTTTTTTTTTTTAGGGTCTGAGTACATAATATTGGATTGATCATTTTCGGCTACACACAGAATGATAATGAAGATGGTGAGAAGGAGAGTGAGGTGGGAAAGTAGAGGAGTATACATAGAGTGAAGGAGTGATGTGTGGGAGAGTGGGACATGGATTGAACGAGGACATGGACTATATAGAGGACATGGTGTGGGAGATGAGACACAGTGATTATTGAGTAGATATGACTCTCCATTACAAAACACAATCCTCTGGTAACCAGTAACACAAAACCATCTATCAGAAAATGTCTTGACTGCTGCCGAGTAACGAAATTAGCCTTTACTTATAATCAAGGATAATAGACTATAATCTATTATAATCTATTATAGTCTATTATCCTTGCTTATAATATCTACCAGAACCATTATGATCTTTCTTTCTACCTCTTAATTTGCCTCAAAAAGCTCAACCGTTGAGGACATCCATATCATAATTAGAAGTGAACGTGACTACCTTATCTGTCCTAACGTGACTACCTTATCTGTCCTAACGTGACTACCTTATCTGTCCTAACGTGACTACCTTATCTGTCCTAACGTGACTACCTTATCTGTCCTAACGTCACTACCTTATCTGTCCTAACGTGACTACCTTATCTGTCCTAACGTGACTACCTTATCTGTCCTAACGTGACTACCTTATCTGTCCTAACGTCACTACCTTATCTGTCCTAACGTGACTACCTTATCTGTCCTAACGTCAATACCTTATCTGTCCTAACGTCACTACCTTATCTGTCCTAACGTCACTACCTTATCTGTCCTAACGTGACTACCTTATCTGTCCTAACGTGACTACCTTATCTGTCCTAACGTCACTACCTTATCTGTCCTAACGTCAATACCTTATCTGTCCTAACGTGACTACCTTATCTGTCCTAACGTGACTACCTTATCTGTCCTAACACCAGCAAACTATGCGAGAAAAGGAAGCCGGATGACTGTGTGTTCAGTTGTTATTACCGTGTGTGAAAGTTACACTGCAATATTAACAAGATATACTGTATACCGGTATTAATTCATTATAAGATCTATAAAAGCTACTTTTATCGTTCCCAAGTTAGTCTCACTTGCAATAAATACTACAATTGTCTACCATGACAAAACATAGCGACAATGAAATAATATTCATAAAGTGGGTGGTGTATATGGATACTACCAATGTCACTTATAATGTCTTTATAAGTAACATTGGACACGACCTTTAACCATTATGAATGTTTTCGTAATGATTATTTCATTTCCTTTTCTTAGTGATCGACTGAGTAAAAATCATTACATGATTCACAAAGAAAGCATTTATTAATCATCAGTAATTGCTGACGTGTGAATATTATTACACGTAAAGTTTGTCATCATTTCTATGATAAAGCAAAAAATCTCTTGGAATGTAACATTCTCTTGGATTTAAATATCAGAAGAAAAATGATTAGAAAGGTGACAGTAGTGTTTGTTGACTTATAACGACAGCTGTGGTGCTAACTGTAATATATACTTCTCCCATTCTCTAATAATAAAAACACTTGATCACTGTTGAAGCTTTTCCCTTTCCAACCCAACACCTCATTCCGTCTCACCAGCTACAGTACAAAGACACACACACACACACACACATATATAGTGAGGGATTTGCATCAGGATAAAACTGGGTTCGGGATTCAAATTTCTGGATGGCTCAACATTGGCAACGCAAAACGGTAAACACAGAAGTGGAGCCAACTGTACATAAATGATTCATTATATAACCACTGATATGAAACCCTAAACCAGAAATATCACAAGAATATAATGACTGAATAATACAACGAACTTTTAAACCATAGTCATCATACAGGGATTACTTTCAATGAGATGGCTTCGAAAAATGATCCGAAACTATAGCTGTTGGTGTGTGCAATTTTGGTTCATACAATTAACTCAAATAGCTCGCTTTTATTCACCAGGTTGCAGTACATTAGACCATGACTTTACCTATCCATCATGAAAAAAGTAGAATTCCAGCGAGTTTCAACGTCCTGTATTAACTTATGGGCTGGAAATTTGTTTTGAAGTTGAATTTCTCTTAGTTTATCAGAGGCCTTAACTGAAGAATGGAAGTAAGTTACGATGTTCTTTACTTTCTTTCTCACATCGTTTAGCCTCTCATTCTTTACAATATAGTGTTTGACACCACCAAATTCAGAGTGTGGGCATAACAAGGAATGTAATGCCAATTTGTCAATAGAACAGCTGCAGTCATGTTAGAGGCATTATCTGTTACTAGTAGTGTAACCTTCCTTATCTCTAATCTTCCACTCATTCACAAGTCGTAAAGTCATGGTCTAATGTACTGCAACCTGGTGAATAAAAGCGAGCTATTTGAGTTAATTTTATGAACCAAAATTGCACACACCAACAGCTATAGTTTCGGATCATTTTTCGAAGCCATCTCCTTGGAAGATGTTGCAGTACAATATTAGACCCTGACTTTACTTCTGCAGTGTGCTCCTGTGTAAGCTGAACTGTTTCCAAACATACTGACTTCAGCTCCCAGGTCAAATATAATCATCCATATAGGGGTAACTCACGTAAGATTTTGACAGCTTCCCTCTGTTCCCGAGATGATAAACTTTCCAATAAATAGGTTAACTACCATCTTTTAATTTACTACAAGCAGCTACACACTACTTAAAACAATAACATCATATGTGAACGTGAAAACAATAGACAGTAAATTATTTGAGATACCCATATGTGGATGATTATTATTGACCACGACTGTATATAGGCTTGGGTTTGGCAGGAAGTCTAAATGTCTGACGTAAGAGCTATGAACAACTTGGTCTTATCAAGAATTTTAGAGAGTTTTGACTTCAATTCTTCATACTCCTTAGGCAATACTTCCCTCATTATTTTGCGCCTACTCTCAAAACAAAAATGTTAAATTGTTTGATATAAATTTTAGGACATGCAAGGATATAAGGACATATGAATTGCCATGAAAATCAAGAGGGAAATTAATTTAATTTTATCTCTCTTCAACATATTTCTCCCAACTCGTGTACCCAATTTAAAAGTCTTGCTATATATCTTTTCATGAATATAAACTTCTCTTACGAAATCCAAATGCATTCAATCCTTAACCTCTTAAAAATAATAACTGCTATCAATGTATAATGACTTAATATCTTAATTATCTACACAACATATCTACACACGAAATACAAAACTCTCTTATACTGAAAATAAAATATTCTTCAATACAATAATAAAATAAAATAAAATATTATTTTTTTCGATAAAAGATTATTTTATTTTCATTATAACAGAATTTTGTATTTCGTGGTTTTACTGTAATTGTAATAGAAACATCAAAACTCTAATAAGCTTCAAATCGCTAAGTTAGGTAAAAGTCAGTTGTTGCCAGCTGCTGTTTCATGTAAATAGAGTAGCCTAGTTGCCACGTACCATCCTTCACTCCATTGAGTCGTCTGCAATTTGTTTATTATCCATAATTTTATCAGTAATCATTTGAATGTAATCGATTATTAAAAAAATAATCGATTACAGAAAAATTTAGCCAGTAATCAAAGTAGTCGATTACTGGCAATCGATTACTGTGAATGGCAAATATTATAGGCCTATGCCTGGAGGTGGTGAGGGAGTGTGTGTGTGTGTGTGTATATGTTACGTCAATCAACCATTAAATTACTCAGCTGAGGAGTGTACAAAACTATCTATATAATTTTGGTGGTGGTGTTATTTGTGTATTACCTCCACAACACCAGACCAGACCAGGCAGGGATACTTTCTAAGCACTTGTGGAGAAGGTAAAGTCAGCGTTAACGATAGAGTTTTAATAGAGAATAATGAGAGAGACAGTGAAGGAATGGTGACCTTAATTATTATACGGTAGGCAACATATATACATTATTTATTCATAACGTTTTCTATAGATAATGTCTGTCACACAGTCAGGTAAGCACACACACACACACACACACACATACTGGTACAACTCTATGTCTATAATCATTCAGTTAGATTAATATAAGATACGTGTTATCTTGTTTTGGTGACGAGAGAATAATAGCATTATGGAGCTGAAAAGCGATGTGTCGTATATATATTGTTTTGTAATTAATCATCTCACACCAAGAAGCTAATTAAATGACGAATGAATGAAGCTTAAAGGGAGATATACTTTGGAGAGTATCTTTAATTGTAAGGTTACTGATTCCTACAAACTTTACCACGAAATAAATATATGATGTTGTTTTAATTTAAGGACAGAACATATAGGTCTTTTGGTCATTCCTCTAAATTATGCCAGGATATAAGAAGTCATCACAAAGTTACTATTAAACCCATAATAATAATAATAATAATAATAATAATAATAATAATAATGTAAAGCAACACACACACACACACTCACCTCTGACGAGACACGACTGGCAGCGGTGGTAAATCTGGAGCAACTGATTCAACTATTGGAGTTGGCGTAATCGATTGCCAGTAATCGACTATTTTGATTACTGGCTAAATTTTTTGGTAATCGATTATTTTTTTAATAATCGATTACATTCAAATGATTACTGATAAAATTATGGATAATAAACAAATTGCAGACGACTCAATGGAGTGAAGGATGGTACGTGGCAACTAGGCTACTCTATTTACATGAAACAGCAGCTGGCAACAACTGACTTTTACCTAACTTATAATTAGCGATTTGTTTAACTGGGATTTCATGTTTCTCTAATGTTTTCATCATTCCCTCATAGAGATTGCTAGCAGTGGCTCCTTTTCCGACATTTTCAGGGTTGGCTGTATCGTAAACTTCACACAGTTCCCAGAATTTACTTTCAACACACTCAGTATCATGATCAAAGAATCTTACTACAACACAAGATGTTTTTATGGAACCAACGTCAGTTAGACTCGTCCGTAAGAACGCTATATTTTGTTTCTCTTAGTTTGTGAGCAAGTTGTTCTTTGTAGGACTTTCCAATAACATTAGTTACAACTGCAGTTGCTTTAGTTCTTTTCATAGCAAATTCCTGGGCTATCTTGGAGTCACTGAAAACATTTCTCAAGACCTCTGACAAGTGATCCATTACCCTAAAAGGGACATTATGTACAGCTAGAACACCTGCCACCTTTATTTCTGCTCTGGCTACAGGATCTTTTGTGATTTGTTTTTTCTTAAAGAAGGTTGATACTGGTTGTACCTGCTTGTCCGTTACATCCTTGAAATATGAAGTGTTTTTTGCCTTTTACATGATTTTTGATCACTGATAGCTCTGAAATCATAGTAACGTTACAAAATTTACACCTAGCTTTATAGTGATCGGATGTTTCCTGTAGCCACGGCTTGAAAGCAGGCTCTTTTACCCATTCCTTCCTATATCGTTGCTGACGACGTGACTGAGAGCCTGAGTCACCCTGATGAAGATGCTTATCTAGAAGGGCCAGCAGGTGCCTGTGTAGAATATACACTAATAATACACAATCATATGCTGATATTTCAGTAATTTCACTGCTTGAACTCACGATGATACACATAATACCATTTGCCTCTTTTACATGAACACTTAAGTTATCAATTACTTTAATTATCTTAGATAACCATTATGATATTTAACATTTCTGTCTGATATAACATTTGGCGGTGGCAATAATACAACATAACTCATATAACCTTGCCTAGTTGCCTCTTCTCATTAACTACGTAGAAACAGAAGTAAAGTTATACAATTATTCTGTAACAAATTGCCTGTAAGATACATAGGTTAAGAAAACATCACAAATTGCTCACCTTTCTCTTTTTGAGTATTGAAGATGACTCTTCAAGTTCTCTAGCACACTCCACACGCACATTTTCATTATCAGTGTCAACACTATCTTGCTCCATTATGAATGCAGGTGCATCTGATCTACCTACTCCACAAAGTTAACATTAAGACAAGTGTCCACACCGAGTGCAGCCACTACAGTACCCTACTACCCTCCCTCCTAAGTAACCTACCGAGAGTCACGTTTGTTTACTTCACAGGTTCTCATCAAGTCAGATCAACGCGGGAATTTTTCGTCTCTCTAACGGTAATATTAAACCTCCCAGAGTCCCACTGTTTATTTTTCCTGACACTTTATGAAACTAAGTGACAGTTGCGTTTTTTACAAGTCTTACAATTATTCTACAGAACTATTTAATAAACATAGAAAATTATTGTACAAATCGTACGAAATATAGAAAATTATGGTACAAACTGTACGATAATTAGAAACACTATCGTACATCGTACAGAGGGGTAAATAATCGTACATGTACGATAATTTACGTACGTCTGGCAACCCTGCATTGGAGTGATGATCAGCACTGGCATCCAGTATTTTCACATGGTTCACATCTTTTAGTGCTTTCAGCACTGGGTCGGGCAGATCAATCCTTTGAAGAATTTGGCGTACAGCTTCCCTGCACCTTCTCTGGGAGCTCTCCCTCTCATGTGGAAGCATAAGCTTCATGAATTCCTCTGCCAATATCCCTGGGTAAACCTTGTTAAGTGGTAGCCACCGTGACTCATCATCAACATTGATGTCGGTCAGGTTCTCAATTGGTTTCCTGAAGTTTTGGCACAGTATCTTTACAACACGCTCAACCTCTGTCACAAGGCGATGAAGCTGAAACCCATTCCACTGGAATATAAAATTCAAACCAGTTAAGTCTCCAAGGACATAATCGCAAAACTCCAATGTTGCCTTGACGTATGTAAAATTTAGTGCCTTTAGTATCCTTACAGCTTGCAGAGAGCTCTTGTCACTTGCCTCTGCAGTAAAGAACAGAACGAGCGCAGGATACTGTTCTAAAATACGGCCAACACACTGGGCCACAGATAGCCAACGTGTCTGACTTGGTTTCAGGATTCGATGAGTATCCACATCTACAAATTTCTGGAACTCGGCATAACTTTTCTGCCTATTGGGGGACATCTTAAAGAAGTTGTAGATATCGTGTATTAGCTGATCAGCTGTCTTTGACAGAACCTTACTGGCGTGCTCTGCAACAAGATGGAAAGTGTGACAGTAACATTTAAGAACAAATAGATTTGTTGCAGCCTCTTTAATTCTCGTCAGAAGAGAGTTGTTGGCTCCTTGCATCAGATTCTCCCCATCTGATGCATAGCCTACGACTTTTTTGTCCCAAGGAAGCTCATCTTTCTTCAAAGTACCTTCCAGAGATGCAGTCCAGTGGCATGCCCTTCTTCCACAGGAATAAGATTGTAGAATCGTGTATAGTTGGTTCATTGTTGGTGTTCAGAAAACGGACATTAACACAGAAGACTTTGTTCATTGTGATGTCGGTCGCCTTATCACACAAGATGGAAAATTCATTGAATAGTTTTAAGTCCTGAACAAGCTTTTCGTGGGCATACTGTGACAAACATTCGGTAAGAAGGTATGTACCTTTGGTGGGATTGCAGATCATTTCTCTGATGCCTTTTGAGTAATCGGCGATGCCATGAAGAGTTGTCACAAGAGAGTCTAAGAAATTGAGTGAAATGTTCTTTCTTGCAATAAGGACCACAACGTTCAACTCTGCCTTTACAGTTGTAGAATCCCTGGTGACAGCGAAAGATGATAGCAGTTGATTTTGCTGACCTGTCTTGGCACGCTGCACGTGAAGTGATGTATTCCTGTGTCCCATTAGCTCGGATTTTCCAGGGACGAGATGTTTATCACACAAGAAGCAATAAGCCTTTCCTGCATGATTTTTGGATGCAGAAAGCCATCCTTGTGCCCACCTCTCTTTTTCCCACTCACGGCGATAGTTTTGGGCTCTATATTTGTTATCAACCTCTTTCGGCATCTTGGTCTGAAAAAAATATTTACTACATTATTGTTTTCGTTTCTGTTATTATCATTACACACACATTAAATCAAATAGCAAAATAAAGGGAATGTTTGATGTGAAATTACAAAAAGCTTCCACCGAGAGTCAAGCCATCGAGCCCCAGCCTCGCATATTAGTCAAGTCTGGAAGAGTATATTTCATAGGGAAAATTAGAGCCAATCAGAGCTCGAGCTGGCTGTCTGAGCCAATCAGCGCCTGAGTTGCAGTGTTACCATCTCTCTTTCAAACATACATACACACATACATTCTCTCTCTCTCTCTCTCTCTCTCTCTCTCTCTCTTATACACACACATACATCTCTCTCTCTCTCTCTCTCTCTCTCTCTCTCTCTCTCTCTCTCTCTTATACACACACATACATTCTCTCTTTCAAACACACACACATATTTCTCTCTCACACACACTATCTCTCACTATTTTTATTTTTATTTTTTATTATTTATTATTATTATCTCTCACACACACATACACTATCTCTTTTTCACACACTGTCTCTCTCTCTCTCTCTCTTGTACACACACTCCTTATCACTCTCTCTCTCCCTCTCTCTCTCTCTCTCACAAACACACACACACTCGCTCTATCTCTCTTTCACAGTATTATTATTATCTCTCTCCCTCTTACACACACACATACATCTCTCTCTACCATACATACAAACATCTCTCCTTCTATCTGTGTGTGTGTTCACCCCTAGCTAGCTGGCCCCACCCCTCCCCTCCCTCCATCCCTAGAGCGGGCAGAAAGAGAGACAGTGTGTGAAAAAGAGATAGTGTATGTGTGTGTGAGAGATACTAATAATAGTGAGATATATTGTGTGTGAGAGAGAGAGAAATATGTGTGTGTGTTTGAAAGAGAGAGAGAGAGAATGTATGTGTGTATGTATGTTTGAAAGAGAGATGGTAACACTGCAACTCAGGCGCTGATTGGCTCTGACAGCCAGCTCGAGCTCTGATTGGCTCTAATTTTCCCTATGAAATATACTCTTCCAGACTTGACTAATATGCGTCCGGGTGAAGATCCTACATGTGGTTTTGTCAATAAATTTCCTCTAATTATTTGTATGTGAACTTATTAGGAAGGTGATCTGTCTATATCTATCCATCTATATCTATCTATATCTATCCATCTATATTTATCTATCTATCTATTTATATCTACATATATCTATCTATCTATCTATATCTATCTTTCTATCTATATCTATTTATCTATATCTGTATCTATATCTATCTATCTATCTGTATCTATCTATCTATATCTATCTCTATCTATATATATATATATATATATATATATATATATATATATATATATATATATATATATATATATATATATATATATATATATATATATATATATATCTATATATATATATATATACCTATCTATCTATATCTATACATCTATACCTATCTATCTATATCTATCTATATCTCTATATCTCTATCTCTGTCTGTCTGTCTCTCTATCTCTCTATCTATCTATCTATCTATCTATGTATAGAAAGGGAGGGAAAGAGAGAGAGAGAACGTGTGGGAGAAAAAGAGAGAGAGAGTGACTTTGTGCGTGTTTGAAAAAAGGGAGGGAAAGAGAGTGTGTGTGTGTGTGTGTGTGTGTGTCCGTGTCCTAACACCGTGACATCATAATCAACTCCCCTTGTCCCACTCTCTCTATCTCTGTACCAGCCTTTTCCTTCGTCAATATAAGGCTTCCTTCGTCCTCAAATTTCTTTTCCTTCTTCCTTTGCTCAATTTAATTCTTTCTCTGTCCTCCAACTTCTATTTAAAGACTTAAGTTTCTATTAAAGAAGTTTGAGTGTCCATCGAGGGTGTATAGGTGGAGGTGACATGCCCATGGCTCACTAATACAACCCCCCATTGATCATTTAAAAAAAAAAAAATGTAAGCGGAGGACACTCCTGAGCTTTCAGAGATGACACTGGGCTTCGCCGACCACGGCTACGCCGTGGGTGCTTTTGCCTGCGGCGCTGCTCGCTTCGCTTGCCCACCCCCCAAAATCGCTGCTCGCCGCGCTCGCCCCTCTACCCCCGCGACTCGCTTCGCTCGCCCCCACCCCACTCGCCACCACCCCCCAATCTGATGTCACATCAGGTAGTGAAGATGACAAATAGTGAGGAAGTAGTGAAGATGACACCCACTCACTACCCACCTACTACCTACCTACCCACATCTTACCTACCACCCACATCTGTTAATACTTATCTCTGCCAAATATAAAGGGCAATGTATCTTGTATCTCAGGGGAGTAGTGAAGATGAAACATTTTATAGTAAAATCGTTAAAAATTAAAAATAAATGATTGAAAAAATGAGCGTTTTTGAAAGTTTGGAAAGGTTGCAATTATTAATATACATTGATACATTGATTGATTGATTACTGTACTAAAACTACTATTACTGTTACAGCTGATATTATTGTAGCCACTACTTCTACAAATATTACTAAAATATTTTATAATGACAAGCACTGGGCTTTGCCCACCACGTATGAATCTTTGAACAAATATTATATCTTCAAAATATGTTTATTATGATACAATTCTGTAATAATAATAATAATAATAATAATAATACCATTATATTATTATATGATCTTGTTCCTTTATGTCCTGGGATCCTGATAGCTGCCCATAAACAAGAGGTTCTTGGTCACTTTGTCTCTGAGGAGGAACATGAATGGCCTGTTGCAGTGGAACTCGATGGGGGGTGGAGGTCGTCGGTGCAAGCGCCTAGGTACTCTTGTTATCACTACAGTCGCTGCTGCTGCCTCAGTCCCTTCCTCATTCACCTCAACGAAGAACTTGTGGATGATCGTGGAGACAGACAGGTTTTGGGGGGGGACTGTAAATCCTGTGAGGTTGGCCTTTTGAGTGCTGAACATGTCCGTAACACCCATCCTCATCAGGCTCTGTGTGTGTGTGTGTGTACATATTGGTTGAGTAAGGTTTAGTTGGACTGTTAGAATGTTATTGTTAAATAGATCAGTGATGTGTCATGACATATAGAAGAAGGAAACTGTATTCTGAGCTGAAGGGTTACATTCAGTTTACAGTACAGAAGTTGTAAACATTCCAAGGTTTTAAATTATTGTTTTATGACAAGGTAACAATGATCTTAGTCATAATTATGGTATCAGCACGATTGATGGAAGAGAATTTATGTCTACTAGACTCTGATGATGAGGCTGAATAGTTAGCCAATGTCTATATGTAGAAACCAGTACTGTAATCACACATACATATTTCACTAGAGCAATATTGAGGGAGAGATGTGATGTGCTGAAAACTTAATTCCTCATTCAGTGGTACTTATCCAATAATTGATGGTGTTCATTCTTCATCTTTGCCTCTATTCCCTGACCTTAAATAGGACCCATTCACTTCAATGTGAACCACCTGCACCCTTCCCTCCACCCAATACATTAAAACTAGGCATCCCTTATTGTATTGTATATTGCATCCACTGGCATATGACCAAACCTGTTATGTTGCCATCAGTATTGTGTGTCAAACCATTTAAATCTCAACTCACCTCTTTGAGTTCATCTTGTATGGTTTTTTCCATCTTGAACTTGGGTAGCAGCAGGTGTACATTCCTTTCCTGCAGGTTGTTGATGGCACGGCTGAGCCTGTCAGCATTTAGGTTCTGTACCAACTGACTCCACCCATCCACACCTTCATGTTTTGGCAGCAACAGGTACATTGAGATAATGTTGCCTGAGTAGGGAAGTTCAACAAGACGGGCTCCAAGCTCTGTGCTCTTACCTGTGGGTTAAGTCACACATGTTAAATCTCAAACAGCGACCTACAGATTTTAAAATTTAATTGGGCCCCTAACAAAATGAAGAAAACAAAACACTATGAAAAGTTGACAAGAAAGACTTGTCCACAAGTGTCCATTTTCATAAACATCAGTTTCCATGTTGAATTATATGTTTGGAATAACACCAGATTTCTGCAGAAAAAGTGCCATTTTTTAAATGCTCATTAAGTGCAGACTTTGGATTCATCATTTGTTGTCGGTACAATAGCAAGAAAATATAGATACAATGTTAACACTTACCATAGTTCATATGACGCAAAGTAAACATCATGGGTACTTGTACAGAGCTGCTGACTGGACTCAACGTTTGGAAGTGCCGGTTATGTGTGTCCTTGGTCTTGAACTGAGTCAGCCATGTACCCTTGAAGAAGACAGCATTCACCAGTACCATCTCAGCTCCTGCTAGGTCATCCGAGGTCAGCACATTGTTAATACGGTTGTTGGTGACTTCACTAATGAAGTTGTTGATGACTGCTGCTGACTGTACACTCTGTGTGTGTGTGTGTGTGTGTGTGTGGGTGGAAGTGTTAGTTAGGTTGAATTGGAATATGTTGAACTAAGGTGAGATTGATCAGGGTCTACAAACACCTCTCAATGACAATCCATGTTTCTCTGCCTTTATATTGTGTTGAATAATACTCTGGTGCAATGCCAGTATAAGGCCCCTAAATTATAAATAATAGGCTAAAATAAAAACTAAATAGACTACTATTCTCAGCGAGTGCACGATGTCTATAAATTCACTCTACAGTACAGTACAGTACACATCAAAATAACCCAACTGTCTATACTCACGTTACTAAAGTCCAGAGTCTGAAGGAGGTCTTGTAGATAGATTCTCATGCAGGGAATTAAGGGAAGGTTTTCTTTGACATAGATACGGTCCACAGCTCTGAAGGTGAAGTTAACACCATTCTCTTCACGTTCACTCGAACTGGTGATGAATATTTGTAGTTAGTGGATGTTTATCATAGTTACTGGAAATTTGAGATGCTTTCAAATGCTGAGGATTTTTTTTATATACAGGTACTGGGTGTTTATAGTTGCCGGGATTTTAAATATACTGTATGAACCAAGGTGGAGGGTAGAGTGATTATTACGATTATTATGTTTATGTTTAGTTGGTCTCCTTAGTTTATATCGGACGCTGCATCCAACAGTATATATATATATATATATATATATATATATATATATATATATATATATATATATATATATATATATATATATATATATATATATATATATACACACACAGCCAACAACCCCAGCTACTTACATGGTCCTGAGTGAATTGATGAGTCTGTAGGTATTGAGTTTATCAGTAACTCCGAGTGCTGTCTCTAGTTGTGTCTGTGTATTGCCACCAGTCCCGATATAAGTCATACCCAGGGCTGTCCATATGCTGTAAGGGGAGAAGAAGAAGTTGCCGGTGGGGTTGAGTTGACGGTAGAGGTTGAAGCCCAGGTTGGACAGTCCTGTAAGGTCTGGGTTGATACCAGAGCGGTTGTCGTCAGCTGTGAGACATTGTGGTGTTGCCTGGTGAATTATGGACACCAAGGCAAAGAGGAAGAGGGCCAATACACGCATGTTGTCTGTCTGAAACTAGAAATAATAACTATAATTAATAATAATGACAATAGACAACAATTATAAACTGACAAAATGTGTACCATAAATGAGAAGGAGATAGAGAGGAGGTACTGTGAGCACGAAGGAAAAAGAAAGAAGAGGGACTGTGAACACGAAGGAAAAGAAAAAGAAAGGAGATACATTTGACGAAAGGAAAGGAAGGAATTATTGTATTGGAATATTAATAGTGGTAGTGATAATTGTAATAGTTTGTTAGTAGTAGTAGTAGTAGTAGTAGTAGTAGTAGTAGTAGTAGTAGTAGTAGTAAACAAATAATATCAGTAGTAGTAAACAAGGGGGGGCAGGCTTGAGGGGGTTTAGGGGGGTGCGGGAGTAGGGGGACAGGCTTGGGAGGGGGGGTTAAGAGGGTGCAGGAATAGATTATAGGCTTTCTACCCCCCCCAAGCCTGTCCTCTACTCCCGCACCCCCCCACCCAAGCCTGTCCCCTACTCCCGCACCCCCCCACCCAAGCCTGTCCCCTACTCCCGCACCCCCCCAAGCCTGTCCCCTACTCCCGCATCCCCCCCCCAAGCCTGTCCCCTACTCCCGCATCCCCCCCCCCAAGCCTGTCCCCTATTCCCGCACCCCCCCCCAAGCCTGTCCCCTATTCCCGCAAACCCATAACTGTGAAGGTAGAGTTAAGGATGTGACGTCACGAGTGGTAGAGAGAGAGAGAGACGGGGGGGGGGGGGAGGCACATGGAGGTATAATATAGAAGAGGAGGCATGTACAATTGGCCACACATGAAGCTGGTATGACTCGTTACTTGTGAGGTGCTTGGCTACAAAAGAAAGGAAAGTGAAAAAAGATGTAGTTTATTGACAGTGTGGCGGCTAGAATCAGCTACCCGCCACAAGCATCAGCCCTCTCGCCTGATGGGTTCTAATAGTGTAGCAGGCAGGAATCCTTTTATTCATGTATTTCAGGTTCACTCTAAAATCTTATATACCATTTGTAGCCTGTATATATGAATAAACAGATTAAAACCCACGATCTCTTAGTCTCCTTTCAAACCTCACCAGGAGACTAATGTAGCACCCCGCTACAACAGGCAGACAGTAAAATATTATTACTATCTGCTTGTCAACAAACTATAACTTTTGCTCACTTTCCTTCCTGTTGTAGCTATTTCACAAGTAGCGAAGTGTACCAGATTCATGTGTGGGCAACTGTACACCTAAAGTGAAGCCAGAGGCAGAGCCTATTACCCTATGTTACCTCCCATTGACTCAAAACATTGCCCCAGATGCAATGCTTTTAGGCTTTGATTTTCTCATATTAACTATAATTAGAGCCAGAAAGAGACTTGAATTTGTTCCATATATGATAACTGCATAAAATGATATAATTCTGTATATTATAAAAAGTACTTAAACCCATTAAATACAGCAGTTTCCTAAAGCATTACCTTATAACGTGTGGTTACGTTGGTAAAGTCTGGTCTTTTTATTTCTTCAGGTTTTACATTGCATAATTATATAATTTATATCTAACTTGGAATATGATCATCTATATATCTAAATGAAGAGACTCTGTTTGTCTGTCGGGCTGTATAAATTGTCATGTGACCATCTACAGCGCCAGGAATTCACACACGGAAACTGGACGTACACGAGGGGGGACAGAGGACATTTTCATCACAAAAAACACCCCACTAATTACTTAATTACACATACTTCACTTTCGTGCATTTATTGTATGCCTGGCAACCCACTCAGTTTGTTTACATTCCACACTGTCACCACTGGGAAGGAAAAAATATCGTACTTCACTTCTATGGTCTAGTATGACTATCATCAATCAATCAATGTGTATATTAAAAATTGCAACCTTTTCAAACTTTTAAAAACGCTCATTTTTCCAAACTTTTTTTTCAATTTTTAACGATTCCAAGATAAAATGTTTCATCTTCACTATTCCCCAGAGATACAAGAGACATTGCCCTATATATTTGGCAGAGATAAGTATTAATAGATGTGGGTGGGTAGGTAAGATGTGGGTTGTTAGGTAATAGGTGGGTAGTGGGTGGATGGGTGGGAGGACGTTAAGATGTGGGTGGGTAGGAAAGATGTGGGTGGTAGGTAGGTAGGTAAGATGTGGGTGGTAGGTAGGTAGGTACGATGTGGGTGGTAGGTAGGGGTTCACTCTAAAAAATTGTATACCCGTGAGGCTAATGTAGCAGCCAGCAACAGGACTCTCGCAATGGCGGATAATCCGATCATTAGGTTGCAGCGCCACCGACACTTATGGTGGTGGGTGACCAAGGTCAAGAAGCTAAACAGGGGTATTCTATAAGACAAGGCACTGAACAACAGTTTAAGGGCTGAGCATGCTCGAGCCTTCCCTGACCTATATGGGTCAGTGGTTAGACCGGTCATCGACGTCAAGGAGTCCATACACCAGTTTCATCGCAAAGTCCTTCAGTTCAACCAGTCTCTGAAGAAGGGTGATCCTGAGTACTGCGACGCCAAGTTTGATGTGTTGAAGCTATTTGACGGGGAGATTGAAGCGGAAAGGTCGGCTGGATTCCTCAAGCACTACCAAGCCACGAGAAAACACTTCGCCAAGAATGGGGGATCGTATGATCACCGCGCATTCCAAATGCACTATTTGGACCAGGCTTATAGCAAGTACAAGCGTGATCATAGGCCAATCAACAAGTACATCAAGAGACAGCTAGCGAAGCGGTCAAAAGGAAGAGAGAGCACAGAAGAAGATTCTCCGTGAACTGGAGAAAGTCGAGATCAGGAGGAACAATCCGATAATAACGCAAGCCGAAATCAATGAGGCGAAGCATAAGAAAAAGGAGGAGGAGCAAGTCATGAAGTTGATCGCGAATCAACAGAGAGAGGAAGCGAAGCGGTTAAAGATAGTGGGTATAGCCTGTCGAAAGGAAGAGAGAGCACAGAGGAAGATTCTCCGTGAACTGGAGAAGGTCGAGATCAAGAGGAAGAAGACGATAATAATGCGAGCCCAAAATACGTTGCGAGACTGCGGAAGTATGGATCAACTGGAACCGGAGGAATGTCTAGCTCTGGCAGAGGAACGAGAGAAGAGACACCTAATCAATGTCAGGGACACCAGTGATGACGTCGAGGTCGATGCTCGAGCGATGGCTCGCCTCCCCGGGGTCACCCGAAAGGGTGTCAAGCGACAATATATTGGCAAGATTGGCGATTTTAACTGCAAGTTGTGCAGAGCGCTACTCTGGAATGGCGAGAAGCACTCTTTATGCTGTTCGTCCGGACAGATCCATAGGACAGAGTTATCGGAAATAGGAGGCCTTAAGGCGCTATACAACGGAACATCGGAGCTGTCCGAGAGGTTCTTGAAAGGTATTTCGGGTTTTGACATGTTCTTCTCCTTCACTTCCTTTGCGACTTCCAGCAAACTCGAGAATTCATCCGAGGCATCAATGTGCTACAAGATCAAGGGGAGAATCTATCATCGTCTGGCCATGTTAGATCCTGAGCTCATGTTCAAGGATATCACCACCGAGGATTTCGTCAAGGGCAACGACAATGGCACCGATGGACGCGGCGCCAATGCCGCTGCGCTCAATCGTATCATTCCGGGTCTCCCGAATAACAATGAACAAGAAGTTAATGAAAAGGAGAAGGGAGTGTTCCAGGACAAACAGAAGGGGTACCTGGACCTTTATTTCCACTTCGAACGTGATCAACAGATAAAGTTGCGGACGCAGTCGGTGACAAGGATGTCACACGCCAATATAGGGAACAAGTCGGACACTAAGGAGAAGGCAGTTACAATGAGGCGCCGACAGAGAGAGGAGACCGAAATCAGTGAGAACGAAGCTATTGTGACGATTCTATACGATTACATGTTCAACAACAACGTATGTCTAAAGGGCCTATTGGGAGAGTATTCCAGTACAAAGTCGCTCATGAGCGACTACATTATAAACAACGGCGAAATACCAGAGATGAGCATTACATTGAAGTCATCCGAAGGCCTGAACACACGCAAACACAAGGGAGTGTACCACCTCCCGACATCGTCCTCTCAAGTGGGGGCTATAGTTAATCTCGACTCGGACACCGACCATCTGAGTATCACGGTCAGATCACCTAAGCCCGACTCGAAGTACTTCTATGATGGGTTCCAATACCCGCTCATCATCCCCAATGGGGACATCGGATACCATTACCAACTTAGAGCGGGTGCTCGATGGCAAATCACATGGAAATGGCCATTGAAATATTGTATATAATAAGCTTAATAAATGTGTGTTTTTCCTTTTAAGAAACCATTTACTACTTCCCAAACAATCTAATTTATGTGGCCATAAAAATATTGTACTTACCTATAATTAGTGCATGCATCATGAGTAATGAATATATTATGTGTTTTTTTAAGAAGCTATATGAGAGGGAGGACTAAAACAGACGCTCTACAAAGCTTCAGGTCTGTTTCTTAAGGACTTATATAAGGATTGTCTAGTTCTTCACCTCGCATCATGAACCCCTTCACCCTTGCATTTCAATTTTCACCCTTTTTCCCAATAACATTCGCCAAAGCCAAAATATCGATACCATTGCTGCCCACGTAGTGTGTTGCTTTGTGTGGTTGTATATAAATCGTTCTCGGAAGCACAGGGTATATACACATGGCGTTCAAGTACAAACAAGCCTACAAGTACCAGAAGTATCTGTCAAACTCTGAGTACATGGAATTGTGTATGTGAGTACGAGTGTAAATGTACATATACAGTCTCCAAAAACTATCGGCATATTTTAGGAGATGTTGCACCATTATGATTATTTACCTCTAAAAAAAAACCTACATGTTTGAGATGGAGTAACATTGGCGATTGAAGTGGACTTTATTGCTTAAAGCTTAGAATCACAATGGTGCCATTATCTCCTAAAACGTGCAAGCATTGCAACACGCGACAGTGCTGACGAGTGTATACATTGCCAAGGTAAACCACACACACACACACACCTCTACATGATAATTATTCAGCTTTAGCCCTTCCCCACAATTATCACCTTCATGATGTGATGATGACCTCCCCCTACCTGACACCCCACCCAACAATTTCCAGAGTTCCCTCCCTACTTCACCACACACACACACACACACACATACACATACAAACTTATCTATTCATACCATGTATATCTATGTGAAGACTGAAGATGTAAGTGTATGTATTATAATATGTATATAATATATATAGTTAATTTAAGAGATATTTCAATTGTAATTGTAATTCCCATTCATGATCAATCACTAACTTATTATGTATTTTCAGCTCTTTGGCTGCCAAATCAATAAACCATTCATTATTATTATCATTATTAATGTACAGACCATATGGAGCCGTGCGTAAGCGAGTTGCGATGTTTAAACAAGTTACCCCTTCAATTCGTCAGGACCAGCCGTTATCACTAGAGACCCTATATAGAGAGAGTGGACAGCCGCCATCTTGGTGATCACGGAGAAATTTTTTCGCTCTCTCTATTTACTACAGACATGAGCGTAACGTTGCCAGATACCACCAGTCATTTATAATTGTTTGCCAATTATTGATGACTTTTAAGTATTTTTAACTCTGTGTTTGCACTAGGTGATGTCGTTTTATGATATAAATATGTAGTAATATGGTATATAGTTCTAAACATTATGTACGCTAATATTGAAGCATATAAAGATGGGTGTCATTGGGCGAGTGAGTTTGCAGACGACGTTAGAGTCGGTTAGACTGACGAACGTAGAGTGTTTACATATTTTATAGTTCAGCGATTAAAAACACTAAAAGTGGATACTTGTTACAATATTCATGTAGCATTATCACATCTCATTCGTATGCTTAATTAAAAGTACCAATTATCATCATTGTATCCACTTTCATAATGAGTCACGTAATAGTGAACAATGTGTTATTTCTCCATACGAGGAAAAAAATAATTCTATATACCAGTTTAAGTAGATTAGATTACTTTAACTTTTATATTACGGTGAGTTAAGCATCTCTGCAGGATACGTAACCACGCTGTGCTGATTATTATGACAATATACGGCTAAGGGTATCGATCGTACGGTTTTTTTTTAATATTTGGAAATAATCATTGAACCATTTTCAGTCATTATTTTTGCTTTAATTATCGTATAATATTATCAACTTGCGAGGTATCAAACTTGGATGGTATTAAGTCAAGTAAAAGCTGCATATGCAGTTTTTTTAATTCATGATACAATAATAATCTCACTACAAAAGTTCCATTACTACAAATTACATACTGGTTGCATTATTCTATTAATTAAGAGCATCACAGTCATTATTTTATGAGAATATTAGTTTTCCTTCACGCTGTCTCCTCCTGTGTATATTAAAGTATGGTGAATCATTGTATTAATGGATAAACTACAAGTAAAATTAATAAGCCTGGCTGAGTCTATGATTTTCATTGGCTGACCAGTTCGCTCTTCGGACCTTATTTTCCCAAATATTTCTTCTCTCAGCATCTTTTGGGAACCGAAACAGACGCATATGAGGTCCATTTTTGTTCTGACATCCATATGCAGAACACCCAACCATATTATCTACCAAAAAAGCACCAGTAAAACAACCATAACACACCATATTTAGCACCAGCTACCAGACAGATTCGCCACCATTGCCATTCGACCCCAGTGGCGTTTTTTACGGAAGCAGTCATATATATATGTGTGTAAAGATTGTTATACAACAAAAATCTTCATTTGTTCTAATAAAAATGTACCTAATTAACTAAAACAATAAAATATCAGGTAATTAATCACATTCCTCAGTATGTGGCGAGATATTTTCTGTGACGAATCCGCAGGTGATCTGTATCTACTATTTTGGTGGATGAACCAAGATGGCGCCGCTCAAACCAACCAATCATCGAGCAGCAAAAATTATTGGGTGTCCAGTCTCTCTTTCTATAGGGTCTCTAGTGATCATTAGAGACCCTATAGAAAGAGAGACTGGTTAGTATAGGGTACTAAATATTCTTTGTTTTCGTATCCTTTCAAGATCGTTTGTACACTGGAAATACCTGATTTCTTGTCAAAATCACAGTACCCTGTACAGTTTTTATGTGCGAAATTCAATGCTTGTACTGGTGCAGTACTGCCACATGTAACTGAAGAAACGGCAACGTTGGTGGGAGTCTATTTTTAGTAAAGACGAACTGTGCCTACCTCCGAGTCCATGTAGCCGTTGCCACCAGTACAATACAGCAGTTTTGCAGTTTTGTGAATGAATATCACCGGTATCAAGGTGTGACTTTCTGCCCATTTATTCCTCCAAGCCAACCACATGTACCCAACTCATCATTTATTGCTGGAAATTTTAACAAGAGGGCTTTAATACCTCCATGATTTATCCTATCTGGCAACACTACATACGTCAGAAGTGTTGCTATTATATAGGTGTAGGGTGTTTTATTAAATTTGACATCCACACATGGAAATTATATCAAGATTGTTCAAGAGTAAACATGGATATTTCTACCAGACGAAATACTATAAAGACTCTCCATGTTCAAGAGAAAACAGGGAATAATTCTCATGTTAAAGTTGGGGAAATGCGTCAAGCAACACCTTGCAACTAGAAAAGTGGACGGCCACTCCCCAGCCTCCCAGGCAGCTGAAAGCATACTGTATACGTATTTCGTAAATTTAGTTTTTGTCGTCCAAGCGTCTGAAGAGACACGAAGATCGCTTGGTGAAATCATCACCATAAGCTGTACTGCTTATGTCGGTCAAATGGATACGAAGCCGTGCTAAGCGGTAGCTGCTAATATCAACCAACCCTCAGGAGCTGCTGTCTTGTTGCTAGTGCCGATTGGTAGTCAGCTGACAAGTGACAATAACAATAATATGACGGACAGTTATTTGAAATTGGCATAATATAGTGCATGTAACTTGCAATCAGTGCTAGATAAACAAAAATAATATGTAATAAGATGGTGTAGTATTATTTAAGGAGGTATAGGCTGCTTGGATAATTTTTGTACATATTATTATGGAAGACAAAAAGGATTATTTATAATTAATCAAACTTGCATTTTTTTACCATTGCATACAGTTTTCTACCAGTGCTTAGTTTTAAAGAAAAATCTGTTACTCAGTTAATTGATTTTTACCTAACATATACCTAACCATGAAATTTCGGTGAATTTTCAACATGTGAGGATGGGTATAATAGCCATATTTTCATTAAGAGTGTCCAATTTTTTTTTCCTCCCCCTAACCTCAAGATATGAGTCTGTGATGATTTTATTTGGAGATCAGTTGGCCTTCTCTGTGGTTAGTTTAAATATTACCAAAGTGTATTCCTAATATTAACATGTGGCGGCTAGAATCATCTACCCACCACAAGCATATTCCAGGTTAACTGTAAATGTATGACGTGAAACAATAAACAGATAAAAAAACTCGCAACTAGTCTTCATCCAAACCTGCTGGACTGGAGACTAAAGTAGCAGCCGCTACATACCCTTTTTTTCAGATCAGTGTGTGTGTGTGTACTGCGACAATTAAGAGAAAGGGCATCAGTATGAGAGGGAATATTTAGTAACTATATTATTTATTATTATGTGTGTGTGTGTGTGTTGTTTTAGGCAAGACGAAAGAAATGGCTGTTGCTGATACGTGTCGCTACTACTCCAAGCTTCTTTAATAAAGTTAAAATAAAGATAAGAGTCGCGATGATGTGAGGCTTTTATCAAAGATATCTGTACTCAAAGTAAAACAACAGTAACAACCATCAAAGTTATGTCAGTGATGTGGAAACCTACTCGGACCACTACCAACTCTGTTTTGTTGTCAGAAAATGCTTCACTCAGTGTTACAAAATTTAGCATAATTTCATAATATCGATTTGGTAACACTGCGCCGCCTCAGCTTTCCCTGTGCTTGCTTGCTTGCTTGCTCCAAGGATAGAACACCCCAAGCCGACGCTTGGACGATAAAAACATGGCTTATTTAAGCTGGTACATTTTACGCTGGTACGTATATGCAGTAAATACAGTATTCATAGTGCCTATACATACGTGTGTTCTTATACGAATATTATTAGGATGTTATAGCTTCATAAATACCATAATTGTACATACATATATAATATCTCCCACATAAGGGGGTATTACAACTGTACAGTCGACAAAATGTTGACAAATATTTGAAGCTCTCTGTGGATAGGGATATTTCTGTGCTAACTCGTATGGTTCATTAATTCACTCCCAACCTATCTATTGAAAGAATTACCCTTATGGATTACTGTTTTTCTACCTCTATTACCCAATTATTTAGACCATTCTAAGACTATTTTGTTCTATGGAATTTCTTCCGCATATCCAAGATATTCAAATAGGGTACTTTGAAATTACAATAGCCTGTTGTATACAGATAGTGCAACTGAGTGTTAATTTAAACTAAAAAACACGATAATATTGGCGGATTAATAAAGGTGGCGTCACTGGGTATTTCTCATTAGGATACTACTCGGTTTTGCAATTAGGCTACTATTTAATTGCTAGCTTAACTTTCGTAACCGTGACACAGGTAATGGTTGGCAGGTGCCTTTCAGTTTTATATAAACACCTTTCTAGGCTGTATACCAATGCACATACATTTATATTATAATGATCTTATTATAGTTATTTATTCTATACTCCAGCTAGTTGACTAGAGTTATGGCTATAATATATAACTTTCCATTAATACCGGGCTAGCTGGTCACTTTTATATACCTCCGTCACTATTATATTACCTCCTATTCATTTCTATACTCCAGCCTGTACTGCCAGTTGACTAGAGATTATTATGGCTAAAATATAATTATGATTTTCTATTAGGACTGGGTCACTATATGCCTCGCTCGTCACGACTACCTCCTTCAAGAGTAGTGATGCTAAAGGTGGTAACTGTATATGTCTATGTCCTGATGATGTCGACTTCCTTCTCTATGGTTTCCTCTACTATACACCGTGGTAAGTATTCAACAGTCAGTGAGTCATTGTCTGAGTTATTAAATATCCAGTGTTGCTTGCATGTCTGCTTGATGAAATTTCCCCAACTTTATTATCAGAAATTCCTTTTTTACCTCAATAATTTCGTGTTTACTCTTGAACATTGAGGGACTTTTTGGTATTTCGTCTGGTAGAAATTTTCTTGCTTATTCTTGAACGATCCTTATATAATTTCCCTGTGTGGACTTCAAAATTTCATAAAATAGTGAAATTTCCATGCACCTGGCAACACTGACTGATGAAAACAGAGATACCGACGAGCAGTGTTCCCACAAGTTCATAATAGGAATTCCCCAGACTAAGGCTAAGAATTCCCTAAATTGGACCAAAATTCCCAACTAAATTTTGGCTTACAAATAATGTTTAAAAAAATGTACAAAAGTGAAGCTCTCGTGACGTCACAGAAAGCCCTCTATAAGAGGGCTTTCTGTGACGTCACGAGCGCTTCGCTTTTGTTTCAAGGGATTACTGGCTGCTATATTGGAGGGCAGTTCGAATGTAAACATTGATCATTGGACCAACTTTGTATGCCCTTCTTCATCCCGTGTTCTCACTTCTCAGTCAGTATACAATAATGCTTGACAGTGAAGCTAAGGTCCGATATATTGAAAAAATAAGTATATAAGTATATAACAAAGGAAAATGGTCGTCCTTTGGTGGAACTGTCCGCGAGTGAGCTACCAGACACTGCATACCATGATATTTTACAGATATTTTCTAACTTTTTCTGTCTACTGTAGGCCTAAGAATGGTTCTTAAGACTACCATTAGCCTTAGTACCCTGTACCCACTACAACATCTATGGCAGTATATGTTCCGGAAAATGTGCAGGCAGGACATGTCCTCTTCACCCTCTACTATTATGCCTGTTCCCACTTACACTATACTGTATAAAATAAGGAATAACAATACAACTCTGTGTACTTAATATGTTCATTTATTCATTAACAATATAAAAGATCTGTCTCTTCTCAAAGGTTTCCATCGCCTGATGTCTGATGTCGCTTATGATTTGGTGTGTGGTATAAATGGAGGGTACAAAGTCCGGTGAGAGTGGATTGGAGTCTCTATTTTTAGTCTCTATATTTAGAGACAATCCTTTGCTAGAGCATATAAGTGTATGTAACATTTAATCGAGTCTGATATCCATTTGTGTTGGAAATTACTTGTGTTCTGGGTCCCAGGTCACTTGCCCCTACTCAAACCAGCACTAGACCTAACCTAACCCAAGATATGCAGAATACTGCTTATAGTACTCTGCTCATGCTAACCCAATAAGTAAAACATTTTATGTTATTATATAAAAGTGATACTGCTAATGAGGTTTTATACCTTTACCTACTGTCCCTGCTGCATAACTAGTTATTTATAACCATAACAAACAAACTTCATTCAAAGCACAAAATAATTTCTAAGTTTAACTTCCTATTATAGTTTCTTACATTATTCACTCTAACGTTACCTGACCTGATAATAGCCCCCTTCCAAAAATATATACAGATTTTCCAACAAATATAATCACCAGGTGCATTCAAAGCACATCATATTCTATCAAAATATAATAAATGATCACTACAGAGGCGGGTGTAAGGAGTTGGTTGCCGTCCGTCTCTCTTCACAGCAGCTATCCATTTTTCTCGCTGTTCCTGGTTAGCTGGAAATTGTTAAAATGACACAGAACCCCTCCCGGTCCTATCCTTGCAACCAACTGCACAATAGCTAAGCACCATGCTTGTTGAGAAGACGATAATAGAGTGGAGGTCCTTAAATATGAGCCCTCCATTGCCCTCCAATATGGCGGCCGCTAGCGGGTTTGTTTACTTTGATCAGCTGATAGCAGTTGCTGACGTCTACGTGAAACTCCTCTATAGGCTACTGTAATTTTTAATCTTTTCGTTGTCCATTCTTATCACTTTGTAGAACTAGATTAACAGTTATGACAATAGCACATATCACCGTTATAAATATTTATAAATAATAATAAACTATAATATCACAAAGCAGGTATTTACTCTCTAAAATGTGATTATTGAACATATGATCATTACCCAAAAGTAGGCACTGCATGTACCTACGCTGCCAATGAGCTAAACATTCTGTGTAAGGCCAGCAGTGTGTCGGGGGCTTTCATAATGTTTCACAAGTTATATTTAATCTTCGGGGAAAATGTCTGCGACACGACCATGTATAGAATTTACTACGAAGAAAACACACAAATAGTATTACAGTGTTAATTGTTTTCCAACCAATTATATAATGTTGCTTTTCAGTACGGAGCACAGCTGACACAGACAAGAAAGTAACACTACAACCTGACCAAGGCATCGTACTATCATCTGAGAAAACAGTGAAACTGGTGGACATTCACTCACCAGATTACATCTGGCAATACCCTCAAGACCTCACAATAGATGCTATATACAGCCAGTGTGTAACTACAGATAATACAACTGGGGATTGTGAAGTGACTGAAGCCCAAAACAATAATATTAGTAATGGCTCTCGTCAGTGTATAGCCCTAGTAAAAAATTACTATGATTTACACGTGGGTAAGGAGAGTGTGGGTATGAGGTGTTGTCAAGATGAGGATAAAGAAGAGTGGCGTGGACATATCAGAGATGGACAAACTATTGATGGATTACCACCGCGTTCACTACTATTTCAGCTGGTAAGACGAGGAGATGACTTGTTACTTATAATATTATTGAGGGTGGATTCCACAGTGGTTGGTTGGTAGTGGTTTGTAAGCACGCAAACCAAAAAATCTTAATTAGCCGTGTATATTATTATGGGTGAATTATTTAATGAATTTGGTAAATAAACTATGCAGTTATCATCATTATCTTCTGTTTTAATAGATTTTGTGAATTTGGATACTCAACTTTTGGAAATGAATAAAGCCTATAGTTACAAGTGTGGTTGGTTGGGAAGATATAACAAACAAATACCACTGTGGAATCGAACTCTGTTTACTCTTATTGAACATTGGCGGTCTCTCTGCCAGATGGTATTTCGTCTGGTAAAAATTTTCCCTGTTTACTCTTGAACAATCTTTATATACTATCCCTGTATGGACTTCAAAATTCCCTAAAACAGATAAATTTTCCTGCACCTGGCAACACTGTATCTGACGTGTTTATTGATTAATATCTCTTGTGGTGTATGAAAACTATATGACATTGTATATTATGAAGTTGCCAAATGTTGACATATATAACGACTGAGGAGGATTCATTCACATTTCATCAACCCTTAAACATTCTCCAATCCCCATTTGTTGTTTTCTTAGTAAATAAACATCTTATTTAGTGTGTTAAAAGGATAGTACAGTACATAAACACCCATATCTACCCTCCAAACTGATTCACTAACTAAATATCAAGATAATTAGGGTTCTATAAGAGAATTAAAATTAGGGGTCTCATAATTTGTTGGTCTGCCATAAGATGTGTTTGACTCTCCCTCTCTTATATCATAGAAAACTATAATAGAGATAAGGGGGTCCAGAACTAATGACAATAGAGGTGGCAAGTGGTGAAATTTGTTGTACTCTATTATCATTATTACTATTATAACTACATTATTATCATTACTGTATTATATATTATTATTATTGTATTTACCATTATTACTGTATTATATATTATTATTACTGTATTTATTATTATTACTGTATTATATATTATCAGTGCTGTATTTACCATTATTACTGTATTATATATTATCATTACTGTATTTATTATATTAGATACAGTAATACTAATACTAATAATGGTAAAATTACAGAAGAACTGGTTTAACTATATTGTATTTTACTATCATTACCCACTATTTTGGACCATTTTAAGACACTTTTCATCTATGGTGTTTTCTCTCGGAAATGTCCCGTTTTATTAAAAACAAAATTTGGAAACTAGTTTGACCTGACCTAACCTAGACCACAATAAACCGGGACCAAACCTGGGGAAACTACCAGGTATAACCGGTGTAAACTATCATAAAGTGACTGGGGCAAATTCCCAGGACCTAGCCAAATGTGGTACCCCAGTTATTCTGTAATAATACCCTAATAATTATTAATGTTAACAGGTGGGAAACGAATCAGTCAACTTGACCATGATAACACCAACATCAGCAACAACAAAACTTACCAAGAACATCAACTGTCCTCTGCCATCACAATCGTTTATTTCTTCTACTCCTCCTTCTCCTTCTACTCTTCCTCCTTCTACTCCTCCTTCTACTCCTTCTTTTGCTGCCCTCCATATCTCATTAAGATTTCAGTGTGGCCAGAATCACGAGTACTGTGGTAGCCTTACTCTCTACCAAAAAGGTCAGTGTGTGTGTGTGTGTGTAATTGAGGTAATCCCTTCTCAAAATAGGTGTGTGTGTGTGTATAATTGAGGTAATCCCTACTTAAAATAGGTGTGTGTGTATAATTGAGGTAATCCCTTCTCAAAATAGGTGTGTGTGTGTAATTCATGTATAAGACTTACCCCCAATATGTACTAGTTTATGCACTAACTATCACATCTTAAATTAATAATAACAGGTAAAGATGGGATTATTATAAACATTTACAAAGAGCAGTATTGAAAGAAAAACAAATTACAATATGAATGAGTGACATGGCTTTAATAATGTGAATAATGTAAAAAAAAAATACAATGTGAATTAATTATCTGTCCATATAACTTAATTAATAAAACTTATTTAATTATTCCCAGACATACATTCCACATATCCATAACCATAACTAAACAACACTTTTTTTATTATTATTATTATTTCCAGACATTCCCGAGGTGAGAGAGTATCCAGCCAAGTCGGAGCCAAAGACACCGATGAAGTGTGTGTCAAAAAAGGAGGAGATGAACCTGACACCACTCAAGAAGTTTGTTATATCATTCTTAATATTGTCGGTGATTGGAATAGTGATTATAATTAAAGTGTTGTATAACTATTTGATCATGAAACGCAAGATATACCATAAAAGCACTGGAAACAACCAAACATTACTTTAACATGCTGAAATATAAATGGAAATACATCCTCTCTATCTATATCTATCTATCTATCTATCTGTCTATATCTATATCTATCTATATCTATCTATCTATCTATCTCTATCTATTTCTATATCTATATCCTATTCCCGGACCCCCCTGTGCATTAGAGACCCTATATAGAGAGACTGGAAACCGCCATTTTTGGTTTTTTTATCTAGTTTTCCGCGATACCTCTCAAGTTTGTATAGGAAAATGTACAAGATGCCAGATACTACCAGTTAGTAATCTATTGTTGACATTCGTGGGCAAAATATTGACGAAAGTTGCATTCTTTCCATATACAGGTATATATTTTTTAATTCTATAAGATCCCTGAAGTTATAAATACTATTATACGTCATGTATGCGTTATTTAAAGCACATAATAGGACGTGACGAGTTGCCAGACGACGCTACTGAATCGTATCGAGTTTGTTTACGTTTGAAAGACGACGTAGATTTCAGTAGGATTCGTCACTATGCAGTTCGGCAGTGGGTTAGGCTTAGGAAAGTTTTCAAGGAATATTTATGTGTTGAGTTGAAAGAAGATATTGTATAAATATAACAACATTCTAACGAGTAATTAGTCACGCAACATAGTAAAGGCAAAATATACATTGTGCCGAAAGTGCTAGCAGGCAGATACGAGGAAGACCAAACATGGCGGCCAATATATTCAGCCAATCAGCGAGCAGCACAAAATTTAGGTGTCCAGTCTCTCTATATAGGGTCTCTACTGTGCATTAGAAACCCTATAGAAAGTGAGACTGGACAGCCGCCATCTTGGTGATCACGGAGAATTTTTTCGCTCTCTCTATTTACTATAGACATGAGCGTTACGTTGCCAGATACCACCAGTCAGTTTATAATTGTTTGCCAATTATTGATGACTTTTAAGTATTTTTAACTCTGTGTTTGCACTAGGTGATGTCGTTTTATGATATAAATATGTAGTAATATGGTATATAGCTCTAAACATTATCTACGCTAATATTGAAGCATATAAAGATGGGTGTCATTGGGCGAGTGAGTTTGCAGACGACGTTAGAGTCGGTTAGACAGACGAACGTAGAGTGTTTACATATTTTACTTGTTACTTGTTACTTGTTGTTGTATATTCTATGCCCCGCTCCACCAGCAGTTGGTGCTCCGCAGGGCTTCCTTCAGTATTATTAAACACTATAATCACTTGTAATACTCATATCATCCGTGTCGTAACACTCAGCGAACAAATGTGTTTTCAATCTTTTCTTAAAAATGGTGCAATTTTCACTTCTCCGGACATTTAATGGCAATCCATTAAAGAGTCTTGGTGCATACCTTTCAAAAGCTCTGAAACCCATTGTCAGATTACTCCTCGGTTCATTTAATCTGTATTGTTCATCACTATGTCTGAGTTCCATGGAGGTATTTACATGAAAACCTCTAAAAAGATTCGTCAAGTACTCTGGTTTTCCAAATGTCAATGCTCGGAATGTTAGAAGACATATCTTGTACACAATCCTCGCCTTTATTGGTAACCAATGTAAGTCAATGAGTGCTGGAGTTATCCTCTCACGAGATGGAAGACCTTTAATTAATCTTGCTGCTCTGTTCATTACGTGTTGCAATTTTCTTAACCGATAGTCCGGCAAACCATAATAAAGAGAATTGCAGTAATCCAGTCTGCTTATGACATAGTTATGAAGAAGCATCTTCACGGTATCCTCATCTAAATATTTATGATAAAAGCAATGTTCCTCATATGGTAACCAGAAACTTTCTCTACTTGATTAATTTGAGCTTCGAATGAAAGATTTTCATCAAGCAGCACTCCTAAATCTTTCACTTTGTTTCTTACATCCAGTGTATATACTGCCATGCACTCGTAAACTTGAGATATCCAATCTTCTAAGATTGGTCTTTTTTCCAACGACCAAACACTCAGTCTTACTTGGATTTAGCTTGAGTTGTTTCGAATCCATCCAATCCTTAATATCGGACATAATAACACTCAAATTCACCTCTGCATCCACCACATTATTTATAGATAAATAAAATTGTGTATCATCAGCAATAGTTTGAAGCTTGCACCATGTTTCTCTAATATATGTGATAGTTTGATAGTGTACATGCGGAAGAGAATAGGACCCAATACACTCCCCTGAGGGACTCCTCTTCGTAGGGGTTTATTTCTTGAAAAGATTTCCCGACCTGTACACAATATGTTCTATCTTTTAAATAACTTTCCAGATAGGCCAATGCATTTCCCTCGACACCTATAGACTTTAAATCGTCTAGGAGTATACTATGTACTACTGTGTCAAATGCAGCACTCAAGTCAAGCATAATAAGAACACTACACTTTCCTTCATCCATTAACACCAATAGGTCATTTACTACAGTACACAGTGCAGTCTCAGTTGAATATAGTTGCCTGTATGCAGACTGACTATCAGGTATAGCCTTCACCTCATTCAAGTGATGCCATAACTGATTTAAAATTACATTTTCAATCACTTTCGATAAAAAGGTTAGATTTGATACTGGTCTATACGAACTCAGATTCAAGGTTACCTTTTACTATAGGCTTAATAATAGCCAATTTCTCACTCTCCGGAAAAACATTAATTGTTATCAAAACTTAGAGTAATAATTTGCAGGAATACTTTAAAAATATCGTCTACATTTTCACTCATTATAACATCCGATATAGGTAAGGGATCATTATCGCAGTGAGTTAATTTTACTCGTTTTATAATTTCTTTCATTTTGGGCATACCAATATTTTGAAAGCAAAGTAATTTGCTCTCTGACACTTGAGTACATCGATGCGTCACATTCAAACTCCTTCCCGGAAAGCTCTCCACTATTGTTGCTATTTTATTATCAAAGAAATCTAAGAATGTGTTAGCAAGTACTTCATCAGGATATCCTTCAGGCAACTTTGGCTTCTTTTTATTACCAGTTAAATTATTGAGTATAACATATAGTTTGTTCATATCTGACCTTGCCTCCTTGACTTTACTGTAGAGTAATATTGCTTCTTTCTCCGAACTATGAGTCTGTTTTCTTCTTTCTTTGCATGTTGATAATCTCTTCTAGCAATAATATCAGTGCGTAATCTACGCCAAACTCTTTCTTTTGTCTTCTTCTCTACCTTTGCTCGTGATATCTCGGCATTAAACCATGGTGCATGATCTTTCACAATTATTTCCTTTTAGAGTTGAGCGATTAAAAACACTAAAAGTGGATACTTGTTACAATATTCATGTAGCATTATCACATCTCATTCGTATACTACAGGAAAAACTGGGAGCAGAAAACCGCAGCTGAAATTAATAGGCTAATTTATTATACTAGGGTCACACATACCCGAACTCGAGTCCGAATGCATCCCGAAGTGTGTTCGGTTTGTATTCGGGATGCATTCGGACAATGATTCGGGGTGTTCGGGAAGAGTTCGGGAATGGTTCGGGGCCATTTGCAAAAGTTCGGGATTGAATCGGAAAGCTTCCCGAATGTTTGGTGTTGCATGAAACATTCGGAACCAATTCGGAATGGGCAAAAATTCGGGGAGAGATCGGGATATATTCGTAAACTATTCGGGAATACTTCGGAACATTCGGTATGGCATCTGTTTGCATTCGGTTTGTATTCGGTTTGAATTTTGGCCGTTGGAGAGAGGGGGAGTAGCATCATACACACACATATACACATACATATACATACATACGTGCATACATACATACATACATACACACATACATACATACACACACACACACACACACACACACACACACACACACACACACAGAATACATACATACATACATACACACACACAGATAATAATACATACTTACACACACAGAGAGAATAATACATACATACACACACACAGAGAATAATACATACATACACACACACAGATAATTATACATACATACACACACAGAGAGAGAATTATACATACATACACAGAGAGAGAGAGAGAATAATACATACATACACACACACACAGAATTATACATACATACACACACACAGAGAATAATACATACATACACATACACACACAGAATAGTACATACACACACACACAGAGAATAATACATACATACACACACACACAGAGAATAATACATACATACACACACACACACAGAATAATACATGCATACACACACACAGAGAGAGAATAATACATACATACACACACACACAGAATTATACATACATACACACACACAGAGAATAATACATACATACACACACACAGAATAATACATACACACACACAGAGAATAATACATACATACACACACACACACAGAATAATACATTCATACACACACACAAAATAAATAAATAAATAGTGATAGAGAAAGAGAGAGAGTAATATAATATAATATAATATAATAGTAACAATATAGTGGCCGAGTGGTTAGTGTTCTGGACTCATACCCTAGAGGTCGGGAGATCGATCCTCTCAGGTGAGGGCCTGAAAATATTTACTCTTCCGATTTGAGTATCAGGCACTAACTATAAGGCCACCGAACGTCGTAAAACACCCTCACTGGTACCATAACAGCTGCAGTATTTGGGAATCACCCTCACTTCCCTCTCTCTGTGGCTGGGTACCAGTTCGGAAGTCGTGACGTGTGTGTGTGTGAACATCAGTTGACCTGGGCCTCGATAACGGGCTTGATTAAGCCTATGTCCAGTGTCGGATCGGATCATATAAAAAAAAAAAAAAAAAAAAAAAAAAAAAAATATATACAATCTGTCAGACTTCGGTTGGCAATCGGGTGGGGTTCGGTTTGCATTCGGTATGGCATCTGTTTGCATTCGGTTTGTATTCGGTTTGATTTCGGAACGAAAACAACACATTATATTTTGAATTTCAAACTTCGGTTTCGATTCGGAATGACTTCGGTATGTATTCGGTATGTATTCGGTATGCATTCGAAAGTGCGTTTCGAATGCATACCGAATACATACCGAATACATACCGATGAAAACTTGACCTTGAAAAAGTTCTCTGAACATGCCCGAATTCATCCCGAAGTCACTTCGGGATGCATTCGGACTCCAGTTCGGGAATGTGTGACCTAGGCTTAAACCTTGTTAAGTGGTAGCCACCGTGACTCATCATCAACATTGATGTCGGTCAGGTTCTCAATTGGTTTCCTGAAGTTTTGGCATAGTATCTTTACAACACGCTCAACCTCTGTCACAAGGCGATGAAGCTGAAACCCATTCGACTGGAATATAAAATTCAAACCAGTTAAGTCTCCAAGGACATAATCGCAAAACTCCAATGTTGCCTTGACGTATGTAAAATTTAGCGCCTTTAGTATCCTTTCAGCTTGCAGAGAGCTCTTGTCAGTTGCCTCTGCAGTAAAGAACAGAACGAGCGCAGGATACTGTTCTAAAATACGGCCAACACACTGGGCCACAGATAGCCAACGTGTCTGACTTGGTTTCAGGATTCGATGAGTATCCACATCTACAAATTTCTGGAACTCGGCATAACTTTTCTGCCTATTGGGGGACATCTTAAAGAAGTTGTAGATATCGTGTATTAGCTGATCAGCTGTCTTTGACAGAACCTTACTGGCGTGCTCTGCAACAAGATGGAAAGTGTGACAGTAACATTTAAGAACAAATAGATTTGTTGCAGCCTCTTTAATTCTCGTCAGAAGAGAGTTGTTGGCTCCTTGCATCAGATTCTCCCCATCTGATGCATAGCCTACGACTTTTTTGTCCCAAGGAAGCTCATCTTTCTTCAAAGTACCTTCCAGAGATGCAGTCCAGTGGCATGCCCTTCTTCCACAGGAATAAGATTGTAGAATCGTGTATAGTTGGTTCATTGTTGGTGTTCAGAAAACGGACATTAACACAGAAGACTTTGTTCATTGTGATGTCGGTCGCCTTATCACACAAGATGGAACATTCATTGAATAGTTTTAAGTCCTGAACAAGCTTTTCGTGGGCATACTGTGACAAACATTCGGTAAGAAGGTATGTACCTTTGGTGGGATTGCAGATCATTTCTCTGATGCCTTTTGAGTAATCGGCGATGCCATGAAGAGTTGTCACAAGAGAGTCTAAGAAATTGAGTGAAATGTTCTTTCTTGCAATAAGGACCACAACGTTCAACTCTGCCTTTACAGTTGTAGAATCCCTGGTGACAGCGAAAGATGATAGCAGTTGATTTTGCTGACCTGTCTTGGCACGCTGCACGTGAAGTGATGTATTCCTGTGTCCCATTAGCTCGGATTTTCCAGGGACGAGATGTTTATCACACAAGAAGCAATAAGCCTTTCCTGCATGATTTTTGGATGCAGAAAGCCATCCTTGTGCCCACCTCTCTTTTTCCCACTCACGGCGATAGTTTTGGGCTCTATATTTGTTATCAACCTCTTTCGGCATCTTGGTCTGAAAAAAATATTTACTACATTATTGTTTTCGTTTCTGTTATTATCATTACACACACATTAAATCAAATAGCAAAATAAAGGGAATGTTTGATGTGAAATTACAAAAAGCTTCCACCGAGAGTCAAGCAATCGAGCCCCAGCCTCGCATATTAGTCAAGTCTGGAAGAGTATATTTCATAGGGAAAATTAGAGCCAATCAGAATCAGAGCTCGAGCTGGCTGTCTGAGCCAATCAGCGCCTGAGTTGCAGTGTTACCATCTCTCTTTCAAACATACATACACACATACATTCTCTCTCTCTCTCTCTCTCTCTCTCTTATACACACACATACATCTCTCTCTCTCTCTCTCTCTCTCTCTCTCTCTCTCTCTCTCTCTCTCTCTCTCTCTCTTATACACACACATACATTCTCTCTTTCAAACACACACACATATTTCTCTCTCACACACACTATCTCTCACTATTATTATTATCTCTCACACACACATACACTATCTCTTTTTCACACACTGTCTCTCTCTCTCTCTCTCTCTTGTACACACACTCCTTATCACTCTCTCTCTCCCTCTCTCTCTCTCTCACAAACACACACACACTCGCTCTATCTCTCTTTCACAGTATTATTATTATCTCTCTCCCTCTTACACACACACATACATCTCTCTCTACCATACATACACACATCTCTCCTTCTATCTGTGTGTGTGTTCACCCCTAGCTAGCTGGCCCCACCCCTCCCCTCCCTCCATCCCTAGAGCGGGCAGAAAGAGAGACAGTGTATGAAAAAGAGATAGTGTATGTGTGTGTGAGAGAGATACTAATAATAGTGAGATATATTGTGTGTGAGAGAGAGAGAAATATGTGTGTGTGTTTGAATGAGAGAGAGAGAGAATGTATGTGTGTATGTATGTTTGAAAGAGAGATGGTAACACTGCAACTCAGGCGCTGATTGGCTCTGACAGCCAGCTCGAGCTCTGATTGGCTCTAATTTTCCCTATGAAATATACTCTTCCAGACTTGACTAATATGCGTCCGGGTGAAGATCCTACATGTGGTTTTGTCAATAAATTTCCTCTAATTATTTGTATGTGAACTTATTAGGAAGGTGATCTGTCTATATCTATCCATCTATATCTATCTATATCTATCCATCTATATCTATCTATCTATCTATTTATATCTACATATATCTATCTATCTTTCTATCTATATCTATCTATCTATATCTATCTATCTATCTGTATCTATCTATCTATATCTATCTCTATCTATCTATCTATGTATATATATATATATATATATATATACCTATCTATCTATCTATCTATCTATACCTATCTATATATACCTATCTATCTATATCTATACATCTGTCACGGTTTGATCCGTGATCATAACGTAACGTACGTACGTAGTAGGATGCTATATATTATATGTATATTAACAAAGGGACACCACGTGTATGGGAATTTCCATTCAGTCAAGTCAGGAAGACAGAGACAGAGAAATTTGAAAATAGAGGAGTGCTGGTACCTGGTAATTAAGGAAAGGTCATGTCAGGTCAGGTGAGGTCGAGTACCCACTCACTCCATCCCGTGTCTGGAGTCATTGCTACAAATTTTGCATTAATAATTATGCTATGGGGGCATCTATTACTTATTAAAATTGATTTTGAAGTGGAAGGGAATCATTTGCAAGCAGTTGCATGTTATGGGAAAAGTGATTTGCATGTATAACTAAAGTGTGAGTGACATATGTAAACGTAGTCAAGGACTAGGCCATACGAACACGTAGATATTGGACAGTCTTGATGATGAGTCACTGGCCAGGTAGAATGGGGAGGAGTCAGAAGGGTAATTAATCTCCACCACCCATACCTTGGTTTTGAATACAAGCAGTTGGTATAGTACACTCCACGAAGCAACACGTCGTATCCAGCCCTCCTTGCCTTGCCTGGGGGCCTATAGTTTTAACGTAACGTCGAAATTGTTTAATTACTTTTTCACAAGACTTATTGTTAATTAACTCACTATTCATTCGCTAGACGAGAATCAGTAAGGTGTCATTTTACAGGTGAGGAGAGGGCTGGTCGGAATTTACGAGTGTGTGTGTGTGTACAAGGGACGAGTGTGATTGACATTGAAATATACCAACTGGGTTGCTTGATTTCTATTAATATTACGATAACGTAATTACCGTCTCCTGTGTGTGCGAGGGGAAGTGCTAGCTCGTGATAAGTATATTAAAGTCACGGTCTATATAGTAAGGTCGGCCAGACACCTGAACACACTTCGCGCAGGCTGGCTGCCTGGGCCCCTCTGCCCACTGACTGTCAGGGTTCAGAGATACCCAGACCTCATTCACTCACAACCATGGCTAGGGTAAAGAGCTCTCCCGTGCATTCAATCACGCGCACCTTGGGCTCATCATCTCTCTCTCTCTCTCTCTCTCTCTCTCTCTCTCTCTCAAGGCCAAGCTAGACCGTTCTCTCTCTTTCACTGTCATTTTTTATATCTAATGTATCTAAATATAGGCGAAAATAAAACTTATGCTAAGCTATATTTATGAGTGTTTACTGAAATATATTATAATAGTTATACATTGGGTACATAAAACGTCTCATTTTAAGTGTTACTTTGTCATTTTCATAATTTTTCTCTTTTCACTTCTGCAAGCTTTGTTTTTCTTCTCATCAATAAGTATACATCGGTTTAATGCCCTCATTCTGAAATACACAGATATCTTAGCAAAAAAATGGACCACGTCACTGGGAAGTGTGACAACACATTCTAACTCAGTGGCAATTGTTTTAATACAGTTCTTCCCTTCCTTCAAAGTTGTTCCATGAACGGCCATAAAAACTTCCCTCATACGTGTAAGCTGAGTCATAAACGACTCAGAAGGTAGATACAGGTCCCCTCTTGATATTATGTCAGTCCATGATGAGGTACCGGTACATTCAGAAGCTTTATGACCTAATTGGGAATATCTGTTTACAAATTTCCTTACAATATATCCACCGATATATCTCAGGGATTCCTCCTCTATTACAGACTCTATAGTGATACCCACAGACAAGGAATCTCTTTCATTAACATTTTCATCCGAAACATATTCATTTTCCTCTGGAAGTACATCAATGTCTTTAAAACATGCACTAGTTATATAAAGCTCCACTGCCAGTTTCCTGTCATCGTAGGTACTACCTCCATGTTCTTCATCTTTATTGATACTCTTATTATAAAGGCATTCAAACTTATTTTCATCTGTAACATTAGAATCCTTAGAAAGAACGCCTGCATGTTTTCCCAGAATTAACCTTCTAATCCGATATTTAAAGGTTACACAATTTGGGTGGTCATATGTGCCACTCATTTGTCTGATGCACCCAAACAGGCTCTCCAGACAGTCCTGGTTTAGTTTTCTAGTTATGATGAAGTCGATGCTGAAAGATGATTTAAACATTTTGTGTAGTCCTATAAGGGACTGAGATGAAAGAATTATCCCTTTTTGAAACTTGTACATACCTCTATATTTGGGATTACCTACTCTCATGGTACGTATGACCTCTATCATTCTATTAAGAATATTTAATTGATGCTCTACACTGTAAAAAAAAACTTGTTAAATTTACAGAAAATATCTGGCAGCACGGTTGCCAGAGCTTTTCTGTATTTTTTTCTACAGAACGGTTCTGTACAAGTTTGACGGCATATATCTGTATATTTGCAAGACAGATATTCTCTGTCGTTTATCTTTACAGAAAAGTTCCGTTGACAAGAATACAGATAATCTCTGGCAACCGTGCTGCCAGATATTTTCTGTAAATTCTATTTTCTGTATTCTGCTGTCTGTACAGAATATGTCTGTACAGTCGCAGCATATAGTCCTCATATAGTATACTTCGGTGTTAGGGAAGTCCGTTCAAGGACTATGTGTCGCGACTGTACATAATTATATACACTATTAAGAATAACATTATACACATCACACACATATGTATATATTATATAATATTGGTATGTTGTATTATAATTAAAAAATATATGTACTGTATATAATTAAACTTTTAATGAGTTGTAACCAGAAAACTGATGACACCTGATGTACACTTGTGTACAGTAAAAGCTATATCAAAACTAAATATTGCAAAATTGTACTTCATTACTTGAAATGGAACTCTTAAGATAAGTAAACAGGTACTGTACAGTATTTTAAAGCATCAAGTAAAGCATCACAGCCTTGATATAATTCAAAATTTCTGACCAAAGGAGATATTAGGTTGAACCATAATATTCTTGAATATCAGAAATTATCATAATTGTACATAACAAAATTCATTAATTATATCTATAAAAGAAATGCAATGATATTTTTAGACTTAGAAATATAACCTTTGAATATTCATATAATAATTGACATCTCTGACCCAGGGAGATTTTCAGTTGAACTGCAGTACTAACTTGGAATCAATCATCCTTTGGTAAATATTATCATAATTTTACATATAACAAAACCTTCACTAATCATATATATGAAAGTATTGTAATGCTAGAATACCTTTACACAAACCTACATATAAGCTTAAATACAGTAATGCATAATTATAACTCAAATTACAAATTATATTATACACATGACACACACACATGTATTATGATTAAAATATATGCATATAAGTAAACCTTTAAAGAGTTGTAACCATAAAGAAAACTGATAACACCTGATGTACACTTTTGTGTACAGTAAAAGCTATATCAAAACTAAATATTGCAAAATTGTACTTCATTACTTGAAATGGAACTCTTAAGATAAGTAAACAGGTACTGTACAGTATTTTAATGCATCAAGTAAAGCATCACAGCCTTGATATAATTCAAAATTTCTGACCAAAGGAGATATTAGGTTGAACCATAATATTCTTGAATGAATGCTCCTGTGTCAGAAATTATCATAATTGTATATATAACAAAACTTTCACTAATTACATACAGTATATGGAATTAATGCAAGAATACCTTAACACAAACATAAATTTAATCTTATCTAAAGACAGTATTGCAAAATTTAACACATATGAAATGGAATCCTTAGGCTGCTTTCACACGGACGTTTTTGTACGCGCGTTCGAGAACGCGTCAAAATTTTGTAGCCACGTTCGACACCCGCTTGCTATGCGTCCGCGTTTCAATTTTAACAGGCCCCTACCGCCACCCTGCTTTCCCACCAAGTTCATTAATGTTAGTTCATTAATTTTATTAGGCTATGTGATGTATGCATGTATGTAATTTATAACAATTATTATGCTGAAATATATATGCATATTTACTATCAATGACTATATATCATACTTGAATGTACTACACACCAGAAGTAATTGCTTCCAGTGTACTGTACACAAATGTAGTACCCACAAGTGTCATATATCCATCTGTGTGTAAGGTTTGAGCAGGACCAGCAGAGTTCTCTCGGTTCTCACCCAGTTGAGAGAGAAGGTCAACGTTAGTGTGGCCTGCCTGTACGCGTCGTACCTAGATGCTTGTGTGGAAGCTCCCATTGCCACCAGTAGCCAGTGACGACGCGCGCATCCTTGCTGGCTTGGACGTCTGTGCCGCATTCGACTCGCGTGCAACTCGTCGTGTGAAAGGTTCCATTTAACTCCATTGAATGTTAGAACGTCGAGTTCCCGAACGCGTGTTCGGGAACGCTTGTGTGAAAGCAGCCTTAGGGTGCTTTCACACGAGCGTTCTCGAACGCTACGTTTTAACATTCAATGGAGTTAAATGGAACCTTTCACACGACGTGTTGCACGCTAGTCGAATGCGGCACAGACGTCCAAGCCAGCAAGGACGCGCGCGTCCTTATTAACTCGCGCGTTGTCACTGGCTACTGGTGGCAATGGGAGCTTCCACACGAGCGTCTTGGTACGACGCGTACAGGCAGGCCACACTAACGTTGACCGTCTCTCTCAGCTGGGTGAGAGCCGAGAGGACTCTGCTAGTCCTGCTCAAACCTTACATACAGATGGATGTGTGACACTTGTGGGTACTACATTTGTGTACAGTACACTGGCAGCAATTACTTCTGGTGTGTAGTACATTCAAGTATGATATATAGTCATTGATATTAAATATGCATATATATTTCAGCATAATAATTGTTATAAGGTACATACATTCATACATCACGTAGCTTAATAAAATTAATGAACTAACATTAATGAATTTGGTGGGAAAGCAGGGTGGCGGTAGGGGCCTGTTAAAATTGAAACGCGGACGCCTAGCAAGCGCGTGTCGAACGCGGGTACAAAAATCTGACGCGTTCATGAACGCGCGTACAAAAACGTCCGTGTGAAAGCAGCCTTAATGTAAATAATCAGTCATATAATTTTTATTGTTTGTGTTGTTTGATATATGGTGTTCTTGTTTATGTTATCGTTGTTCTTGTTGTTGTTGAAGTTCCTCAGGCTGCCTGGCTGAAGAGCCCCGAGGCCCTGTGTGACTTCATCATTGTTCTCTATTCAACATCAACTATCAGACTAATAAGAGACAGGACTCTTGGATGTACACCACCACCGTATTTTTGAACCTCGATCAGGGTTAATTCCAACAAAACATCTGAAAGTGGAGGTTACATTAAAATTTTCATTCATTGTTTTAGCACTGTACATAATATATCATCATCATTTTTGTTTAGCCTCCTTATTTTCCCTTCTGGGGTCGGATGGTTAAGAGTCTGTCCCACTCTTCACGATTGTAGAGAACCTCTTCCTCATACCTTCTTCCACACAATGTTTCCAATACTATTATAAAAGCTTCATCTTAATATAAATGTATGCATCCATCTAGCCAGTCGAATCTCAATACACTCTATTCTTAACAACTGGCACATTGACTTGCCATCATAAAAATATAATATGATGTATGGGATAAGTATCATAAACAAATAATTCATAGTTACCTTTGAATAAATTCCAGTAATCCTGCAACTTCAAGTGGATAACTGATATTGAAGTTGTAGTATGCAGCAAACACACAAAATGACTTCATCAATTCCAAGCATGTATCTACCTGCAGTCAGCCATGAATCACCTAAAATAATAAAACAGAATACAGTACTATTATAAAAACAGATAATGGTTTGTACTGATTTATATACTGTACTGTATTTTCCCAAACAGACTTCCAAAAGCATAATTTATACAGTACTGTACTTCATTAACTCAGAACTCTATCCAATCAACATATTGGATATGATAATTGCAAATGATAATGGTACTTTACTTACTAACTGCAACCAAGCAAGGTTTTAGAGGCATTTTTTTTTTCACAGTATTCACTTGTGGTACTTGGCTGTAAAGATAGGAACAGTAGGTTATAAAAAATTGCAAGATTAATGAAGGGAGATCAATTTAACTTTTCAAATGGGCATGTTGTCAATGGTAGCAAATATATGCAGAACAATTATTATTATTATCTACCCAGGTTAGGTCCCGGTAATTTGATGCGGTCTAGGTTAGGTTAGGTAAGGTCAGGTTAATTTTTAAAAACTATAAAACAGGGATATCCAAACCTTAAATGATCTATCAAGTTACTGGAGGGGGGATTAAAAAAAAAGGTATTCATTGAAAGAATTGCCGAATTGCAGCAGTGTTGCCAGATCCGGCTGGGTCCCAGTATTTTGCCCCAGTCATTTATTGTACTGTATCACGATTATTTCCCGGTATCTGCCCAGGTTAGGTACCAGTAGTCTGCCCTGGTTAAGTCCCGGTAGTCTGCCCAGGTTAGATCCCGGTAGTCTGCCCAGGTTAGGTCCCGGTAGTCTGCCCAAGTTAGGTCCCGGTAGCCTGATGCGGTCTTGGTTAGGGTAGGGTAGGGTAGGGTAGGGTAGGGTAGGGTAGGGTAGGGTAGGGTAGGGTAGGGTAGGGTAGGGTAGGGTAGGTTAGGTTAGGTCAGGTCAGGTAAGGTCAAGCTAATTTCAAAATGCCCCATTTGAATATGGGGCATTTGGGGAAGGAATGCCATAGAAGAAAATAGTCTTAGAATGGTGTAAATTAGAGGGTAATGAAGGTAGAAAAACTATATGTAATAATTCATTCAATATTTTAAAAAGGAAAAAAAGTATGTACGGTAGCTAACTTACTGTACTTATAGTGTACCCTACATAACAAACCCTTTCCTAGTTTATTACCATACAAAATTACTGCATTGGTGCATCAGCTGCTTAGAAATCATCTACAAATTAAACCAAATTAAGTTTACAAAGTTAAAATTATTATAGGGAAACAAGTTATAGGACCGTCAGGCCATCATTACTGTACATGGAAGAATATTTAAAATTATATAACATACCGTGAATTTTGCATCCTCCTTTGGATCTTCTCGTTGTTATTTAGTATTCTTATTGCCTGATAATGCCTGCTGAGGTCTTGGTGTGCTGTAATATGATGATATTCTGGAGTTGATTTCTTGACTTGTTAACTTGTTGTGTTCCTCCGCTGGTCAGTTTACTTTACGCGCCAAATTCGTCTTTTCAACGGCCCCAGTGACTAGAGCAGTGATGTCTATTAATTAACCCCTACACACTGCCGCCGACATCATCACCAATTTTCACTCATAGAAATAACTTAAAGGTGTGATGGCAAAAAAAAATCAAGTATTATTAATTGTATATTGAATAAATTAGTCGTTTCTTAAGTTTAATAGTTCTAGGATAAGAATATAATATATTCGTATACACATATGATAGCAGCCCACTCAAACCAAGTTAACCAATACAGAATTCGAAGGGCCAAGTCTTTATTGGTTAGAAATCTTATGGACTCGGGTTGGTTTGAGTGGTCTGTCATCCAGAAAGTATACCTGTTTCGTAGAAGACTCGACCAAATTAGATTAGAAATTGTGAATCGCGAATGTACAGTCGGCAAAAAAAGTAATGGAACCACCCCTCCATTAATTATTTTAGAATTTTTATCACAGTAGGATTGGTACACCTGCTAAGTCAGCCCAAGTGTACCTGTTAAGGGACAATAATACACCCATTATACACCAATATACACCAATAATACACCTATTCATAATACATATTATAACTAGTATTATACAATATGTATATAATAAGTATACAATAAGTATACAATAGGTATTATCACCAGTGGAACAGGCTTACCAACTCTACATAGCACTGGCAATAGGGGTGGTTCCATTACTTTTTTTGCCGACTGTACCTTAATTGTTTCCTTTGCAGCTTGGATGTGTATATTAAAAAAATGGAGTGGCTAATTTTTGTGCTGTAGTCCATGCATGCATGGCTATATATACAACGTGCACTGTTTCTACAGAAAAGTACTGTAAATTAATTAACACAGAAATTCCCTGTATGAAAATACAGAAAGGGTCTGTACACTCAAAGAAACTACAGAAATTACAGAAATTATCTGTAAATATTAACTTTTCCATGATTTTTACAGAAATAAACCATATATATACTTTACAGAAATAATCTGTAGGGATTTGCAGTTAATAGCTGTAAAAACAACAGACTTTTTTTACAGTGTATCTTTGTACCAAAGCCATTTCTTGATGGTTTGACATCCCACAGTCTACATGAATTCATAATATCAAACCATTCATCTACTAAGCAAATGAATTCAGCTGTTTCCTTCCAGTTTTTACTGCACAGTAAACCCTTTTCTCCTAGGAAAGTTAAAGCTTTTGAACATGTATGTGATAGTAAGTGAGCTGCATATTTTACTTTTTGTCTTTGAGGACCCACGACATTTACATGCTGTTCACTTAACTTGTATGTTAAACCATATTCTGTTAGATAAAAACCAGAGTCTAGTAAATTATTTCTTATTAATTTTAGCATATGTTGGGGATCTGCAAATACAAATACGTCCCGTTCAGCAAAGGGGTTTTTAAATGAGCATTTCTTTCCATTTCCGTCAGTGGGATCAGTACCAAAATGTTTCCACAGTCTAAGATTACATGGTCCTAGGTCGTGTACAAGTGCTACAACAGGATATCCTGCATCTTCAACTGCCTTAATTAAAGGTATCAGTATATCTTGGATATTGGGCATATCGAAATCATAGTAGACTGGTTGCCTCCAGTTACCTAATAGTCCACGAACCATTGCAACCTGTACCTTTTCATGTGGCTTATAAAGAGTATCCTTACCTTTATCAAAACACCACTCACTTGCTATGCTCATTTCGTCAAAAGATAATACTGCTATTCTCTCATTTAGATGCATTGTTTCAGCTTTCTTATTCATTATTGTCAACACTGAGTACAGTAATCCACGTTCACATGCAAAATTTTGAGCTCTCTTATTCAGTGTTGATTTACATGGTAAGGGAATACCTTTTTTAGTTCGAAGGTAATCATAACATTTGGTACTGATACTTCTCAGAGTAAATGTTTCTGCAATATCATCGTCTGACCACATTTTAATATTAGCTTTATTTACTATGGCATTTATCTGTGTGTTGCTAAAGATAGGTGCCAAACATTTTTCCATTTTATGCTGTACTTTGGCATCGAGTATTGCTGGATCCAAACTAGCTTTCAGTTCATCATTCATTAACTGAAGTTTACTGTTATTAGCTTCTAACTGCTTAATTTTATTTTGTAAAGTTACAACATCAGGATTTTCACTATTCACACCTGTCGGCACATTCACAGTATTCACACCTGTCGGCATATTCACATTATTCACACCTGTCAACACATTCACAGTATTCACACCTGTCGGCACATTCACATCATTTACACCTGTCGGCACATTCACATTATTCACACCTGTCGGCACATTCACATTATTCACACCTGTCGGCACATTCACATGATTCTGACGTAGTATGGCTGGCACTTTATCACTATTTACACCTGTCGGCACATTCACAATATTCACACCAGTAGGCACATTCACATCATTCTGGCTTGGTATGACTGGCACTTGATTGCTAGTTTCATATGTAGGCACATTCACATCATTCTGGCTTACCAAGACTGGCAGGTCTGGCAATTCACATTCATCTAAAATGGGTAAAATGGGGGTATGTATAAGTAGGTTGGAGAAGGGTGGCAGATGTTCCGGAAATAACTAATTATTAAGGTGTGGTCTGGGTGAGGTCTTGGTATGTGAAGTCGCTCCCTAGCATGGCAAGTCATGAATCATCAATTTCTTATAAACTTGTAAGATAGCAGACACAATTGTTTAAGGTGATAATTCTGTTTTGTTTCTTTGGAGTGCCTTGCTTCCTCCAAAGTATGCTAGGAAACAGAACCAGAAGAGCAAAAATAATAGTGTTGTATTGCTTGGAATAGTTTGGAGGATTCATTTGCTCAAGATTTACCAACACAAAACTTTCCCCTTAAAATGCTGTACTCTGTCAGTGAAAATTAACATGAAGAAATTATACTTGTGATACTACGATATTAAAGATGATTTCATGCACAATGCATAAAGATTGCATACTGTAATACAGAAATAGCAAGAACAAGGCCTACCACTTGACAAAAACAGTGAGGGAACTGCATGATCCTTCAGTGCCCTTTTCCTTATTGGTGATTCTCTTAAACGACACTTCAGGTCCTCCTTGAAGTCATCATCGGTAAAATGGACGGAACATACTACACCATTGTCTGCATTAAAGTTTTCATTACGACCACATGCAGTTAACCATATCACTCTCAGCAGTTTGTCCTTGGGAAACCGAAAATAACTAACTGCTTTCTTCGCAGTTTTTCTTTTAGTGTTTTTGCACAATAGTACTGCACAACTATTTGGCATGTTGATGGTCGAGTGTGGGTCGATATAGGCAAGGAGATGTCAGCAAGGCAGTACAGGTGAGAATGTGCAGACAGTGTGGTGAGGTACATGTCAAAAAGGGCCCAGGTTTAGGCCTGGTCCCCCCCACTTTATACCCCCACCTGCGCGGATAGCCGACCTTACTATATAGACCGTGATTAAAGTAAAGTAATATCACTGCCCACGTGTACTACGAGCGACCGAGGAAGCACGTGTGGAGAGGAGCGACGAGAAGTAAGTACGTACATAGCTATCTATTGGAGCGTGAACGGAAGTGTGTGTGTGTGATTTTTTGATTGAATTTAATTATTCATTTTGTTGGCTTGGAATTTATTAATAAATAGAGAAAATTGGCATTTTTGTGTTGTAATTGACCATTATTGCATGCTCTATAATCATACATATATAGCAGGACGAACCCAGAAATAAATTTATTGTGTTGGAGGGAAGGATACAGGGATTATAACTCTGGGTAACTCGCTGCAGCCAACCAACGAGATTACATATTTCCAGCAAGGTAAGCTTTGGTAATTTATTATAAAGCTACATTCATTGATATCTTCAGTCCACCCCCACATAATTGGCGCCCAACGTGGGGCCTGCTCTTTGTATTAATTCCAGTCACACACGCGCACACCTTCACGAGTAGATAGATTACGGTTGTCCAGGAATTAAGGCAAAGGAAACAATAGAAATATTTAATATGCATACCGTAGCGGAATTAATGGAGGAAGCCCGATGCTTGGGATATGCAGATACGGTCGAGATTCGACAGTTCGTAGAGCGTCGTCAAGAGGATGACAGGCTCGAAAGGTTGAGTCAGAGAGAGGCTGAAAAGGAACAGAGAGAGGCAGAAAAGGAAGAGAGAGAGAGAGAGCATGAAAGAGAAAGATGGGCACACGAACAGAAAATGGCGGAACTGCAAGCACGAGTGAATGGTAGTCAAACCGCGAGCGGAAGCAGTACTGCAAGCTCGACTACAGTAACTCCGAGGCTACAACTGGCGAGGTATGTAGAGGGAGACGAAATTGAACCGTTTATTGAGCGATTTGAGATGCTTGCAGACACGTATGTCTTTGGTGACGATGTGAAGAAGATAGAGTTCCTTAACCTGTTCGATGGTAAAGCCCTCAGTATCCTCTACCGACTCGATCCTGACACCAGGAATTATGCGAGCATGAAAAAAGCTCTGTTACAAGCATATGGGGTGACGGTCGATGATGCACGGAAGCAGTTTTTGAGTGCTTCCTTGCAAGATAAAGAGACCGTTGCACAGTTTAGTGCACGTCTCGCTAGCCACCTGGATCAGTGGTTAGATAAGGCCGAAACACCCAAGACGTTGGAGGGGATAAAGGACTTGTTGCTTCGCACGCAACTAGAGAAGTCGTGTCCTCCAGAATTGTCGGCTCAACTCAAAACCCATAAGGTGAAGGAGTTAGCGACAATGGTAGAAATGTCGGATGCACATTTTACCGCATACGGTTACCACACGCGGGTTCAGTCGAGTAAGAAAATTAATCAGTCAAGTAAGCCTTCCCAGAACTCTGCTAGTTCATATAATCGGTCGAGTAACAATAATTCACAGCAGCAGAGTCAGGTTGTACGTCAGCAACCAAATCCTCACTTTAATCACGCCCAGAAACAAGGCAATAATAAGTATTCTCAGCAGTTGAATCAGTACCGTTACCAAGGGAAAGGTAATGGGAAGAATTATAATAATCATGGTGGAAATAAAGGTTATTATCAGCGATCGGCAGCTGCTACGTATGCGTATAGTGAGCCGCAGCATCCAGCCGTGTCGGTTCAATCTCGGGTAGAACCACGAGTGTCTCAGGTGGGGTGTGAACCTCATCAATCCTGACTTAGTGCTACAGGAATCTCGAAAGGTAAGTCTGGCTTTCTTATTTGTCCCGGAATTGTTAACGGGATATCTGTTGAAGTCTTTCGAGATAATGGTTCGTCAGGTTGTTGTGTTGCTGATGGGTTGGTGGAGGATAAGGATTTTACAGGTGAGCAGGTAACTATCACTATGATTGATGGTACCAGGAGGTTGTATCCACTTGCTAAGGTTGCAGTGGAAAGTCCATTTTTCACAGGCCAGGTAGTTGCAGCTGTCATGCAAAATCCTGTGTCAGATTTGGTAATAGGGAATATTCCAGGGGTGAAGAATGCCTGTTCAGTAGAAGTTTCCACTCAGACTAGTGCAGCTGCTGTAACTAGGGGTATGGCTCATGCAAAGAAAACAGTTGTTCCACTTCAAGTGGCAACGGCCGCCGATCTCATTAATTGCGAGGATGTAGTTGCAGAACAAGCAAGTGACCCTTCATTGGCACTTGTTCGCAAACAGGCACTTGAGGGTGATAGTAGTGATCGACATGGGATAGTGACCAGTTACGTTAGGAAGAGGAACAGATTTTACCGTCGCACAGTAAACCCCGAGGGGGAAGAGGGGTTGCAATTTCTCGTACCAGAGAAATATAGACGGGCTGTATTCGTCTTGGGTCATCATGCTACGTTGGGGGGCCATATGGGGAGGAAGAAGACAGTGGATAGGATTCAGGCTCATTTTTATTGGCCAGGTATGGGTGAATGACCTTAACTACATAGTAAAATCAAGGGTGAAGCCAAGCGGTTTCATATTAATATGCTTAAGGAGTATTATACCACTCAACAGGGTTGTACTTCTATTGTTGGGGCAGGCGGTTATAACATCACCTCAGAACAGAGTGAAGTGTTAAGCCTAGTCCGTGGTCAATTTTGCTCAGCTGTAGGTATGGTTAGTGCTGCTGTGGTAATTCCCGAGGGTGAAGAGGGATATACTCCGCAGACGACTGAAACTCGTCAAGGCGAGACAGTGGCTCAGGTTTTTGTTTCGGAGAATTTAAGTCCAGACCAGTTTGCAAGAGTCAACACGGTACTGGCAAAATATTCACGTGTGTTCTCTGACAGTCCAGCTGTTGCTAACGTTGACTGTCATGAGATTCAGCTTACAAGCGACACACCAGTGAGGGTTAAACCATATCCTATTCCTGTACGGTTGATTGATACAGTACGTAAGGAAATTGATGACATGGAGGCAGCTGGTTTTATTGAGAGGTCGGACTCGTCTTATTCTAGCCCTATTGTTGTGGTTAGGAAGAAAGATGGCGGGGTACGAATCTGCGGTGACTATAGGCGTGTCAACGCTGTTACTAGGGTCGATGCTGAGCCAATGTGTGACCAGCAAGAGATCTTTGCTAGGATTAGCAACTCTAGGATATTTTCTAAGATGGACTTAGCTAAGGGTTTCTTTCAAATACCGCTGGAGAAACGAAGCCGCCTTATTACGGCTATATCCACGCCAAACGGACTGTATCAGTTCAAGGTACTACCTTTTGGGCTCACTAATTCTCCCGCCGTGTTTAACCGTGTGATGCGGCAGGTATTGCATGGTATTGAAGGGGTTGAAGCTTTTGTTGATGATTAAGCGCCTATTGTAACTCATCACTCTGTGTGTGTGTGTGTGTGTGTTTGTGTGTATATCTCCACTCTCCAGCCACATACTACACTCATACATACATACATACACATACATACATACATACATACACTCATACATACATACATATACATACATACATAATAACAGTTCAAATTAAGCGCTGCTTATTGTAACTCACTCTGATTGGTCCACCTCAAAAAATCCATACTTGAACCTGATCGGTGATTGGCTGAAACGGAATGATTATTATGTTACTGTTATTATTAGCTCATTACGAGTCATATAGGTGTTATATAGTTTGTATAACCTTATAATATAATAATAAACACAAATATCAGAGTTTACACACTCGTATATGTCTCGTTTATTTATAATTTGGTGGACAGGTGAATGTGAAATTTACGTAAATCTAATTAAGTCTATCTTTTAAATTCTTTTTCCTATTCTCCTTCGCTGGGAGGATGGGAAGGGATGGATAGAGGATGGGAAGGGATGGATAGAGAATGGGAAGGGATGGATAGAGGATGGGAAGGAATGGATAGAGGATGGGAAGCGTTGAAGAAGGATGGGAAGGTTGGTAGAAAAATGAGAAGACTTGATAAATTAAAGGATTAACTTAAATGTTTTTATTATGAAATACGACACACACACACACTCTTTCTCTTTTTTTTCTCTCCCTCACACACACACTCTCTCCCTCTTTCTCTCCCTCACACACACACACATAAACACACACACATAAACACATACACAAACATGATGATCGAGTTAACTTGAGAGGTGTATGTGTACTTACTAGGTGTGTATGTATGTATGTATGTATGTAACTACAACATAACACAGATACTTGTGAGGTTGACGTTGTAAGGTGAAGGTGTTATTAGGTACTGGTGTGTGTGTGTGTGTGTGTGTGTGTGTACTGGTGTGTGTGTGTGTGTACTGGTGTGTGTGTGTGTGTGTGTAGTGGCAGGAAGGATATGTGTGGGGTGTGATATATTGTGGTGTGGTGGAGAGAGGTGAGGTGGTTTGGTGTGTGTGTGTGTGTGTGTGTAAGGTGTGTGTGTGTGTGTGTGTGTAAGGTGTGTGGGTGTGGTGTGAGGTATAAGGTGTGGTTGACAAGTACAGTCGGCGGCGGCGGGACGGCGGCGGTGGCGGCGGCGGGGCAGTGGCGGGGCGGTGGCGGCGGGGCGGCGGCGGCGACATTTTAATGTTATTAATTATTATTAATAAAATTATTTAATATAATTATTTAATAATTATTTAAAAAAAAAAATAATAATAAAAAAAATATACAAATAATTTATTTAAAAAAAATTGATTAATTAATTGATTAATTAATTATTAAAAAACGATGGTGGCAGGGCGGCGGCGGCGGCGGCGGGGCGGCGGGGCGTTGGCGTCGGCGGCGGGAATAGGGGGACAGGCTTCCTTCCCACCCCAAGCCTGTCCCCCTATTCCCACACACACACACACACCCAAGTCTGTCCCCTACTCCCACACCCCCGGCTGTACTTTACTATAGGTAGGAGTAGACAGGTATATATATAAGGTACAGCAGCAGGCAGAGATGGGTAGTATAGGAATAACACCTGTAACATTCAGTCACTCAGTCAGTCGAGCTCCTTCCCCAATCATTACAGGGTTGTCCAGCGTTACACACACCAAGAAAAATGTAACAAAAGTGACAGTAAGTTATATTATTAATATTATTATTATTATTATTATTATTTTTATTATTATTATTATTATTACCGGTATTATTATTTTTATTATTATTATTATTATTATTATTATTATTTAGCACATTCCAGTTGTATTCAATGAAATCTCTCCCAGTGATCAAGTGTCGCCTATCGATATATATATATTAGCCTACACCGACAAATGTCAAAAATATTACTTCTCCTCTGTTTCAGTGGTGAGAATGACAGAGTTCCTGAGTGAAATATTCAGATCATAATATTATATCACAAGAATCACAACAACTGATGCTACTACAGTTTTATAACTCAAGACATCTTTACAAAATACTTAGTAAAGAACATATGAATAAATTCGATCCAAGTGTACAACAGCATAAGTGAAGAGAAACTATACATGCAGTGACATTTATTTATAGGATTGATTGAAATTAGTTGGAGAAGTGATACAGTTATAACAAAAGGTAACAGATGGAAATATAAGGGAGAGTTGGAGAAGTGAAACAGTAATAACAAAAGGTAACAGATGGAAATATAAGGGAGAGTTGGAGAAGTGAGACAGTAATAACAAAAGGTAACAGATGGAAATATAAGGGAGAGTTGGAAAAGTGAAACAGTAATAACAAAAGGTAATAGATAGAAATATAAGGGAGAGTTGGAGAAGTGAGACAGTAATAACAAAAGGTATACACAGATGAAAATATAAGGGAGAGTTGGAGAAGTGAAACAGTAATAACAAAAGGTATACACAGATGAAAATATAAGGGAGAGTTGGAGAAGTGAAACAGTAATAACAAAAGGTATACACAGATGAAAATATAAGGGAGAGTTGGAGAAGTGAAAGCCCCATGCATTTATTAGTCACCTTTTACGATAATCAGCTCGGATTACTGAGGAGATATTCGTAGCCCACTATATACCCCAGTAGGGAGTAACTATATAGTGGAAGGGAACAACTGAGTGACGGAGAGGAGTGATGAGGGAGTGATGAAGGCGCCTTACAGATTAACTTGCCTGATGGTGATTACTCTCTCATCTAACCTTGTCACACCTGCCATTACCTACCCTGCAGCAGGTAAGTCAATCACTGCATACCTCTACTTGTATATCTTCAAAACTATTCATACATACATTGCTGATTTTTTTCTGTAAACTAAGATTTGGCAGTTTTGTTTACTTGTTGTTGATAGTGACGGTGTTGAAGGAGAACTGTGAGGGTGAAAATGATGGTGTGTTGACATGGCTACCCAATAATGTCACCGTGTTACCTCTGTCCTGCGACGCCACTTCCTTACCATCACTGCCGTCACGTCCCTCAGCCCTTGTTGTATTGGCGTCCTGTGAGACTGTGAATACATTGGCTTCTAGTGAAGGTGTAGTAAGTAACAGCAGCAGCGATGGGACATATTCACCTCTCTTTCTGCTCCCCGTGCCTACTCGGTCATACACGTGTGGTGGTCGTTTCACACAACAAAGTTTACGTCGAAGTCTGCCAACAGTTCCCTGTTACATCTCACTACACCCGTTGAGAAGAGCTGTGGATCTGACACTGTCTTGGATGGTCTACCACTCATGGAACGCTCTCACATTACTCTACGACACATCACTCGACTTAACTTCTCATGTCACCCTCGGTAAGATGGGCCTATATAATATATTAGAAATACTAAAAACTGATGATCGAGAGCAAATAATTGATTATATAACCTATACCATAATACAACCTCAAGAAAAATGTGTTATTTTCATTCGTTATGCATGGCTCCCTGATTTTCCTGGCAGTGAAAAGATTACTAGAGGGGAGTGGCCGAGTGGGTGCCAGTGTGGCCTTGTTGGAAGTAGAGGAAGGTGGAGCAAGGTTGGAGGTAGTACTGGAGAAGCTGTTGTCTGGGTGGAGGGAAGAAGGAGCCAGGAGACTGGTAGTAGTGGCCAGGGACACTACAGTTGTATCACTCCTCTCACTGGTAAGTATTGCTTCCATAATATTGTCTAGGTTATTGCACCATATTGCACCCAAACACATGCAATGCTTAGATCTATTTTGTGTCCCTGTGATTGTGTGTGTTCTTTTACAGTATATCTACCCTGTTATAAGTTGTTATTGTTGTTGTTATTGTTGTTGTTCTCCCAGGTGAGAATGACCTCCTGCCCCACAGACCCCCAGTACGCTCTGATCGCAGTGTTTTAAGTAGTTTATATTTGTTATATACGCGCTTATTTGCTATTGTAATGAAGGAACCTCATTTGATTAAGTGTGTTTTGAACTGTTGGCAGATTTCACAGTTGGTGTTGGAGGAGGACGAGAGTGACTGTGATTGGCTCATTTTCAGCACCATCAATAGTGACGTCATCGACCATTACACACCCATCACTGGTCACCGGGTTTATTTTGTTAACAATCCACTTCTTATGGTGAATATCCCACTGTAGAATCATCACTTTTAATTTCTTATTAATGCTGAACAAAATATTAGAAAACACTAAACATCTAACTTCTTTATTCTTAATTTTTGGCGTTACTTCAAATAAAACATATAAAATGTTATCCTTTACCTATTAACATTTCAAGATAATAATTTAATAATTTTTCAACATGGGATTATAATATCATTACGGTTTCAGGATCAGCAAGGAAGGGGTCAAGAAGCTGTTAAATTAGCTGAATTTCTAACCAACATTACCTCCAGCTGTTGGGAGGCGTTCAATGTATGTAAACACCACACATTATTTATGTATATAAATTATTATACTGACGAGCATAAACAAAATGGTATACTATTGCTATTATCGTTACTACTTTCACAACAACAGGTAACCTACACGTCTTGTATATTAATTTCCTTGACAAACCTTCCTTCATCTTTCAAGGTATCACTCCCACAAATCCCCGTGTACGTAAAACGTCCAAATTATGAAGCAGGGTTGTCTCCCCGTGTGACGATGGCTGAATCTGGCCCCACCCTTGTGCCAGTATATAGTTGGTCTCCTCCTACCCTTGGTGAGTCAATAATAAGATGGACCACTGGAACATTAAAACCATTATCTGCTCGTCCTCAGTACCAATTGTATGGGGCTCATCTCATTGTGGCTACACTCAGGGTGAGACTTTTAGTTAGAATGTTGATGGTGTTAACCGATGGTGTGGGTCCAGTACGATGACTCTGTGGGGGTGGACTGAAGATATCAATGAATGTAGCTTTATAATAATTACCAAAGCTTACCTTGCTGGAAATATGTAATCTCGTTGGTTGGCTGCAGCGAGTTACCCAGAGTTATAATTCCTGTATCCTTCCTCCAACACAATAAATTTATTTCTGGGTTCGTCCTGCTATATATGTATGATTATAGAGCATGCAATAAGGGTCAATTACCACACAAAAATGCCAATTTTCTCTATTTATTGATAAATTCCAAGCCAACAAATGAATAATTAAATTCAATCAAAGATCACACACACACACTTCCGTTCACAGTAACTATCAATAAAAATATTACTTACTCTTCGTCGCTCCTCTCTACACGTGCTTCCCTCAGTCGCTCGTAGTCCACGTGGACAGTAATATTACTTTACTTTAATATACTTATCACGAGCTAGCACTTCCCCTCGCACACATAGGAGACGGTAATTACGTTATCGTAATAGTACTGGAAATCAAGCAACCCAGTTGGTATATTTCAATGTCAATTTCACACTCGTTTACTGTCCCTCGTACACACACACACACTCGTAAATTCCTGCCAGCCCTCTCCTCACCTGTAAAATGACACCTTACTGATTCTCGTCTAGCGAATGAATAGTGAGTTAATTAACAATAAGTCTTGTGAAAAAGTAATTAAACAATTTCGACGTTACGTTAAAACTATAGGCCCCCTAGGCAAGGAGGAGAGCTGAATACGAGGTGTGTTCTTCGTCGAGTGTGTATCTACCAACTGAAATATATTTCTCAAAATCGAGACATGGTTGGTAGGGATAATTACCCTTTTTCTACCTGGCAAGTGACTCATGATAGACTGTCCCGTATCTACGTGTTCGTATGGCCTAGTCCTTGACTACGTTTACATGTGTCACTCACACTTTAGTTATACATGCAAATCACTTTTCCCATAACATGCAACTGCTTGCAAATGATTCCCTTCCACTTCAAAATCAATTTTTTTAAGTAATAGATGCCCCCATAGCATAATTATTAATGCAAAATTGTAGCAGTACCTCCAGACACGGGATGGAGTGAGTGGGTACTCGACCTCACCTGACCTGACCTGACATGACATGACCTTTCCTGTCTACCTGGGGATTAATAACCTGTACCTATATTCACGTTCCTCTGTCTCTGTCTTCCTGACTTGACTGAATGGAATTTTCCATACACGTGATTTTACCCCTTTGTTAATATACATATATTTAATAGCATTCTACTACTTACGTATGTTACGTTATGGTCACGGATCAAACCGTGACAGACTCCATCCTTACACACACACTACAGAGTTATCGTACCGGTACTACGCCATCGTCAACACCATGCATATTCTTGCATATTGCCTTTATTGTAATCATTTGAAATATTATACAAAGTTTTGTGTAATAGTATATTTGGTTGAAGTGTTGGTTGAATCCTTCCTATTCCTTCCATACATGAAGGGTGAACCGTTTGTGAAGGCTATAATGGAGAACACCACTAACAGTACTGAGTAAGTACTAACAAATTATATATAGTATATACTTGTTATGTTAAGGCATGTATATTCAAGAGTATATATAGTGTTATGTTGATTCAGTAATATATAATTCTATATGCTTCTTTAGCGACAGGTTGGTTTCATGTATATTATAGTGTGGCTTTATAGATTTAAATGTATAAAGATATAATATTGGTTAAGTAAATTATTCTCACGTGCCTGTGAATTACTTAATGGTAGCCTGTATCCTGTATCCAATATAAGGGTGAGCAGATACAGAATAGGGTCGTATAGTTATTATTATATTAACTTGTCATACTGAGAGAATATAGCCATTTTTTGTTCTGGTCAGGGATGGATATATATATATATATATATATATATATATATATATATATATATATATATATATATATATATATATATATATATATATATATATATATATATATATATATATATTGGTCTATGTGTCTGAGTAAAAAAATATAAGTGTGTGTGTGTGTGTGTGTGCGTGTGTGTGTGTGTGTGTGTGAATTTGGAAGAGCGTACAAATATGGTGTAAGTTAGAGTTCTTTTATCACGTCATTCACGCCACCATGGCAGTGTTGTACTAAATTGTTCTTGTTACAGTATAGGAAGGAGAGGAAGAAAGTCAGTCAGCCAGCCAGCCAGCGTGTAACAAGACATGACAATAATAACACGGGAGTATATTATCGTGTTAAGTACCATGACAATAATAACACGGGAGTATATTACCGTGTTAAGTACCATGACAATAATAACACGGGAGTATATTACCGTGTTAAGTACCATGACAATAATAACACGGGAGTATATTACCGTGTTAAGTACCATGACAATAATAACACGGGAGTATATTACCGTGTTAAGTACCATGACAATAATAACACGGGAGTATATTACCGTGTTAAGTACCATGACAATAATAACACGGGAGTATATTACCGTGTTAAGTACCATGACAATAATAACACGGGAGTATATTATCGTGTTAAGTACCATGACAATAATAACACGGGAGTATATTACCGTGTTAAGTACCATGACAATAATAACACGGGAGTATATTACCGTGTTAAGTACCATGACAATAATAACACGGGAGTATATTACCGTGTTAAGTACCATGACAATAATAACACGGGAGTATATTACCGTGTTAAGTACCATGACAATAATAACACGGGAGTATATTATCGTGTTAAGTACCATGACAATAATAACACGGGAGTATATTACCGTGTTAAGTACCATGACAATAATAACACGGGAGTATATTACCGTGTTAAGTACCATGACAATAATAACACGGGAGTATATTACCGTGTTAAGTACCATGACAATAATAACACGGGAGTATATTATCGTGTTAAGTACCATGACAATAATAACACGGGAGTATATTACCGTGTTAAGTACCATGACAATAATAACACGGGAGTATATTACCGTGTTAAGTACCATGACAATAATAACACAGGAGTATATTACCGTGTTAAGTACCATGACAATAATAACACGGGAGTATATTATCGTGTTAAGTACCATGACAATAATAACACGGGAGTATATTACCGTGTTAAGTACCATGACAATAATAACACGGGAGTATATTACCGTGTTAAGTACCATGACAATAATAACACGGGAGTATATTACCGTGTTAAGTACCATGACAATAATAACACGGGAGTATATTACCGTGTTAAGTACCATGACAATAATAACACGGGAGTATATTACCGTGTTAAGTACCATGACAATAATAACACGGGAGTATATTACCGTGTTAAGTACCATGACAATAATAACACGGGAGTATATTATCGTGTTAAGTACCATGACAATAATAACACGGGAGTATATTACCGTGTTAAGTACCATGACAATAATAACACGGGAGTATATTACCGTGTTAAGTACCATGACAATAATAACACGGGAGTATATTACCGTGTTAAGTACCATGACAATAATAACACGGGAGTATATTACCGTGTTAAGTACCATGACAATAATAACACGGGAGTATATTATCGTGTTAAGTACCATGACAATAATAACACGGGAGTATATTACCGTGTTAAGTACCATGACAATAATAACACGGGAGTATATTACCGTGTTAAGTACCATGACAATAATAACACGGGAGTATATTACCGTGTTAAGTACCATGACAATAATAACACGGGAGTATATTACCGTGTTAAGTACCATGACAATAATAACACGGGAGTATATTACCGTGTTAAGTACCATGACAATAATAACACGGGAGTATATTACCGTGTTAAGTACCATGACAATAATAACACGGGAGTATATTACCGTGTTAAGTACCATGACAATAATAACACGGGAGTATATTACCGTGTTAAGTACCATGACATTACTCTACTCTATTCTTATTCGCTGCCTGCATGATTCGTTTTGTTATAATCATTACAGGAAAGATAATGACAACGTGACTGGACAGGAAGATGAGGTGTCACAAGCGTTACCATCACCACGTCAGGAATTGCCTCAACACGTCACATGTCATCAACCCATTGCGTTCGTAGGCTTCCTGGTCGACATGCTTCAAGTTCTCAGTACTGAAATGAACTTTACGTGAGTTGTCATTCCTCCTGTTAACTTTGCCGGAAAACAGACGTACTCAATTAATAGTATAGGACTAATAGGGGATCGGTTTTCATAGCATATAATAATTCATGACAGCAGCAGGAATCACTCAAAAACAAATACAATTCTTCTAAGGAAAAGTTTTAGGTTCAAATCCAAGGAGGTGTTTTCATTACGTGTCTTGGATGGTGATAACTGCTATGTAGGTTAGTGTAAAAAAGTAATAAATGTGTCAAGGTTTTGCTTATAAATATTACTGTGCGTTTATAGAGTGTATTGTCACGCGCATATATAGTTGACTTTTTTTTGGCTCCACCGACACCGCTAAGAAACCAAAATGATTATACATTTTGTTTTACGCATTTCTACATATATATGTCTGTGTAACAAGTGCCCCAGGGAGGGAGTGTGAATATTCAGTTGTAATAACGAGCTTCGAGTAGTGAATGCGTAAGTCAACATTATATATTTATAACCATTATTACCACGCGACACATTCGATCTGCTTCGTCTAAAGGTGAGGACAAGAAGGCCTTGACTTGGCTTAGGGTTCTATCAAAGTAAAGCCGTCTTGTGTTGAGTGTAGAATATATAGATGTTATCATTCACCACTAACAAGCATGTAGACAGATGACCTCCCCATTGCTACACCTGAAGGGAAAAAATAGCGTTGCTGTTCAAGTATTTATACGTATAATAAATATCTTACACAGCCAGTTAAGGAAGACAGATACAAGAAGCTATAGAATCCAGTATTATGTTGGTTGGATGAGGTGAGTGGATTCCTGTGGTGTTGACATTAAGGAGGACAGATACAAGAAGCTATAGAATCCAGTATTATGTTGGTTGGATGAGGTGAGTTGATTCCTGTGGTGTTGACATTAAGGAGGACAGATACAAGAAGCTATAGAATCCAGTATTATGTTGGTTGGATGAGGTGAGTTGATTCCTGTGGTGTTGACATTAAGGAGGACAGATACAAGAAGCTATAGAATCCAGTATTATGTTGGTTGGATGAGGTGAGTTGATTCCTGTGGTGTTGACATTAAGGAGGACAGATACAAGAAGCTATAGAATCCAGTATTATGTTGGTTGGATGAGGTGAGTTGATTCCTGTGGTGTTGACATTAAGGAGGACAGATACAAGAAGCTATAGAATCCAGTATTATGTTGGTTGGATGAGGTGAGTTGATTCCTGTGGTGTTGACATTAAGGAGGACAGATACAAGAAGCTATAGAATCCAGTATTATGTTGGTTGGATGAGGTGAGTTGATTCCTGTGGTGTTGACATTAAGGAGGACAGATACAAGAAGCTATAGAATCCAGTATTATGTTGGTTGGATGAGGTGAGTTGATTCCTGTGGTGTTGACAGATGTTATCACCATTGTTTACATTCAAACCTCAGAGAAATAATGTACATTTTTCATTATACTTAAGGACCCTGTGATATAGTCGGAAAATTGGAGATAAATGAGTCCTTCATAATTATATTGCCACGGAACACGACCTATGTGGATGGAGCTTGTTTCGTGGCATATAATAGTCAGGAGGAATAAGGTTTATTCTGAGTTATGTACTACAACATAAAAAAAAGCAACTCGGTATGCAAAGAAAATGTTTAAGATATTGTATGGTAACAATCACACAATTACAATATTTTCCAGAATTCAATAGCTTCCTTTATTTGAAGTAAATAATTAAAAATCACAGACAGAAAGATATTCTTATTTATTATTACTAGAACACTCAATACCTTTTCCCTTTACACCTTTTAATTAAAGTAGACATGCACATTGACACAAATATTCACTCATAATCACCCACAAGCATGTCAGGGTTTTTATACAGTAATAAATTTCTTACTTGGATAGTGATTACAAAGGAAGTATAAAGGAAGACTCACGTATTTGTGGACCATATCTTTAATAACAAATGTGGTGTATACGATGACGTGTTACCGGTACCATGACTCTATTGTTTGTTCATGGAACCTTCGTACTCCAAGGTCATGGTTAGACTGTGGTCGTATCAGTACTATACCATCGTTAATACCACCAATGTTCTTGCATACGGCCCTGTGTTATACCAACTACACCATGTATATATGTAAACAGCTACACGATGGATGTATGTATGTACAAGATGTATATATATGAACAGGTACACGATGTATGAAGTGTGTGACGCTTCATATGGTTCTAAGGTGAATGGAGTATGGACAGGTGTGGTTGGTGAGGTGATCTACAAACGTGCCCACATTGGACTAGCCAACCTTGGTGCTAACTATGCCCGTAGTCTGGCCGTCTCCTTCCCCCGTGTCTCTACAAGCTACGGTGGAGCAGGTGAGCTTCCACAAGAGGGAGGTGGATGTTAAGAGGGTGCGGGAATAGGGGACAGGCTTTCTACCCACTCACCCTCATCCCCACCCCAAGCCTGTCCCCCTACTCCCGCACCCCCCAACCCCAAACCTGTCCCCCAATTCCCACACCCCCTTAAAGGTACAATAATATACTTTAGGTACATTAGAATATCTTGATTCCTCCAAAATATGATAGGAAACAGAACCACATTATAAAAAATAAAAATAATGTTGGTCTGTAACCTGTATTTAATAGTTTATAGAAAAATGAGGAGTTGTTCCAAATTTACTAACACTATATAATTATAATGATATATATTTAGTTCTCTTCATCAACATTTAATTCTCTGATACTTTACTTATTAACATTTGTGTTGTTTCTTCTATACAGGTATTATCTTGAAGCGTCCACCCACTTCAGTACAAGACCTATTAGTTATATATCTGCTGCCTTTCTCTACGTCTGTTTGGTCATGTGTTCTGGCCACAGTACCAGCTGCTGCTCTTACCATCACCCTCGCTACATGTCCCCGTCACCGACTACGTCAGTTTCTCTTCGGCAGTTGTGTACCATCATCCCCCCGACAACCACCTTCATATAATCAGAAGGTGAAAGGTCGACCACCAATTAAGGTGTTGGTAACCTCACCTGGACTTACTGTTACTGATCGTACACACGTTACTACTGACAAATTATCGTGTTCCAAGTTAAACTACTACTCCAAACAACTCGCCTTACAGGTACTTACAGATACTTATTTATTTATGTTTATATTTTATATGTATAACTAACACGTACATAATTATTGAGGGTTAATGTAATGGAGTTATCAACACTTTGCACCATGCATGATTCAAGCACACACACACAGACACACACAGGCACACACACACACACACACACACACACACATTTATTCCTGTGTGATAAATAGAAACTCCACCACCAGGATATATGAATTCCATACAGACATTAATTTCTCGTTTATCTCACTTCCTGGAACACGACACACGAGTCATTTAACATTCGATTGTCGTGTGAATTATTGATGGTGATGAGTAGTGTGCAGCAGTATATCATCTGACAACACACACACACACACACACACACACACACACACAGTTTTGGACATTGTATAATATTAAATAGAATTCTAGATCTTTGAATATATACATAAAAGATATAAAGTATATAATTATATTCATAGAAGATAAAAAATATATAATAATATTCCATTGGTCTTCACAAATTATTAAATCAGAGTCACCTATATAGGGATTTATTAAGTTAAGACATATTATAGTACAATAAAGTCATGGTCTAATGTACTGCAACCTGGTGAATAAAAGCGAGCTATTTGAGTTAATTTTATGAACCAAAATTGCACACACCAACAGCTATAGTTTCGGATCATTTTTCGAAGCCATCTCATTGGAAGGTGTTGCAGTACATTAGACCATCACTTTACCTCCCTCCTCATAATATGACGTGAAGGCGTGACTGACATACAGAATATTTAAAACTGAAACAAGACGGAACTGTATCACTGGCTGGTGTACCAAGTCTAATGAAAGCTCAGAATCCCGACCCATAAAATTCTAGACTTAGTTGACTGACAGATATACAATACCTATACATACATACAGTATAGTAGTACAATACTATATGTATGTATAGGCTTTGTTAGTTATTATAGTTGATTAGTCAGTCAGTTTGTTTGTGTGCTAGTAAGTTTGTTAGTTAGTTAGTTAGTTAGTTGTATAAGTAAGTTTGTTAGTTAATCAGTCAGTCAGTTAGTTAGTAAGTAATTTTGTTTTTTAATCAGTCAGTCAGTCAGTCAGTCAGTCAGTCAGTCAGTTAGTTAGTTAGTTGGATTTAAGTCTATTAGTAATATAATATTTTCTTGTACAGTAAAAGACAGAGGTTGTAATTAGTGTGTGTTGTACATAGTAGGCCTAGTTACTGAGTTGCCTTAATTTGTATCGAATAAACTATGAATGGTTATAGATCTTTATAACAATGGATGTTCCCTGTAAATGACCAGTAATAACATAGGTGTAAATGAACAGTCAGTCACAACAACAACAACAACAACAACAACGAGGTAATCTTGGAACATTAAGTATTTAGTATATTACGATAGAGAGACCCCTACAGGCGAAATTTACACTAGCGTCAATATCCCTCAGGCATCGTATATATTGGATTAACTAACACCTATTAGTATTATGTCTGGCTGCTGCAGGAAAGGAAAAATGGGCACCTTACTAACTCGTTTACCTCCAGACATACATGTAATCAATGGAGGTGATGGCGTCTATAAAAAAAATATAATGTTGACTCGATTTATATACTGCTGGGTAAGCGCTTATACTCCTACCGTCACCCACCACCAACCTTATACTCAACTGATGGAGTATTTTTTATCGTGTTCTGACTCGCAAAAAAAAAATAAAAAAAAATAAAACTCCCCGACCAACAACCAGAACAGACAGCGACTCCAACACGCTCGTCAAACACTTTATACTCTAATGTCAGGAACTGTAAAAATGGAAGAATATAATGAGGGTTCAATACAGTATGTTCCTGTAACGTCACTCTATCACTTTGTTCCTGTAACGTCACTCTATCACTTTGTACCTGTAACGTCAACGACATAAGTCTCTGTTGTTGTTGTTGTTGTACACAGACTATAATTATATACTCCATTTTTATATACGTGGTGATAAGTAAATATGGGACCAAAGTTATTCGTTATCGGAGAGGGACAAACATCTTGCCCCTATAGACTGTACCACCACGTATTCCAGAGTCTATAATGTATACGTGCTATATAGACTAGAGGGTCTTCCAGCAGGCCTATATGGGGATTTTCTGTTGTCCACTTTAGTTCTATATCTTACCCATTTCTTTGGCCACCACCACCCCAAGTCCCCAATTAACCTCCTCAATAGTTTAATTATCTCTTTGTCATAATACCCTTTTTTTTAACAGCAAAGCAGCACGAAGAGGAATAAGTCGTTGGAGAAACAGAGGGATGACAGGAGTGAGGTAGAGGAGAATGACGAACCCCAGTCTTTCCTGAACGGGGTGTGGTTCGCCTCTACTGTGCTCATGCAACAAGGTAAACAAACCAAAGAAGAAGAGACATACATGGCCAATTGGGAATGCATGCTAGCTCTCTGGCTTATGAGTGATTCGCATGTGTGTCAATTTATCATCACCTGTACACTCGTGACAACCAGTAAATAGAATAGACAGTAACAATGGGAAAGTAAGGCAAGGAAAAGACAGTACGAAGTAACATCACCTACAGAAGTATAAAAAAAAAAGGGTTGCAACACTTTTCATGATGAAGAGAAAATAATCAATGTTCACGGTTACACACACACACACACACACACACACACACACACACACACAAATTTATAATATTATCTTTCTGTGTGTAATAGTTGCTGTCATCTGTCCTATTTTGGCGATTTCTGTAAAGTTTGTGTCATTTTGCCTTCCTGCCACCGATTATGAGCCTCAGTACCAGCAATACATAACCGTTCTCCACTCTTTATGTTGGTATTGCGTGTGATTAGAGCAGCCAGTGGTGGAGTTCCTACATGGATGGTCGTGTGGCAACAATATTACCACCAATGTTAAGGGTATATAATATAGTATGGACAATTTTGGAGATAATGATTCCTGCAAACTATTCCAAGCAACAGAACACCATTATATTTGTTCATCTGGGTCTGTTTCCTGGCATACTTTGGAGGAATTTAAGGCACTCCAATGTAACCAAAGTATACTCTCCCCTTAAGCACTGAATTCCTTGACGTCACAACCCATCCATGCAACGCCTCAGTTTATCGGCTGTAGGGCTTTAATTTTATCTGCTTGGTATATGTATATATGTTTTTAGGTTGGAATGGCTACATGTGTTTTTACTACTCTATTATTTCTGGTTATAAATATACCACCACGACCAGCGGCTGTGTTGGAAGGGAAGGGTGATAGGAACGTGAGGTGTAGTGAGGAATTAGGTCACTTTTCCTCTATATAACTCTTCGTGGAAAATACAGGCTTAGCCCTCGCATAAACAAAATATTGAACAGTGAGACAACTTTTCTGTAATTCGTGGATTCAGTAATGGTACATCATATTTTTCCAATGAAACCAATAATTAAATTCACAATAATTTCATACGAGTAGAATTTCATAGTTGCACCTTTTACCACGTCTATATTTTTTATAAAATAAAGGTATTAATATTGTTTTCAGTGACAAACATAAATACAGAGAGCGACATCAAACTTTTGTTATATAGAATCGTTACACAATATAATGACTGACGCAGAATAATGAATAGGAAGGATGGTGTGTGAATGTCGTGTTGCAGGCAGACGAATATATTAACATTGCACTGAGCTACCTAACAATTGTGTGTGTGTGTGTATGTGTGTGTGTTATTTTTCTTACGATAAATGATAAACATGCACTGAACTACCTAACAATTGTGTGTGTGTGTGTGTGTGTGTGTTATTTTTCTTACGATAAACGATAAACATGCACTGAGCTTGTTAACAGGTGTGTGTGTGTGTGTGTGTGTGTGTGTGTGTGTGTGTGTGTGTGTGTGTATGTGTGTGTGTGTGTCTTTTTTTTTGCGAGAATGCTCTGAGCCAGCGAACAGGTATGTATATGTGTGTGTGTGTGTGTGTGTGCGTGTTATTTTTTCTTGTGATAAATCTGACTGAATGGAGGGTTTGGTTCCCCAAGTCCCCTTTTTTTAAATTGACATGGAATTTGCGTATGTAATAATTGATTGGGGTTTGTATGAGTGAGGAAGTGTGGTGTAATCTATAATACGTATATAGCAGTCAACACAACACAACACAGATATTGGCTACATTAATTAACCAGAAAATGGACAGATTATGGAAAAAAAAAAATCTTAATTTTGAAAAAAATGATGTGTGCTATTTCTGATGACCCAAATATGGACAGAAGAGATAGAGAAAAATGATGTGGTTATTACTTTCTTATGATTCAGAGAAGGGGAAAATAATTAAACGTCGCCCATATAAAAAAAGCCTCTTTATTTGATTGATTGATGTATATTAGGCGCTGCAACATCGAGGTCCTATAGCGCCAGAAAAAGGTGATAGAGAGGTGTGACAGCAAGCAGGAAGGAAAAGCCTCTTAATTCTCCCCATCTACAATACGTACTTAAGTTCTATTGATGTCATATATATATAATACAGGAGGTGGCAATGTACTGGTGCATGTATTGTTTGTTGTCTATAGGCAATGAACACAAAGGGAATGGATAGGTGAGGAAGGTATTATATTGTTGTCACTAGAGCTGTCTTGTACTGTATCATCGACTTAAGTATTGACTTGACTGGTGGGAGAGTTGTTAAGGGGGTGTAGGAACAGGGGACAGGCTTGGGGGGGGGGAGACTTGGGGGTGCGGGAATAGAGGTATAGGCTTGGGGTGGGTAAAAAGCCTGTCCACCTTCCCACACACCTCTAACCCCCAAACAAAAACAAAAAAAACAAGCCTGTCCCCCTACTTCTGCACCCCCCCCCCCCCCTTTAAGCCTGTCCCCCTACTCCCACACCCCGTTAATTGAGTGTGTGGTTGTATTGGTGTTACAGGACAAGACGTGGTGCCCAGGACAGGTGTGGCCAGATTTGTGTTCGGTGTGATGTGGGTGAGTTCTGTAGTGCTTTATGCTGCCTACACCTCCAACCTCGTCTCTCATTTCACCGTCACAAAGTAAGAACAACATGTGCTCATTGGTTTTGTATGTCCTAGCAAATATGTACTCATTGCTTTTGTATCTCCTATCAAACATGTACTCATTGGTTTTGTATGTCCTATCAAACATGTACTCATTGCTTTTCCTGTCAATAGATTTTGCATTCCACAGTCATTAATAGCAATTTTCCCCATGTATACAGTGAGACAAAAGAGGTTATAACCTATAATCATGACCATAACTAATACTCTTTTAATTGTGTGTGTGTACGTCTGTGTGTACTGTACGTCTGCGTGTACTATACGTCTGTGTGTACTGGACGTCTGTGTGTACTGTACGTGTGCGTGTACTGTACGTGTGCGTGTACTGTACGTCTGCGTGTACTGTACGTCTGTGTGTGTTTTATTCAGACAATCACTGCCCGTAAACAACCTGGAGGAGTTAGCCAAGAGTGACTATTACAAGTTCGGTACACGCACCGGATCTGTCTATATAGACAATCTTAAGGTCAGCAGGTGTCTTCTTGCTGCTCTATATGTTGTTAAGGGGGTGCGGGAGTAGGGGACAGGCTTGGGGGGAGGGGGTGCGGGAATAGGGGGACAGACTTGGGGTGGGTATAAAGCCTGTACCCCATTCCAACACCCTCCTAAGCTATAATAACTGTGTTTGTGGTATATAGGTAATATTGATTGTGTTTGTGGTATATAGGTAATGTTGACTGTGTTTATGTTGATAGAGTGTTGGGTTGTTTCTCCTTCTTGTGTTGTAGACGTCAACGACAGAAGTGTACGAGGCTGCTTATCGTCGACTGGACAGTTTTGACAATAGTGTGTTCATGCCAGACTACGAGACAGCTATTGCCACAACACAGAGAGGATCCTACGCTTTTATTGCTGATTATGTCGGTGGGTTACACATACACTCTCTCTCTCTCTCTCTCTCTCTCTCTCTCTCTCTCTCTCTCTCTCTCTGAATGAAAATATGAGATGGTATAGGTGGTTTTGTTCCGTATACTGACTTAACTACAGTATGTTGACTATAGCCTATATACCTGACATGGTAAAAATGTTACTTCTGACACCCAGTTTGCTTTAGCCTTAATTCCCTTTACTGAAAAATGAAAGCATTACACCTTGTCCCACCACCTCACAAAATACACAAAAGAAATCAATGTGTATGATGGTTGCCAAATATTTACCTGCTAACCACCACCACCACCACCACGTATTGATGACGGTGTGACGGGACAGGGAAATATTATACAAGCAATGAGTGGTACAACAACAAGAGAAACGTGGAGAGAGAAAAAAGGGGCATGAATTAAAGGGACCTATATATTCCCTACTATTTTCTCTCTCACATAAATACTCCATAGAGTGGGTTATTGCCTGCAAGAATGTGGGTTATATACATTGAGTTTTTAAGGCCCCATACATTGATCCTGAGCCAATCCCTCTCCTCTCTTCAGTTGTCCTAGCTTCTTTCCTTGTTTTTAATTCGTGTTTACCGTCCCTTCTCTCGGTCTCATTCCTCCCTGCATGTGGTCAGTTTGGCTACAAGGTCAGTTTGGCCTATAGCACATGTCTCTTTATAATGAATCAGTGTTACTTACATAGGGTAGACCTTTTAACATTTGATAATATTATGTAATGAAGAGGATGGGGACAGAAGAAAGTATGTTATTGTAATACCTATTTTTTTCAGTTCAATATTATGAGTGATATGTTAATACGATACTTGATGTCCCAGTACTCGACTACTACCAGAAGAAGGACTGTGATTTGGTCCTTCTGAAACAACAACTCTTCCCTTCTATGAGTTCCTTCGTCCTCCCTCGTCACTCACCTCTACTCCCAGCCTTCAACCATTAGTAAGTCACAGGCATCATTTATTGTGTTTCATAACATAGTTTTTCCTAACAATCTGTTTAGAAGTATGTGTTGCGTTTTGGATTACCGTAACTTAAGATATCAAGGGGTTTTCATTTTTAGTGGATTATATAATCATCATTTGTTAAATTAATGGAGGAAAGAGAAGGTAAGACATCGATGGGTGTTGATCGGTTCTTAGGGGTAAAGGGGAGATTTTCCTGTTGGTATCTTGGTGAATTGAAAAAAGTCTCTGATTCCTCCACTAAACAATGCCACAAAACCAATCTCCATTTAATATAGACCATTGAAGGACACTGTCTGTATCGTGGCAGAGTTAGGAGGAATCACAGACCTTCTAATTCACCAATAATAGAATCTCCCCTTATAAAAGATAACATCTGAACTGCGCTCATTAAATCTAAGGCAATCATTAATGTTGTGACATGTGTGTATTTTGTCTATGTGTCAGTCTGGCAAGGATGAGTGAGAGTGGAATCCTGGAGAAGCTTCGTCAGAGGTGGTGGAGTGGACAACCTTGTCCTGACGCCACCACAGTCACCGCCTACCAGAGTGTACAACTGTCCAAGGTAATAAATATGTAACATATTGAAACAGCCTATATATATATATGTGTACCTATGAACGATGTGATTTTTTCCTATCTTCACAACCACCCTTCAGCCGGTAACAGTTGTCAATTTACTGTTACAGGTAGTTTCGGCCTTATTTCTGATGGGTCTGGGAATGTTGGTGTCGTTGGTGGTGTGTTGCTGTGAATACCTTATCTGTCCTCGTCAGTTCAGTCGTCGTCATACTACAACATCCCGATCATCCACCTTCAACGCCAAACAAAAAGCAGCCTATGAAACCCAAGACGATATCCATGAATCTTAAGAGGAAATCACAGCTATAATATTGTTGTTGGAAAATCTGGAACGACTTATTCCTCCAAACTATTTCAAGTTAACAGGCCAATATTATTTTTGTTCATCTGGTCCTGTTTCCTGGCATACTTTGGTGGAATCAAAACACTGTACCAAAACTGTATTACCCCCTTTACAGTTCATTGGATTAATCTACGTTTGAGCTGAAAGGTTTTTGACGAAGGGAATGGTATAGTATTTTATGACTATAAATTTCACACTGTAATGCCTAAGTAGTTATAGTTATATCCAATTCTGATAGTGAATACTTAAAAAAATGGCAAGACAACTTCAGTGGTCAAAACTACATGCACTGATCTCTGCATGTTTTAATGATCTGCCTGAATATAATTTGCACATTAAGAAATTAATACAACTATGAGTAATTTTCATTCGAGTTTGATTACCCTTCTTTGGCAGGAATGTGAGAACATTTTATTATATATATATATATATATATATATATATATATATATATATATATATATATATAAAGTAGAGTACGTTGTACGTATGTTTGTGTGTAAGGGGTATACAGTTAAGATGTGGGAAGTGGGGATAATCTATATAATATAATTATGTGTGGGTACAGTCGGCGGCAAAAGTCCTGTCGCCTCACTTATATAGGCCTATACATCACCGAGGAAGGCGATGTTAAATACACTTGAGATTATTAAGTTTAGAAAACGTGCATATTCTTAAAATCCATGAACACTGCGTGTCTCGGTGAAGCAGATGAGGCTAATAAGATCTACCTAGACTGTATATTAGCAGGTAGATCTTGGGTGAAGCGACATGACTTCTGCTGCCAACTATACAGTAGAGGCTCTGGGCTGGAGGCTGCTATATAATAGTGCTGCTGTACCCGTCATTTATCAGAGAGCAATAATACATTTGCAACTGCTTTTATAATTTCTAACTCATTTCTATGTATTATATTTGGCAATATCTATATAAATTTGTAAATGGGTCTTTACATAGGATAGATATAAATTTGACTGTAATGGCAGGGACTTTGATGTGCCGACCAGTGGTGCCAAGTACGGGGAATTCTCTCTAGACATGAAAAATTAAAAACATATTTAAAGATTGTTCAAGAGTAAATGGGGAAATTTCTGCCCAACGAAATATGAAGATGGTAAACATGGTTGAATAATATAATACATGATGGTAAATGTGTGTACGCCTAACTTCAAGAGTAAATAGGGAATAATTGAGGTAAAAAGGTAAAATTGTGATGTTGAAGTTGGGAAAATTTGTTGAAGCAGAGACGTGAGTGTCAAGTTGGTAACACTGTGTGCCGACCAGAGATGTAAACAAAGCACATAGTGGTGAGTTTGAAAACCTTCTACGTTATTAATACTACCTTGAATATCACACCAAATGTATAGATATTACTAACAAAATACTCTAGTTTATATTAGGTTGATAGACAAATAGCAGAAAGTTGTTACAGTATTAATTAAGGTACCAATATTACAAAATTCCTTACTCTTTGTAAAATTTTGCTTGCAAGTGTCAAAACTCAAAGCTCTAATCTAACTTAACTTGACCAGCTTTGGCTACCAGAAGATTCAACCATTAGTTAACTATAGATACAGTATAGGAATTTGTAAGGTAAGGTAGAGAGAGAAAGGTAGGAAATGTAAGTTAACAAGTTATTAATAGTACGGTAACTTAAGCTGTCGAGAATGCATTTATTACCTTATATTTGTTCCTCTTTTTTTTTAATGAAGTGGGTATGTATGTATGTATGTATGCTTTCAATGATCCATGTAATGTGTTACTTTAGCAAGCTGTTTTTTACACCAATATCAAAAGTTATGTTACTCATGGAAATTTTGTCAAGATATTCATTGCTGCTTTGTAAAGGGAAGTTGATTTGTTGGTAAATATTGAATGAATTACTATTATTGTGTATGGTTTTTCTACTTTTATTACCCACTAATTTAGACTATTTTCTTCTATGGCATTTCCTCCGCAAATTCCCCATTTCCAAGATAGGTCATATTTAAATGGGAATTTGCCTGACCTAACCTAACCTAGACCGCATCAGACTACTGGGACCTAACCTAGGCAAACTACAGGGAAGTAATTGTGATAAAGTACAATAAATCTTTAATTTAATGGAAGAATGGGTTTTATCTTGTATATATCCCAGTACTCTACCACAGTTAGGTCCTGGTAGTTTGCCCAAATTAGGTCCTGGTAGTCTGCTGTTGTCTAGGTTAGGTCAGGTATGGTAATTTCAAAATACCCTATTTGAATATACCCTATCTTAGAAATGGGGCATTTCTGAAGAAAATGCCATATAAGAAAAGTGTTTTAGAATGGTATGAATTAGTAGGTAAAGAGGGTAGAAAAATCATAATAAACGGAAATATACGGTACTTAATAATTACCGAAGAATGTCATCAGCAAGTAATGGAAAGGTAACACATGCATAGTAAATGTCTCTTAATAAATAAATCTTATCATATCTGTCCTCCACACAATACTGAAGATAAATAAATTACTAAATAATTTCTATCACATGTATACCAGTATTCATTGTTTTTTTTAATTTTGAGGAATATTAGTTATTTGAATAATGTTGTTACTGTATATTTTGTATGGTAAGCCATATTCTTATTCTAAATGACTTGTTAGCAGAATGAGGGTGATGAAGCAGCCTGGTGCCTGGTGACTAAATGTAAGTGAAGTGAAGTGAAGTGAAGTGGAGTAAAATAACACCATGAGAATGACACACCAGAGGGCTCACAGACGACAGTCTGCTGCTGCCCTGCTCACAACAGTTCTTCCACTGGCCTCATCTGTATTTCTGTGGGCCAGTCAGTCTGTGGCACAGGAGAACAGAAGTGCCACCACCAATAACACCACCACAAGCTCAGAAGTGTTCTTCAACAGTAGTGATATTGCTAACATCAGTAACTGGGATAATAAGCCTGTAATATATGTAAATAATCCAAAACTTTTGAAAGAAATGCAAGAACAGAGCTTCCTTCGACATGCTTTCAGGTATGGATTTGTGGATTTTATAATTAGCTATTTATATCAACACTTTCATGAATTTTTGCAAAAGTATAGTAGATTATAAGTTTGTTTCAGTTTCCATAGTCTTATTAGCTTATTATTACTGTACTGTACTTTCAGGCTGTCAGTTGGAGGAGTTTCCTCTGAAGATGATCAAGGAGTATTGGGTGGTGGTGTACCTTTATTGGAACGCTCTACATCCCTTGCTTCACAACTCAGACACATTGCTAACAGTGAACTTGGGGTCACACATATGCAGGTAAAAATAATAGTTACCGGTTCAGACTAACAACTTTTTGGGACAATAACATATAAATATGTCATTGATGTAATATTTTTCTGTAAGTTTTTAGGTTATTATCACTGTTAGTAATGTTTACTCTACTTTCAGGCCACATTTGATGAGCTTCCTTACTCTGACTTGGAACATAGAGAAGAAAAGACAGTGAAGGAGGTAAGCATCAAGTTCCTTGTGGTATCATGTGAGAAAAGAAAGGAGTGGAGATTGGTTTGTAGCATGTGCATATAACTTTATTTTGGGTGTTTAATTAATTTACAATTAGGTATTATTGCTGTCACAATCCATTACCCTCCTCAGTTTCATTAGGATACTTTTATTTCAAAACAAATTTATGAATACTCAGTACCTATTTGAATTTCAGATGGTAGAAGCTCTTGAAAGAAAGTTCTCACTTTATTCAAGTCTTCTTGGTGAGATGACTGAGGTGGCAACAAGTCATTTCAATCAGCAACTGGAAGTAGGAGGGGTGGTAGAGGAGAGGGAATACCATCCTTGCTGTCTCATTCCAGACAACTACCTTGAGTATGTGACTTATCATCATCATTAGCATTCCATTTCCTTCTTTTCATGGAGTTCCATGGGAGGCTCCACATTTCAGATTCAAAAATTTGATCATAGCAAAGAGAGAGGAAGAAAATATCCTGTGAAATGGATTGCACTTATCATCACTCACCTTTCAAAGTCCTAGAAATTCTCAGCCCTCCCTCTCACAAATTTTTGTCTACATGATATTGTTCTTAACACCGAGTAAGGAGGGAGTGTTTGAACAGGGAAGACTGGTGACAATACTGACTGTACCTGCTATAAGTGCTGGCAGTTTACTTCAGAATTATTATCCAATTCCATTACCTGTATTGAGTTATTTTTCCATCCAAATATCATAAAGTATCTTGATTATATTTCAGCTTGTATTTTAATTGACATGAAAAAGTATTGGTGTACTGTATCAATCTTCATTCACTCCAGAGTACCGGTATATGAAATATCTGTACATTGTGCAAAGTCTTATTACTGCTTTTGTTACTTGCCCTCTGAAAAAAGGTTGAGGTCAGTGTTGAATTTAATGTTGACTGTGATTCATGCTATACTTAACCAGTTTATGGACTAACAGGTTTGTACAACCCAAGGTAGATAGTCACATATATATATATTTAATATTTTATCATAATTTTTGCAGGTACAACAGCCACTTTCGAACTCGTGTGAATGAAGAGTTGTGGTGTGACTCTGGCTTTGGCTCAGATGATCATCCTGTTCCCCGTCAACTCTACCCTGCACCATACAATCTCACAGAGTGTATGTTATTTACAATGCCCTTTTCAATATTTATTTATTACATATCTACTGCCTTCTGAGTACAGTACTGGTATGCAGTACAGAATGTACACAGTTCTCTTGTATATATTTACATTAGTGAATTTTGGAGTTGCCAGTATTTCAATGCTTTACAAATGCGTTCATTACTTTTTATAAAAGAGATAGTACAATAACAATATAACATTACTGTACAACTTATATTTATATTTGCAGTGTTTGCCTTAAATCTAAGAAGATATCCTACTATCAAGTGGCAGTACTTTATGTCAGTGAGTGGACTACATACTGAATACCCAGCTCACCGTCCAGGTATTGTCTCCTTATACATACTTAAATATACTTGTCTCAAACTACAAATAACAGATCTTTTATACTCATAAATAGTTATAGCTTTACAGTATCCAGCATAGTACTTTCAAATTTGAAAGTACTCTTGCAAGTCATAGTGAAGTATATTGTGTAAACCCATTGATATTTCTTCATATATGTATAATTAACAGGAACAGGCATTGGTTCAGATTGTGGACAGTGGTCACGTCATCGCCATGTATATGAAGCTACAGTGAGGCCTGGTGGCAGGAATATTGTGTTACTCTTTGACCTTGGAGAAGCACTTACTCCCAGACTTCTTCTCACTGCAAAGACAGTTGGTGAGTTCTAGTTCTGTATTGGTTTTGGTTTTATGCAGTGAAAATGAATAACTTTCTGACAGCTCCACAAAAAAAACCATACAAGTAGCCCAAAGATTTGTATTCCAGAGGGCCTAATTTTGTTGGCCATGCTTTAAGGTTGATTGATCCAAATTACTGTAGCCATTGTAGTTATAGATAAAGAGTTCATCTTATCTCATGATAAAGATGCATCTCCTATGCAACAACAGTTCAAGTGATTTATTGCTGTAAAGTTTATTTTGTATTTTCTGAACATTTAGAATAAATGGAATAAACTTTTTATGCTGATACCATGTTATGACCACAGGATATCAGGTTCTGGCTACACTGACCCGACATGACCAGGTGGCTGTAGTAGGTGTAGCAGGTAGTGTAGCTCGACCAGCTGCACCCTGTATGAGATCTGCTCTCACTCCTGCCACACACCATGTCCTACAAACTGCAAGACATTTTCTTGACTACATGGAAATTCAAAATGGTATGATAGAATTCTTCAGCATCAATCTGTTTTATGTATTTAACTTTTTTCTACCAATATCGGGTATTAGGCATATTTTTTATCATGCTGTAGGAGTTGAATGTGGTGAATTATTGATGCTTGATATGTGTCAGCTTTCTAAATATTTTGTAGAGTTTTAATATTTGTTGTAATTGTTACAGGTTCAAAAGTTATTTGATTACATAAATTTTATAGTGAAGTTTATGATGAGTTGTTTTACTATGGAGTATTTTTTATATTGCTCTTTAGTGTAAATTGTAATGACTATACAGCTTAAGACATGTTAACTCTCTTGTCCTTCTCTTATTACCAGAACCAACGAATCACACTTTAGGGTTGACAGCAGCATTGGAACTGATCCGAGGATCTGGCCTTGGGGCAGGGGAAGGAGTATTATTAATATATGTGAGTCGAGGAGTAGTGGGTTCACGAAGGCATGCCAGGAAGGTGCTTCTTTCATTAGCTAATGCTCTCACTGATACTTCCCATAAAATCGTCATCTCTACACTTGCCCTTGGACTCAATAACCGTAAGTGTTGATGTGATTGTGCCTTGTATTGCATTGAATATCACATGACTTGTTAACATTTCACAGAAATTATTTAGTATGATCTGAGCAGTATGTAAACAAATGTCTTCTTTCAGCATTATTTTTGCTGAATGTTGATGATGTTAGTAGTTATGTTAATATTGTTCCAAATTTGGTTGCAGGTGAATTTTCCCTTGAGCGTCAGTTCTTGGAGGCGGTAGCAGAGCAGAACTTTGAGGCTTATGGGGCTGAAAGTGGAGTAGGTCCTGGAAGGGGCCAAGCACCAGGGACAGTAGTAGGGCTGGACTCAACACTTAATGTAGCTCCAGTGGTCAGCAACTTGTATGATGTTGTCCGCCCGCCTACATCCACCCGACACCAGACTTTCATTATCTCAGAACCTCGCTGGGATCTTGATGGTAGAGGTCAGTCCATCTCACTTTCAGCAAGTTGATGTATTGTTTAATTCTAACCCTTGAGTAATTTAAAAAAATCTCCACAGTTCCCAAGGTAATATTGGACTGGAATGATATTACATTGTACTGTACAGTCTAATATTAATATATCTTATTTTTATTTTTTTTTAATACAGAGACAGTAGTATCTGTTAGTTGTGCAGTGGAAACAGTAGAGGGAAAAGTGATGGGACTTGTTGGGATGGATATATCTCTGGCTACCTTACTGGAGGATGTCACTCACTACACATCCCCAGCAAAGTCTTATGCTTTTGCTATTGATGCCCAAGGTAAAATATAGGTTTCATGTTCTCACCTTTACTACTTTCAGTGCTTTGTATATATTATTTGTGTGTTTATATGTGTACAATACATGAGGATTGTTGAGTATGTGCAGGAAGTGTGTTAGGTAACTCTTTGCTGGAGTGAGAGATAAAGACAGTGTGTGTTTTTATTTAAAAGTTTACCATACTGTTATCATAGTTAAGGATGGTTATGTGTGTGCAGGTAGTGTGTTGGGACATCCTCAACTGGGACGGCCAGAGACATGGACAGTGCCACTGGTTGGTACTGATGTAACATTGGTGGAGCAGGTGGACGGATTCACCAGAGTACGGCATCAGCTCTTGGCACGTCCTACAGCACATACCTCACTTCCTATTTCACAGCACTCTGCCACCAATATGGTCAGTCTCACACACAGTCACATGCATGTAGAGTCAGCATCAGGAACCCAAAAAATATTCTCAGCTCCCATTTACAATATAAGGACACTCATCCATAACATATGTGATACATATACTGTACTCTAGGTGAAATGAAATCCCTCAATAACAGGAAATGGGGTATTGATATTGATGAAAGAGGCTATTCCATGAACTGTCAAGTTGCTTACACTAACACACACACACACACACACACACACCTCATAGAGAATCTCTATGAATAATTTATTTTTCATTACACTATTCATAATTTCTTTGACAATGCTCAGTGACAGACCTACCCTGTTGTACTACTACAGCCAGGAGTTGGTTGTCACTCTCTTCTGGCTAACACAAGGATGTGGCACTCACACATTTGTGGATGTACTGTACTAGTTGTCTAATAGACATTTTCTGTTGGTAACATCTCAGTGTTTATGATAATTCTTATATACTGTACATATAAAAAGCTAGACTGTCATATATCAAATCATAAATGGGTGATGAAGACCTCCTGGCTACAATAGTACCTTCTCCTCCTTAATCTTCTCCAACTTGTTTGTCGTTCATAATCTCTTCCAACATACCATTTTCAGGACCTTAGACTCGTCTGTTCTTTCATTGTTCCCTTGCCTTCTCCAAACACTTTCTGTACTGTCCAGTAGGAAAAGGAATACTATTTTAAACCCTTGTTAAATATTTCAACAGAAAGGGGAGTTGCATTATTACTGGCATAGATCAGCTGTAAGCGGATGGGTATTTGTGGTAGCGAGGATAGACAGTAATACGCCTCACAAGAGACTCAGTCGAAGTGTTCCCCCACTTCCACCCACTGCACTCTTTCACCGCTTAGACCTCATACCCCCAAGCAAAGCAAGAGTTTGTCGTCACTTCAACCAGATGGCAACACTCGGTGGGTATCCTTGATGAAAATAAGATGTGGAATGCATATTGTCAAAAGTTTTGTTTATATGGCTGGAAAATATATTGTAAGGCAGCTGCTAAAATAATTCTGGAGATATAGAACTGTACTTTGTCTTTGCTCAAGCAGTTTTTTGTAGACCCTGTTTATTGATGTTCAAAGTCTCTGCAGCAAGACATGTCACATCATCTTTTATTGTCCTTTGTATATAAGGGATTAATGGCAGACTATTTTATACAATCCTATTGTATAAATGGGACTGTATTACAGTATTTATGTTTGTGTACAGATGGTAGCACATTGTTTCTGCCAGTGGGCTCCTATGTGTCACCACTAAGCCAAATGGCAGGTGGACCTGAGACTATGGGTGCAGTACAGAGTGTGACAGCCTTCCTCAGTGACACCACCCAACTCATAGCTAACCCTGGTCTCAGGCTTCCTGTACGCACTGATGCAACCGCAATTTACCAAATATCAGACTTCTGGGAAAGCAAGTTGCAGACTAGCAGCCTCAGTAAATACATAATTAGAAGGTATTTATATGTATGTTATTTGACATAAAAGATTACTAAAAATATATGTACCTACCTATCTATCAATATATACATTAGCTGTGACAGCTGTATTCAAACCACCTCTATGTATTCTGCTTTACCCTTTCTCAGTTGCTCCAGGCTTACTCAACACCTGCTACCTTTATACCTAAACCTCTTTCGAACACAGTCATTGCTCTCCTCATTCCACCTCTTCAAGCCACATGCTCTTTGGTATTTGCTCTGTACAGTATTTGATGTACAGGTGTTTCTTGCACTTGCTACCACATCTTTAGCAGATCTATTTGTGTATACTTTCCATAAAGTCCTATTCCTCCATCACTTGAATATTCCACTTTATAGTTTTGTTTTTGTTTTTGTAAGGTATGCTGCAGCTCCATCAGGAGTGACTGTGATGTATCCTGGGACTCTGATGGACCGAAGCTTTGATCCTCGTTCCCAAGGGTGGTACCTGGGTGCCTTAGCATCCCCTGGCAAAGTGATTGTGTCTCCTCCTTACCTTGACCCTGGTGGAGCTGGTTTCATTGTCACTATCTCTCACACTGTATACCAGGTTCGTAATAAATGCTTGTTGTATTTTTACATATTAAGTACAGTACTTGAAGTGGTAATTCACAATGATGTGAAGAGCAGCATGCTGAGAAAAACCCACTTTTTTTAGGCAGAAAATATTTATTCTGGATGTTTTGGAGGCTTCAGCAGTACAGTACAGTACATTCTACTCTGTACTGCTGAAGAGGAACTTGAAGCAGTATTTGATATAGTACTACTTTCTTGATAATTTTAAGAATATTAAAAAGAATTTTGCAAAAGATTACACCACTAAGATGACAGCCATCAATTACATATATTGGGCTTACACACTAAGTACAGTAAATGGATTTCTAGAGTTTGATTATATTGCTAATAGTGTATGTGAGCCTTAGCTTAAATAATGTATAATATCCTTTATAGTGTGTGCAGTTATTGTCTTGTATAGTTACTGTGTATGTATTGAAAAATACTGTAGTTGTACTACATATTATTGAAGCTACCCTGACACTCTTTTTAAGAGAGGTTTATAGTTTATATATTGATTGACAGGGAGGATCAGCTACCATGCATTCACCAGCAGATCCTGTAGTGGCTGTATTAGCAGCTGACTTCACCTTGGGTTACTTCTACAAATTGCTACTGGAGCTTGAACCTGCTTGTGGCCAAACACCACATCCAGGTGAACATTTGTTTACCTGTAGAGAAGAGGACCATCATTTGTTTGTTTTCTCTCTTAATTGTAGTGTTAATTTATTTCTTCATATAGGCAGAAAAATTTGGAAGCATAATTTTATCAAAATATATATGGTAGTGTAAAGGAAGAATAATTTAAATGGCTGTGTATTTCAGAATGTCTAAGTGACTTTGTTAATTGAATATTAGAATTAAAAATATATAACATAAGCTTTGGTGGACATGAGCTTTGAAGTTTAATTTGATGACATTTAAGCTTTGGCTTCCTAAGTTCAAAATATAAATGTGTGAGATTTTCCTTTAACATGTCACCTTATTGAGTGAGATTATATTTCACTTTACTGGATATGACAATGAGGCCTCATGTTACCCAAATATCTCCCTGTTGTGATAATATATCTGAAGTACAGTACTGTATGTTATGTTATGATACAGATAAGGATGGACAACGAGTGAGGTGCTTCTTGGTAGACCTTGAAGGATATTTGGTGGCCCATCCTTCACTCCTGGCCCCTTCCTCTTCCTATACACCTGCCACCAATGTCCCTCCACATATTACACACCAGGCAAGTCAGCTGTTTTTATGAGTTGTTGATGTGTGTCAGTAGCAATGAATCCTTTCTAGTTATGGTGAAGTAATTACAAAATACTACTTTGTACAATGTGTATGGTATACACACTAATCATAATCATGACTAACTACATCCTTACTTTATTTCTGATTTTCTCTATGAGATATATTAATGTATTATTAAAGAGTACTTGTATTATTTTAACTACAGGAGCCAGTGGTATCAATGGAGTTGTTAGGAGGTGGAGCAGGACTATTAACTAAGGGTTGGTGTGGACGATGGTGGCGTGGTGCCAGTGAACGTCATTATTCTCTCCGCCTTCCTCAGGGTCAGGTGGTTGCTTCACCAGCACCAGGGGCTGCTCAGGTAAATGATCTGCAAACATTTTTTGCTTTTTATATATTTTTACTTCCAGCACTTTTTGTTTCTTTTTTTGAGGGGGGAGTGGCTAAAGGGCTTTTTTCGTGTGAGTAGAATTCATATGATATTAGGAACAATAATATTAATATAATGACAGATAAGATAGTTGGTGTATGTTCTTATTACTCTTATTATATTGTTCAAATTTGTTTTTTCTGTGTGTCAACAGGTGGACAACTCGTGTTTGCAGTATGCCCTGGCAGCAGTTCCCTCCACCAACCTTGTTCTGGGTATCATTAACCAGACTTGTGCACCTGCTGTTGCATTTTGTCCCTGCAGCATGGTAACTCACTTATATTATCTGTGTTCTTTATATGTCTTACACTTTTTAGCATCATCATGTATATTTTATTCCTTAAAAAGTTTGGGACTCCACTATTCATATTTTTGTTTCATCTCACTTAATGTGTGTAGAGTTTTGAACAGGGTGGAATGAAGTATTGTATGTTTGAGTTGATGTGGGAAAGTATGGGAGGTTTAAGGAAGGTGCGGATCTGTTGATAAAAAAGGAGTGGAGTAAAGCCTTGTGTAAAGGTCAGTAAGGCCCATTTCATTGGATAGTCTCACTAGTCTGTCCTTCTCTCTATCTTTTCTGATTTCTTTATCCAACCTTCTTGATGATGATGATATTTTGTGGTGAGATTTTCTTAACATAATTTTGTAGCATTTTAAACTTGTACACTTTTTTCTCTAGGATGACCGCCTGTGCCTAAACTGTCAGTTGGTGGAGGCAGGGGCTTGTGAGTGTCCTTGTGAATGTCCTCTGTCTCCCAACCCATGCTCTGGTGGTGTTCATGGAGATCCAACAAGCCAACCCACTTCTCTCCCTATCCCACCACCTGGCCACTCCAACCACACCCCTGGTATTCGCAACCAGATCTGGCAGACTTACTTTAGTAATGATGGGGGAGGACCACGGGTATTAGAACTGGCTACACAACCTCCAAACTTGGCTCCAACATGTCCACGTACACCTGAGGCTGTTACTCCTCTCCAATATTCCATTGGTCTATTGTCCCACTTAGCTCCATGTGTTGCTTCAACCTGTTCTATCTATGTTACACCTGAAAGCTGCCTAGGTGTGGCAGGATGTGTGTGGTGTCACATCAAGGCAGATCGAGAGTCACCCATCTCACACCCATACTGTACATCTTCACATCAGTGCTACAATGGAGTTTTAGGTGCCCCTTCACCATATCCACATGGCTTGGCTACCCTCCCTCATTCAGATAATACTCATGGAGAGTCAGGCAACCCTATTGGACCAGGTAAGTATTCACCTATATTAAGAGGTTATATTTGCAGTCTCAGTAATCTAATGGTTAGGGAAATATTTTATTATAATTTTTTTTTTCCACAATTAGCCGGTAATACATTTTTCTTTTAATAATACAGTTTTTCTATTCTTCCCCAGCTTTCATTATCAATATGTCTTTATCACAACCTGTGTTACCATCCTACCCTAGTTGCTGGTGGAATAATGGCAGTATTCATGATGGTGGCAGTAGCTGTGTATTGCTACCGTCAACATGTGGGTAGTGGGAATGGACGATCTCTTTACACTCCAGCCAGTCTGCAACCCCATCCACCCCATCACTCTCTGTACCAGACACAACCTACCCATGATCTTGACAATGGAGATGAAGATTTACTGGGTAAGGGAGAAATTATAGAACCCCATTTTCCATATGTAAAAATGTATTTCATGTGCATGTTTTACTTTCATTGTCAGCTTCTGTACTGTATTTGTATAGACCTATATGTTGATGAATAATGTTCTATACAGGTGACATGAGTGGTGTTGGATTAGGAAGTGCAGTGGCAGCAGCAGCAGTGGTGAGTCCATACAGAATGAACCCAGGATACCGCCGCCCACCAGGACTGGCTGACTCCAGTGATCAAGGTTACTCCACCATGACACCTCATGATGACCCAGACAATCCTCATTATGCTGACCTCGGTGGCATTAGTGGACTCACTGTTCCTGATGATCCTCCTTCAACATCAAGCTGGTCACCACCACCATCTCCATCACCAAGAGATGGTGGTGGTGGTGGTGGTGGTGGTATAGCATCTTTACCATCTATGGCAACTATTGATCCTTCTCAAACAATCATTCCAGCTGGTAAGCGTACAGGACCTAACATTATTGAAGTACCTGTAACTGTACATATGGTGGACACTGTTTGAGGCCTTCCTTTAAGCCCAGCCTTGTTCATCACATCATGCCAAATACTTCTGTAAGGTGAGACAAGTTAACAATCTTTATGGGTTGATGCAAGAATGGATTATATTCTATTATACCTTTTTCATCACCAGTTGTTATCATATTTAAAAACTTTAGTGGCACAGTGGTAGCAAAGTACAGTTTTCAGATATTGTGTACCGTACCATGGTTATCTGCTGGTAGGTAACATTTTCATCCAGTAAAGTTTCTTGTGCATCAGGAAATATCATCTCTGCAAAAGTCTTATCAAGTGCCCCTTTAATTTTCATACTACAGATTTTATTGGTACAGTAAAGCCAATTTAATGATAAGACTTATTATACTGTATGGTATAGTTGTATCTTTAGTGTAAAGAATTTATTATATCGAGTTTTGGAGTTCATATGGTTTAGTATAATGTATCTAGTCTGTAGTTGCTGCTATATGAAAACTAAGGTCATTATGTTAGGTCTAAAAAATGAAATTTAAGTGTAGTGTATTTATAAGTTTTCTTAATCATACCAAAGATTGCATGACAGGGATGTGCTCTAATATCATAGCACTTCCCAGAAAGAGGTTTTCTGACCATAGTGCAGTCATGTCCATTGCATTAATTTCATCCCAGTTTGTTATCATAAGGTACTGAATTTTGTGAAGGTTACGAACCCATGGAAAAATAATTTGACTGAGCTGGGGGCCTGCTGATGCTGTCATGATTAGCGGAAAATGTTGATATGTAATGGTTTGGACTGTGATGAGCCATTCTGTTCCTGAAGGCCATCAAGTAGTGGTTATGGAATATTTGATGTGAAGGACATGAGTCACAAAGTAAAAACACACAAGGGACTATTTAATGTGAAGGACATGAGTCACAAAGTAAAAACACACAAGGGACTATTTGATGTGAAGGACATGAGTCACAAAGTAAAAACACACAAACAAGGGACATGATTGCACTATATTTCTGCAAAAGGTCACAACGCAGACTTCAGTATTTTCATAGCAGCTGGTTTATAGGTAATGATTTGAACTAATGACTAAGCACAAATGAATAACAAAAGCTATTTATATGGCTGCTGTGAAACATGCATTTATTGAATGTAAGTGTAGCTATGTATGATTGGGAGTAGAGCAATACTTGGGATGTGAAGAACATGAATGTATAATATATGCATGTTGTAGTTTAAGTCTGACTGATAACTTAACATTACATTTTATATTTGATGTTTGAATGTCTAGTGGTAATGACTCTTACAGTAATTCTAATTGCAGTATTGTATGTTGTTGTGATGTACATTTTTTTATTAATTTTCTTATTCTTATTACTACTGTACTTTTAATTAGTAGAACCTGGTTTATCTAATGTATATATATATATTTTTTTTTTTATGAGGGTAATATTTTTGGTTTGTTGCTGGAATGGAAGTATTATTCTTAATCCTGCTGTAGTACTTCTTCACCATATTAATTATAATATGGCCTTGCAGTGCTGTAGGTCTTATACTTATATTTATATGCAGTATATATATCTATATCTATAAATGATGCTATTTAGGTCTCACAGTGATAAATAGCATTTATTGTTATACTGTACAGTACTATTGTACTCTAAGCAAATTGTGAAAACTTCTCATGGCTTTATAACTGGCAAGCTTCACATATGAGTTCTACAGTATGTCAATAGACTTAGTTAAGAGTATAACAAAGACTCAGATTTTTTTTAATATCATTGACGGCTCTGAAAGACAGTAATTAACATTAATACTATACAAAACTTATGATAGGGTAAACCAGACCACAGAATTACATATATCATAACAAAAGTCTTTGGTTGAAAACTATTTATCTATGCATGCTATCATGTTTAAAGTTGTGCAAGTTTCACTCTTTACCCATTTTGACTTATCAAGTTATGAATACCCTTTTGTGACCCTCCATTTCCTAGATGGAGAAGGATGAAACTCTTGGGTATACTGTACAAGGATCAGTAACTTGTTACATATACTATTTAAGTTTCATAATATTCATTACAATGATATTAACATGTTTTTTTGCACTTAATAATCATCCCTGTTAACAGAGTTATTAATGCCTCACATTATGCATACTGTACCTGGTGGTACTAAACAGTTGCTCTTAAAAGCATGTATTCAACGTCCAGATAGTTAAAATAGGTACATTTTATTTTATAATTAAATGACCAGGTTTGGTTTATTGTTACTGACCTGTACAGTACAGTACCACGAATAGAAATGTCATACTATTGTTGGGATTAATGTACATAAGTTATCAGATCCACTTGTTGGGTACTATACACTACTTACACAATTGTTAGACATACTGTACTCATAAATATTAAGTATGGTGTATAAAGTTTATAGAATCAATTGTTCTGGAGTACTGTACAGGTAATACTGTATTATGTGAATACCCAGATTGGCTCTATTGTTCTGCATTTCAAAAAGAGATAGTTTATAACAAACAAGGTGAAACAAATGTAGTAACATCTTTATACAGTATTGCAGAGTTTGATCAGCATTTCATGACATAGAAAGGAAGGTACCATAAGTGATATATATCTTTTGACATTAACACCCACTTTATTGTTGCTGCAGGATGCAATTGAGTAGATATTCAAATTGATGTTGTTCATACTGTACTATTTTTGTTACAGTGTGGTCAGAATATTACTTAAATGTCCATTTTCTTCTTGCTAGGCTACCACATGAATATTATAAAGTACTGTGATTGATAATCAGGAGAGATTTGTCACAAAGTAGAGGTGGTTTATATTTACCTTTAGGTCAACATCATTCTTGTTACTCACTTTGCTATGTTTTGTAGCAGTCATTGAAATATGAATACCGGTAATTTTAGCTAACATATGGAAATGAAGAATTTGTTATTAGAAATTGAATAATCGAGTGAGAAGAGTGGTAATGTTATCTCCTGTCTTTCAGTTTGAGGGAATTATAAGAATTGAAAAATGAGGAAGTTTGTGAATTATGTGGTCTTGATGTGGATACATTAACAGAAGCACCATAAGATGGTAAGAATATAATTATGGGACAAATGTAGAATGAAAGATATAAGAGTTATCAACAGTGTGTATGAATGGATGATGGAAGAACTAATAGTTATGTATAGTTACACAGCCAAATGTACTACACAGACCTGATAGTCCAGATGAGTTGGTCAGGCCTAGGTAATAATTATATTTATTAGTAGGAGTAAAAGATTATACATTTGTAGGGATACATAAATAATGAAATTAGGGGCTGATCTCCTAGGGATCAAGGTATCTGGCAAAAGAAAAAGGTAGAGACATAGATAGGCAGATACTGTAGATATTTTTTCAGAAGAAATGTACAGTATAAGGATAAAGTAAGATAAGTGAACAGTAAGGCTTTGGTCGCCTTGGGTCCATCTCTATTTAGCAGTACAGTATAGATAAATATTACCATTCCTTTTTTATCTGTGTTATAATAATCTAAAGTTCTTGGTAAATACCAATACTTTTAAGATAATAAAAGTAATATTCTATTAAAGGCCATGAAATTAAAATACTTTTACCAAGTACACCAAAATTAAATATTCAAATAGAAATAGAGAGTATGAAGAGATCCTACTTCAGATGGATTTTCAGATTACAGGTACAGCTATAGCTGAAAGTCCATGAGCAAGGGTTGGTGCAAAGCCACAGCTAATACTGGGCACAGAGCCTGAACAAGATAAATCCCTCTAACTGTGGCAGCTCACAGCTGAACAAATTGTTAGCAATGTTGTTTTGGCACATTTTTTGTTTTTAAAATTAAAAGAGATAGCTGTATCCCTGCTCATGGACTTTCAGCCATGGCTGTACCTTATATTTTAGGAGTAACTTTACTACAGTAGTGACTTTTATATGTTGTAGAATTAACATTTGTTGAAAAGACTTGCCATCTTCCATGAGGTTTGTGCAGGTTTTAATTTGTGGCTTCCAGAGTTATAGGGGACTTTACCTTTCACTTGTATCTCAGGTGAAATGCAGCAAAGTTAAATATAAAAAAATAATAATTATGTATACAGCTGCCTTAGAAAGTGGTATTTGAAGCATAAAATTTTCCGTTTTATAATACTGTATAGTATAGCAATACAGTATGTAGTACCCATTTCTGTGTAAGGAAAAGTGACCACATCATTAAAAGGTTTGTAGTATCCTTTATTTTCATAGTACTGTACTGTTGTGCCATATTTTCTATTGTACAGTAAAATAACTACATCAAGGAACATGATAAAAAAACTACAGTATCACCAGAATGACTCACTCTTGCTTGTGCCATATGGCCTCATATTGCCTGGCATTATTATATTATAGACCTGTTGCAGTAATAGCAAAGATAATAATAGAGGAAATAGTACAGTATAGTACTATACAGTAAGTATCCCCAGGTATGGTATCATCTACAACATGAAAAGCTAAACTTTGCTCCAGCACAATGTCAAAAGTATGGACTAATTGAAGGATTCTAGAGACATTGCACACTAATCCTATGTTCTTCTGTTTTCTTCTCTTGCACATCATGACATTGCTATTACTTGCAGGCATTGCATCCAAAAGAATTGTTGATAATTCTTGCAGTCTGTATAGCACAGTAATGGGAAGTATAAGGACCTTCATTAGTACTGTATAAGGGGCACTAATCAGACACTTGTAACTTGTATTGGTGCTTAAACAAAAATATTTATACTTTCAATATGTTGAAGTATATTCTTACATTCCTTATAAGCCTAGTATGATGTGGTTATTGTAATGTATCCACTGCCAAGTTTGTATTTGCTGTATAGAATTAAGACAACTGAATGTAATACAGTAACTGTATATACAATACAGGGTGCAAAGCAAAGCACAAAGTTCTTCCGTAGTGTTAAATCAAGATAGTGTTCAATAGTATGCCTCTCATTCTCATTTCTAGTAACATTTATATGAATTCTTTGGGAGTAACTCGTTGTTGTAGTTTACAGTATTATGAATGTAATTGTATTTTGCAAAGTAATGGTAGCATTTATACTTTTGAAAATTCATATGAAATGTCTGTAAGAACTACCTCCACCAGTGTTTTAGAATAATACATTTCCAGGCTAATAATGAAAAAGCTAATAGTATTATTGAAACCTTATTCTGTAGCTATTTCATATCAAATACAGTAGAGTAAATAGCTGTATCAGTCATACTGCCCATCATCTTCATTCATATCTTCAGTGCTTTAATGCATGCGACAGTGTTAAACTTAGACCCAAGGTGATCTGAAAGATTTTCAGTATACTGTAATCAAATGAATCAAAGGATGAGTGTGAATCTTATTCCTTGCTGTTCATGATTTACTGTACTGCTTCTAGGGACTAGAACTGGCAAGAAAGCTACAGAACTTGAAGTAAGATTATGATGCATTCATAGTTACATTAATCATGCTCCAAAATAAAGTACATATTAAACTCACAATTTGAGATATAAATCTTTATTGAAAGAGTATAGTATTCCAAACTTTCCAAGGGTAAAAAGTTCAAGGATAAAATAGGGTAGTAAGAGATAAAACAAAGTCTAAGAATATGCAATTACTGTACCAGATTATTTGAACATATTTCACTTCCAATCTGAGTTTCTTAGCATAGATAAGTGATGTGGTATTCTGTTCAATAACTTGGATATTTCCCCTAAGTACTGTAAAGCCTTATGGAATACTCTTAATTGTTCTGTAGGAAATAAATAATAAATAAAGTATTGTACAGTTGGGGAACAAAGTACAGTATATGGACATCGTTGACGGCTTCTGGTAACAAAGTCAGTGTTAAACACGTTAGTAATAAACAACATTTATTCACTACTACATAACGATAACTGATATTGGGTGACGTCAACCAACCACAGACAGTGAAATATAAGTTATCCTTCAATTCATAAATTACTTTAATTGATGTGTTTACTTTTGGGGATATTGCCAACAATGTTCACATACATTCCCCAACTGTACCTCCATTTTTTTTTTCATCTGGTTATGAGATGTCAAGGTAAAAAAATGTTACACTGGGGTGCATCCCAACAACTGTTGAGATGTAATGGATTAGAATTCAGCTAAATCTGAGCAACATTTATGATTAATAGTATGAAAGGAAAGCTGTGGGGCAAGAATATTGATGTGTGTGAAGGGGGAAGGAGAATTAACTATTGTATAGCAATCAAAACTTTAAATGCTCATTAAGATACCGTATATATCTAGTGTAACTACAGTAGAGTATTTTGATTTTTTATTTATGGTAATATAAAAGATGTATATATTCTTTGAAAGTAATATATACACATTTAAGAGTATTCTTGCATCAAACATTTCTTATTAACAAAACTTAAGTGTGGTAAATAATGGCATGCAGAGGTTGCACAAGGGATCACATCACAGAAACATCCTCTTATGTGATATAATTATGCTATTAGAAAAAAAATCCAAACTACCAACATTAGAATCTTTTCTCATTACACACTACAATATATATTACTCTAATACAATCAAATTCAACAATGAAAATTTCTATTATGCTTACAGGTAGGAAATATTGACCATTACTAAATATTCAATCATGCAATGTTATCAGTATAAACCTCTGACCCCCAACTTTGTGCATGTCACTGCAAGACATTATCACGGAATTTAGTAAGTATCTTAAAGACATCATCAGGGTATCTCTCCAGAAAATACATTACAACCAAACTAATCACACATTCACACTAACTTTGTACACATAGTGAGACAGGAATATATATAAGGAACATAAATCAGAATGGAAGCCTTGAAGGATTATTAAGAGAACTAAGTTGGATGAAAGGGGTTCTTATAAAGTTCATAATGTCATGTTAATCAAGTACCAAGCTACTACAGCCATATGGTACAAAATTACATAAAGATATTGCCTGAAATTACTACAGAGGACAGGTATACATAAGAGGGAAATGTAATATCAGAAAGGTGACCAATACACAAAGAATTCTCACTAACCTACAAAACTTCAGAACCTATGGTCAGAGACTAGTTATCAGTACTGCACCTCAGTCTACATGAGTCTTTATATATTCATTAATTAATCTTCTACTTCACCAGTACTTTAAAACTTTAATATAGTTTATGACTAAGAATATTTACATATAAATACTAATATAGCTATTCATCATCTTAGTTGTAAGGCTTCACATAATAATAAAATTTTCTCCAGTAACTTGAACAATATTGTACAAAAAGGTACTGTACCAGTATCCATGTACAGTACACTATTTCCCCCGAAATATACATTACAATATTAACAGCTGGTTAGGGAGTTCAGTTCTTTACAAGCAGTAATACCATCACAGTCTCTAAACATCTTACCTGTTGATACAACAGACAACAATTAAATCAGGCTCACTTGTTTCAAGATGATAAGGAACAGCTACATAGATTGATGTTTGCTCTCTACCTGACTATGTAACATAGCTAAAATTATAAAAATATTAGAATAAGCATGAACACAAGGTCTTGTACAAGACATTATTTAGGGAAGCTTAGGAACCATACTGTATATGAATACAATATTTGGTATTGGAAGTAAATACATAAGCATTATTCCATAACTTAATAAAGCAAATATTTTGCAATAGCATCAGCCTGTAAATAAAAAAAATCTGCTTATATATATATAATAAGCTTGCAGCCTGAAGTTTTAGTAACAAGTTGGACAACGGCAGTGAGGTAGTAAAACCTTTTCAATAAACGTATATTTTAACTCTGCATCCACTTCCTCTTGGTAGTTAATTATGAAAGTATACTGTGTATGCGGTAGAAACTGATCAGGATGAAGCTTGTATTTCTCATTTCCTTTACATTTTCCTCCCTCAAGACAATAATGTTCTAGTCCCAAGTAATTACTGCCCTATGGTAATCAATCAAAGTAACAGATAATTTATGAAAAAGACATGCTACAGTTCACAGTAGGTACAAAATTCATACAGATAATTATTTTTTTTTTTAAATGAGACCAATATTGTACACTGAAGGAAAGTCATTACCTGGGTAATCAAATATTCAACCACTACCAAGAACCTGTGACACAAATATTTTGAGTGCTTATTCTCTCCCAATAATGCTAATCATTTGTCAAAATCACAGTTTTCTTACTCTCATATTTATCAGTTTACTGCCTGACAATATATCCTGAGTTTTTCTTAGATGACTATAATTATAATCACTGACATACAGTAACAGCAGCACTCGTCTAAATCCACTATCCCTACTTGCAATCTTTGATATTACTCTTCCACCAAACTGACTTCCTCCTTACTTCTCTTGTCCCTTTACTTCACCAGAATAAACCTAATATAAATTATATTCTACTATTCATAGGATCTATGGCACTAATTCACCTATGTAATCATGTTTCTATACTGTTATACGGCTGTGCACAAAAATACAGTTGCTTCGATTTTCTTTTTGATACACTAACTGGAAAAATGTAATTCTTATGCCATGGTCATTTCTTTAGGGAGTGTATTTAGAGTGAATGAGGCATCAGAACTATAAATGGATACATAGATAGTATAAATCTAAAAAATTAATTGTTATTCTAATAACAGGCTACTCTGACCACATGCAAATAAACCACTCAAAAAAATCATCTGAGTAAACTATACAAAATATAATCAAATTTTGAACAAGCAATTTCTATACTGAAGAAAAACATTAATCAGATGATATAAGAAGTTTTTAATTTCCAGCAATAAATGTCCTCTAAACCAACATTGATATTCTTACAGGAATGAAAAGTGTATAATTGCCATTCAAGACATACAGGAAGCATTATATGAACCAGCTGAAACAATTGAAGGCAACTTGTTGGATTTCAAATGCCACTTTCTAGTGAGGAATGGGAATCGTAAGTAACCTGAAGTAAACAGAAAGTTTTAGTTGTCAGAAATGAAATAAGTGTCTTTTATGAATGTACCATTTATATGAAAGACAGGTTGATATGAAGGTACAGTATATATTTATATATTTCTTTGAATTTACGACTGATTTTCAAGCTTCAGGGATTTAAGAAAAAAAAAAAAAAAGCAACAGGAATTTTGTGCACTTTAGTACTCTACTACTGTACTGTATATCTGTATATACTAAATTTCTCCATTCTTTTTGTTCCAGTGTCTACACAATTATGGTATTTATTCGTCAACTATTTGATACTTCATTAAGTAAAATTATTTTCCTTGGCATCAATATGCCTCTGACCCTTATACATATAGTCGCCTCCAATTTCATGTTATCCAAATTTTCTTCCCATTAAGTGTGAACCTAAAAAGTAAGTACCTGTATCTATTTATGGCTATCCATTAACTAAGTGAGTAATGAGGACAAGAGCAGTGGTAACATATAGTGTTCAGATCTGAGTATAAATAAGATTGTGTCAATGAACACTTTGCTTGTAACTGTATCTCACTACTACTGCATCTATCTTTGAAAGTTTCAATTTCACTTCTTCACATCAATAAACAACTCAATATTTTGTTATAGCATAATCATGCAGTGTTTCATAAAGTCTCCTCATCTACAATCTACAGATCCTACCACAGCCTTCAGAGCTCCTGTAGTTTTCCTGTTCTGTTGAACAAGTTATTCATATATTTTCTCTACTGTAATGGGTGCTTATATACAGTAGCTAAGATCTAAATAATTCATACAGTTTACATCTGATTATTTTAATAAAATTATACCATTATAAAAAGTTACTTCCATAGTCTTGCAAAGATTTATACTCACACTAGAGGTAACATGTACATCAACAGTTTCAATATTATTATTATTATTTTTTGTTTTCTGCAGCAATGGCCAAATTTATAGTTATAAATGCATTAGGAATGAAGTGAAATAATGTATATTATGCTACATGCTCTGTACTATTTTCCTAACAGTAATATCATCTGTTTTTTCTTAGTTTGTCATATATTTTAGCTACTACAGTACTTTGTATACTGGAATCTTGTGTAAAAATATTAATTAAAGTGAGCTTTGCCTGACCTCTTCATCTATACAAAGATACAAACATTCAACTAATTCATACTTATGTTTCCTCATTACAGGGCATACAACATCACAGGAAAAACATTTTGCAATCAGCATTTTGGCAGCCATTAAGTTTGTTAAACCATTCAAGACAGTTCCTGAAAACAAGCCTATATTACAATGTCTCTTGACTAGCCTTCATGGCTTCTTCTACAAGCCAGCTCTCAGGCACTGATGATTCTTGGTCAATATATGAAAGTCCTGGGGGGTTGAATGCCTCCCCAAGGTGAGGCTCTTGGCCATTAACTAAATTATTTGTACTGGTGTTTTGTGGAAGGATGTTTCTGGCACCCACACTGTTTGTACTGAAGGAGTTGGTAGCACACCAGTCACGAGTCTGCTCCACTTCTTGTGTCACCACCACAAACAACTCCTTATCTTTATGCTTCAGCTCCTCTCGTAAGTAATTTATCAATTCTTGTTCCTGCAATACAATATGCATTAACTTCAGTTATTATTAACCCATTCTCCTAATATGCAAGGAAACATAAAGCAACATTTCATGGTGTTTGTTGATCTTTGTTCATAAAATTACTATACAGTATAATTGTATTAGGTTCTGTTAACTTTAGCCCCTTAACTCTTAACAGGTTCTTATAACGATGTAACAATGTTGTAAAGGAATTCTGACTCTTGGACAGACGAGGGTTCAAGATATTAGTTTCAGACTACAGTACATACAATACTTATGAACCAACCGTCAAGGAAAGCTTCAAACCATTAATGCAGACTGCACTTTTACATCACATATCTTAAATTATTATTCACAGTATTGCTACATCATAACGACTGTTAATACTCAACAGTTATTGCCTTTTCCGGAAGATTAATACATGCAGCATTTAAAAAATACTAACCTTTCCTATTATTTCTGGTGTCTCTAATTTAGAATCCAAATTGTAGTATATTCCTCTTATGTTACGTATTGCAATCCAATGTTTTCTCCTTAGTGGAAGTTGAACAGGTCCCAGGCGATATTCTGAGGGCACATTAAGGATGAAACCCACCACTTTATCCAGCACAATCACTTGAGGGTCCCTGCCAATCATACAAAACATATTACAATTTTGGTTTTGGTTCTCATCCTCAAAACATTTCAACAAATACAACTTATATAAATGTTCACATGCAATATGCCTTTCAAAGCATAATGAATAGAGTGAAAGCACAGTATGCAGAAATACAAAGTAATATACATAAACATATTTGATGAAATATAACTTATATTATGTTTGCAAACAGACCCACTTACTTTCTTTTATCAAACCAGACCACACCACAGCCTTTGGTGACAAGGGCAGCCATAATAACATTGATATCATAATTGCCTGTACCCAAAAGTGATTTGTGAGGGTTAAACCAGTTATCTGGGGAGAGGGCATAACAAATATTGTCCAATTCACTCTTGGCAAATGCACCACCATCTTGGAACAAGTTATTCAGAGAGTGGAGTGCACACAGCTCCTTGATCTGAAAAGAAGCAATGAATACCAAAGTTAACTATGACAATTTGGTACTTGTAATCCATACAGAAAATTGGGATTAATATTGTGACACTTACAGTGAGTGATACACACACACTGTGGTGCAAACCATGTGTCCCTATAGTCTACTCCATAATATATGATATGTTCCTCAAGATGGTATTCTATTATACTATACAGTACTACACTATATGATACTGTACTATACTGTACTACACTACTGTATACCTGTTTCTCGTGGTATATGTCCGGTGTCATGGCCACACCAACTTGATTTTGTTCACATATAATCCTGTCTGGTAACCAGCTGCAACAGGAGCAGTAGCAGCCCGGCATGGGAACTCACCATTATATAGTGCAAGGAGATCCCAGGGGCCCTGTAAATATAATGCCGTATATAATCTATTTTGACAGTACAGTACTTTTTTTTTTATATATATATATATGATCCGACACTGGACATAGGCTTGTTGAAGCCCGTTACCATGGCCCAGGTCAACTGCTGCTCACACACACACACACATCACAACTTCCGAACAGGTACCCAGCCACAGAGGGAGGGAAGTGAAGGTTATTTGTATCAGTGAGGTTGTTTTATGACGTTCGGTGGCCTTATAGTTAGTGCCTGACACTCAAATCAGAAGAGTAATAGAATAAGATGGAAATGGATTTCAAACTAAATATTATGTTTTTCTGAAGTTCTGGACCACTGTAAAAATCTTTTCATGTATGACATTCTGTCACAACTATAAATTTTGGTACAAGTACAAATTACTTTATACTTGGTACTGGTATGAAATGATGACCAACGGGTTAGCCCAGTCTTATGTTAATGTACATTAAATTAATTATGGGAGTTTACCTGGCTCACAGAACACTACACTAGGTTAGGTTAGGAATCAAAGGCTATCGTTGGCAACCGGGGGTTTTGGGTGCAGGAAAAACGTGTAATCCGAGCCAACTTTAAAAAATTAACCTAACCTGACCTGACCTAACCTAACCTAGACTGGGGCAGACTACCGGGACCTAACCGGGGCAGACTACCGGGACCTAACCAGGGCAGATGGAAAATCCAAGCCAACTTTTAAAAATTAACCTAACCTGACCTAGTCTACCCCCGGTTGCCAACGCCTCCCCCAAGATTGTTGGGTAAGGGATATGGCCAGAACAAGTTATTTCCACCATCTAAAAACAACTCTAAATGCTATAAAACACCTATAGAAAGTGATCTAGTTAGGAAAAATAAAAAAAAAATTGGAACAGAGCAAATCCTCATACTTTACCAACTATCATAATTATAAAGCAATAGAAAATGCTGATAATTCCTTGGTATAGTACATAGCCTTGGTATAGTGTCATATGAATCTATAAAAACTCAGAAGATAATTATTCGAAAAAATAAAATATCTGAAATCCCTTGTAGCCAGATAGACCGTGTAGCTCATTGAGTTTATATTGTAACGAAGATTATACTTGTTGGATTAAAATAGTTCTAAACCAAGATATTCCAATGTACCAACCACAGTTCACACACAAGTTTTATGAACCACACCAAACCTTTTATCAGTGTTGCCAGGTCTGCATGACGAAATTTTCCCATCTTCAATATCAGAATTTCCCTATTTACCTAAAAAAATCCCTGTTGTACTCTTGAGGAAGTGGTGGAGTGGATGCTGCAGGTTCGAGGTGTGTCATGTCACCATGGTTGTTCAATATCGTTATGGATGAGAGAGATGAAGGCAAAGGTGGAGGGCCTCAGTAGTCGGTGCAAAACTGAGGTTGAATGGAGTAAATTAATCCTTGGTTGCAAGCTTAATTAAATTTTGAGGATGATACTGTACTACTGACCGAGAGTGAAAGGAAGCTACAGATCAAGGGTGGTGGATGAGAGCTATAGATAGATAGATAGATATATACCATCTTGAAACAATCTTTTATAATATCCCCATTGCTATATCTAATTCCTCATGTCTTGGGAAAATTCCCTATATTTGGCAACATTGCCTTTTATGCCTCTGTCTTCTGGATCAAAACAAACAAGCAACTCGGTAGTAAATACAAGGTCTGACAAGTACAATAGATCTTTATCTTTTTATAAATTTTCGACGTAATTATACATATTCTTTATGGGCACCAAAATATTTTTATCCAAAATTTACTTGATTATGATATCATGAAAATATTAGGTAAAACATTATATTTTTTATTAGAAGGGAGGAGCAACACCGATGTGTGGTTTTATTTATTACTTCTTCGTTCCCTGCCATTTACTTCTTATTTTGTAAGGGTACAATTTTGTAAGGGTGAACGTCTGCTGATGATATCTTCAATACATAACCTGAGTGTAAACTATTAGTACTAGTAGTAGAGTGGTAACGTGTGAAGTTATTATTGTACACTTTATGAATCCATATATTGTTATCAGAGAATTATGCCCCTCAACCTACACGATGGATGTTACATATGTTCATTTGGCGAAAAAAGCAATAGTTTAGTTCAGAAATACAGTAAAGTTATGTTATAGTAATAACAGTATGTGTTTCTTCAAGATCATAAAGTTAAAAAAAAAAAAAAACATATTATATTATTACTGAAGATATCACCAGCAGGCGTTCATCACCCTTACAATATTTAACCCTTACAAAATAAGAAGTAAATGGCAGGGAACGAAGAAGTAATAAATAAAATCACACATCGGTGTTGTTCCTCCCTTCTTACTTTCACATCAGAAAATATAATGTTTTACCTAATATTTTAATGATATCATAATCAAGTAAATTTCAGATAAAATGTTTATTGTGCCCTTAAAGAATATATATAATTACGTCAAAAATCTTTCTTGTATAAATTATATGGTAGTGTAATGGTGCGAAAATTAAGCGCAATATCAGACTGCTTAATTCTAGGTAGATTCCGTAATATATATTCACGAGAACAATATATTTTTAAATATGTTGTATAAGTGCAATTGTTACCTATATTTTTCTCAATTTAGTTAAAGGAAGTGCACGTAAGGTATTTAATTGAAGTATTTAAATGAATGAAAAGATATAACATGAAGACTTTAGGAAGGTATTAACTTATTAAGAGTAAGTAGCCAAGATAGAACATGCTCAAATTAATTCAATATAATAGATGCTAAATGGGGAGACAATGGATTGGAAGCAGAGCAGTGAAACAAGCTTCCCAAAGAAATATAGTAAATGCAAAAACACTGAATGGTTTTTAAAAGAGGGCAAGAATCATCAGGCTTTCTGTAGTTTCTTATATTCATGTGTCTGAATGTGAAGTTAATTTCAAATTTGGCGCCTTGGGTTCATAGTTGAACAAATAATATATTTTCTACTATCTTTAAAAATTCATAGACTCCTTATTACTGTATATCAAAAGGATAATTTTGAATTGCATGTATTTACCAAAGACTATGATTACAAGTAAATAATAATGTGAAAAAGAGTTCTGTGATCTGTCAACTGCCCCACTCCCTGTTAGGATTTCTATGGCGGATCAGCGCAGGTGTTCATCAGGGATATCCAGTGTTATAACGGGCTAAAATTAATGTTTGTGATGTGATGCAGGGCAGGGTGAAGGTGTGTGAGTGGACAAGACTGAGATACACCATGCCCTTGCTTCAGGCCACCTAGCTTACTGAAATAAAGGGTGAAATTACATAAAGGAATTTGAAACCCGAGGGAGGAGAGAGAGGAAGACAGTAACTAGCACGGAGGGAGGAGGAGGAGGGGGATTACCTCTCTCTCCACTGGTAACGTTATTCACATGCATCATCCCCTCCCTTTACGATTGTGTTTTAAAGTGTAGAAAATTGTATGAGGTGAGGAGAGGTGAGATGGCGTCCTCGTCCCGGCATGGCTTCGGTGAGGTGATGGAAGAATACGACACGCTGATGGTAAGAAACTCCCTATGACTCATTATTTATACTTCCCTTCACTCTAGCATCACTGTAGCCTAAGTAGGAAGGAAGGGATGCTGGCTGGTACTGAGCTGAACAATATAACATTTACACAAACCCTAACATGAAGTATTAAATGGGTTGACCCCGGTGGAAGATTTGACACAGACTAGCCTGGGTTCCTACTACCTGTGCCATCGCTTTGCAGCTAGAGAAAGCTAAATAAATAATGTATTCTATTCCCACCCTCGTTAAATCAACCACAGGGCTTATGTAGGGCTTTATGGTGTGAAATATAGGCTTGTGGTTGCCTGATAGTGTGTAAAGATGGATGTGAGAAGGGGGCGTGGTGGTGGAATGACAACTTCACATTTAATGGTGTCACTTGTCATTCTCTTGTCAAACTCGATCCTTTAATGCTGTAAGATTAGTCACATCACCTGATTTAAATTGTAGCATTGGTTTTCTGTTAATATTAGCCATGTCATGTTGATTTAGGCCTAGGTATGAGGTATCTAAAATATGTTGAATCAATACTGTATTAAGGTCAGCATACAGTACAGAAAACATAACCAAAGGCTATTGGTTCAAAAGACATTGCCAGTACATGTATCAAAAGTGTTTCGGTGATCAGGTGGTGTAACTTACAGGACAATCATTTTAGCTGTTAAAGATAACTTGACAATTACCAGTCAAATCTGGAAAAGTAGTATGACTAATCTTTTGAGACTCCTTTGTTTTGAATGCATGGTAAAGTTTTACAAGTTACCACAGCAGGACAACAGGATTTCTTTGTAAAAATGTTACATTTTCTAGTAATTTGTGCTGTAAAAGAAAAAGTTATTTTTATCGCACCTACACAAATGATGTACCGTTCTGTACGTACCCTATTTTATTTATAGTAATTAGGCTACAGTATGTTGTAGAATTATCTAAACTAGGCCTGACCTAAATTAGAACTTATCATCTTGAGCAGACTGCTGGAAAATAAATACATACCGGTAATAATTAATTTGTAGTGGAAATAGTACCATAAATGGAATTTTTTTAATACATGGTGAAAACCTGTAAAGTACAGTACAGTATATTGAATGGTAATGGTAAGAAATTTGAAATATCTAATGTTTGAATATAAATTCTTTATTAGTATATTTTTTTAGTAATATTTAATGAGATCGTAATAATCATAGAGTACGGTATAATAGTATGGTACAGTCACGGTACATAATCCTTGACCAAACTTGCCATTACACCCTGATCAAGGACTATGTGCCGCAACTGTACATAAGATTGAAGTGGAAGCGTATGTGCAGAGATAATTAGGAATAGGTAGGGAGGTGACATGCCAAAAAACAGAATAAGATGAAGAGGAATATGGGAATAGGGAGGGAGGTGAGTAGTGGTGGAAGGTGACAGGGCAAAATATTTTCATTCCATGTGGGGATGGAGGATGTGAGGTTAGGAGAGAATGGAATGAGGTATGCAGCTCTTGGTAAAGATTGAAAGACAGGATGAGATACAAAAGGGTAGAGATTACATGAATACAGTAGGTTGTTCCAGATTGAGGAGAATTCTGTGAGATACCAGGGAAGAGAGTAAGGTAGGTAGGTAGGTAGGTAGGCCTGGAAAGGATGAAATTAATATGGAAAGGAGCCTGAGTGAAGGGAACGGTTAGGGATAGTGAATGCAGAGGGATGTAGGGGAAGGTGGGTGGAGTGAAGGAGCCCAGGTGTGTTTGCCCTATATGGTATGGTAGCCAAACTGACCATCACGCCTACACCCCTCCCCATCCCCATCCCTTCTCCTCCTCCTCCAGTTTTTGTTTTGCCTCCGTTCAATTGGACTCCCTGGCTGGTCTTGTCTTTTTTTTCTCTCATCCTCAGTCTTTCTCAGTTCCAGGTTCTAATCTTCTCTCGATTTTCACTCTTTTTCTCACTTCAATTCTATTTTCCAACTTTATCACACCCTTCCTTTCCAGTTCTTGTATCCTCCCACATGTTCTCATTTACATCTCACGGTCTTGGTTGAAGTGATCCAATTAATACTGATGTTGTAAGCTCCTTGCTGCCAATGTTATCGGATTGTTATTATCTTTATAAGCCTACTTCCGTAATTGTTAATTATCTGCTCAGGATTAGTTTATCATCAACCTCAAGACCAGTCGTAATTATTATTGTATTGTGTTGTTTTCAGGGACGTTTATTGTTGATAGTTGTACATTTAAAGATTTTATTTCAGCACTACAGTACAGTCGTGATCAAAAGTCATGCACCAAGTGAATGATAGTGAGCCATTTGAGTGAATCTTATTAATTATGAACCAATATTACAGACAACAGTTATAGTTTCACATAATTTTTTTGGGCCGTTTCATTCGAAGGTGTTCCAGGACTATTGGACTTGACTACACAAAACATAAACACATATCTGTACCCTATAATACCCCTTTACCTTTCATTTGCAGGTAAGTAAGAGGAATCCCATGTGTTGGCAATGGAGTTGGCGCTGGTGTTTGTATCCCGGTCACTGGTGGTAGGTAAGTAGGGGTCGAGCCCTCTTGAACTGCCTGCACTGTATAAGGCTTGCTGGCGTAATGAACCGCTTATGGTGGTAGGAGCCGGCTGAGTGATAGTTACAGGTAGTGTGGGACCTATATATAGCAGTTCCATGAATTATGTTGTTATTATGAATACATCCTCAAGATTAACGAGGGCAGGTATGTATAACAAGTTTATAAGCCACGTACAAGGGACTTACCGGTATAGGTTAAATAGGCAATGATGATAACCAGTACCAATGTTACTTGTAATATCTGTGTTTGGGGCTATCGTAAGCGTCATCGTTATCTCTTGGCAACATGAAATTATTTTTGTATATGACCTGTATATGACTTTCATTTTCTTGTGTTCACTGCATGTACTATTATGAAGCGGTTCACCATGAATATTGTGTTGTTTAATTTTTTTATGGGTAACGCAAAGTCTTATAAAAAAATCTTGCTTCGGACACACACACACACACACACCCATAGCATACTGACACTAGTGTCACACAATTATTGATATGTTAACCTACATACCAACTTACAAACTTTTAATAGTGAATATTGTGGTTGCAAAATATGCAGTCTGAGTATTTGATTGTATTGAAACATTGTACCGTTTAAAAAAAAAAACCTTACTGTCAGCCGAGTCGGAAGTAATGCGTAGTCATGTAATCTCGACGGCGTCCTTGTTAGCAGCCAGATATGCAGATCAGTGCACACCGTTGATTTCCGTTAACATGGAGTCTTGGATGGAGGGAATTGTCTGGCTGTACAGTTGCCAAAAAGGGTATTGCGACAACTATTGATACAACATTATATATATTCATGTCCATATTTGTTTGTAGGGATTATAAGTATGTATTACAGAAGGATATGTATATTTCCTTCTGTTATTCATGCTTATAGTCCCTACAAATAGTCGTGGATATGACTAGGGTTAAAGTTCTATCAAGATTTGTCGCAATACCTTTTTTGGCAACTGTATATGTGGGCGGGGTTATGGAGCTGCTTTATCATCTTGATGTCATAGTGATTGAATTTGATGTCTAAATGAATAATTTACGGTATACAGTCGTTTTATTCCGTTGTCTGTGTAAATGAGATGTCGTTTATTTAACCATAAGGATCATCTTTTAATTAAATATCCCTCCAATTATTTAGGACCATTCATAATGGACGTCTTATTACTCAGACCCTATTGATGAAACTTCAAGTTTAGATAGACTATTGTGATTTCCTGGTTAGTTTACAACACAGCATCTTGTTTCCTTCACCAACCTCTCGTGTCCCAATAGCTGAGTTACCCCGGATAACAACGGGGGCGCCGACCCCACACATCCACTTCATCTGTCCTATTCCGCCCAGTTTCTAGTTTTTTAGCCTTTGTTAACTTTGAGCTTACTTCATTGCTGATTTCATAAGCATAGGCTACGGTAACAAACTCATCAGCTAAGAAATATAAAGCCACTGATGCACGTTAAATAGGTTGCCCCTTTAGGTTAGGCCTAGGTCTAACGTAGCTTATCTCCTGTTTGTTGTAGACGACTGAAAAGGGGTTGGTGTCAGGAAGGGCATCCGGCTGTTAAACTTTTTGTTTCAACCATAATGATGAGGCGAAATCTTCCACTCGTATCTCTGCTGGGGGGAAGAGGAAGACACTTATCGAACGTCTGACCTCACCAATTAGAACTACAGACGTCAAATCATCCTCATGTCGTCATGGAGTGTATAAACTGAATTACATATTGATGTTGGTTTCTTTTCTTCAGTATATTACCACTCCTCATGTCCCTCCTTCCCTTACCAGCTCTCTCCTATTCTCACATTTTCTTTTTCGTTGTAGTTTATCCACACCTCTGCCATGATATAGAAGCTTGGTGTTGTCTTTTACACTTGAATGTCGAGTGAAGTAGGTTTTCGACCGACGCAGAGTCTGTATCATGGCATGTTGAGTGTGTGTTTGTATAAAGAAGCAAAGATTGGTGTGGTAGTCGGTGAGAAATCCTTTAGGAATATCCTATACTGAAATAGAGTTCTGGCCGAATCGGCGATGGCGACGAAATGATGTAGCCTGTGTGTGTGTGTGTGTGTGCCTGTCTGTATGAGCAACATTAAATTCCAAGTCAGGCGTAAACACCAAGAATTTAGCACTTGTTTTTATTTAACTTATCAGTCCCTATACTGTACTTTTAAGAATTAGAAGATACACCACAGTCTTGAAGGACAGGAGTAGCCTATACAACATGACAAGTGGATCGTGGGGTGTTGCGTGTGTGTGAGGAGAGGTTTCCCCAGCGGTTCCCCTCGTGTTGCATTCCCTGGTGGAACATTAGTTGTGCCTCCATGTATGTGAATCATGGTGAGGCAGGGCACGTGGCCAGGCATATAGATGAGAGAGAGAGAGAGAGAGAGAGAGAGAGAGAGAGAGAGAGAGAGAGAGAGAGAGAGAGAGAGAGAGAGAGAGAGAGAGAGAGCATGACGATGGGAACTGCAAGGGATGGGAATTTATAGATAGAGTAATAAGAGAGAAGAGGGGCAACGTGGAAACTGAAAGAGAGGAGGAGATTTAGGTAAGGGGGAGGAAAAGCTGAAAGGGCTGGAAAGAGAGGAGGAGGAAGAGGAGTAGTGTGGGAATGGTGACAGTGGGAGACAGATGTTGTTAGGTGTAAATGGTGGTGGTAGTAGCGTGGATATTTTAAAGGGAATGGTGGTGGTGCTAGGAATAGGTGTTGGTGGGAATGGTGTTGGTAGAAGAGGAAAAATGGTAGGGAAAGAAGAGAGGGGGATGGAAAGTTATGGCGAGAGAGAGAGAGAGAGAGAGAGAGAGAGAGAGAGAGAGAGAGAGAGAGGATTACTGCTTTATCCCTTTATCCTTCACACACCTCCTTCACTTAATTCACTCTCTCTCTCTCTCTCTCTCTCTCTCTCTCTCTCTCTCTCTCTCTCTCTCTCTCTCTCTCTCTCTCTCTCTCTCTCTCTTCTAACTCGTCCCCAAATGTGCTTGCTCTCGTGATGTCCTGTCCTGAACTCCCAGACGCAAGCTAAACTTAATTTGGTGGTGCAAATGCCAGACGCGACCTGGTCAAGATATAGTCCATCTCACAACTCACATATCCTTCTATAATTTTCCTTCCTTGCCTTCCAATCGCCGGCAGTGTTCTCTTTACATGGTTGTCTCGTCATTACTGTTGTAGCAGGTCTTACACACACACATTGAACTTTTTCCTTCGACCATCTTTTGGTTACTAGTATTGTTGCATTTCCCCTATAGGTTGGTTGTCTCCATTAATTTCTTCCCTATGTATTCTGAGTATTCTCTGTTGTTCATCTCCCTACAGCCTCTCCATCTCGAGTACCAGTTACTGTTAAGGATCTGTTGGGGTTGCTGGAGAGGGCTCAGGCAGCAGTAATTTGATCAAGGTTACCTACTAGTGGCTGTAATTTTGGAAGCTTACGAAGAGTGGAGGTTAATGGTGTAGGCTAGGCTACTCAAGGGAAGGACTGTGAGTAAAGTTGTGGAGAGAAGGAATGGAAAGGGTATAGAAGGGGGAGATAGACTAACTGGGGACTGTTAAAAAGGAGTGAGGCTACTCAAGGGAAGGACTGTGAGTAAAGTTGTGGAGAGAAGGAATGGAAAAAGTATAGAGAGGGGAGATATACTAACTGGGGACTGTTAAAAAGGAGTGCTGGGAAGAGGAAAGGGGAGTTATGATGAGATGATATGAATTTGATGCCACAATGGAGTAAATATACGTATAATGCGACACGTAAGTAAATAAATAAACAAACACCTGTAAGATGATATTAATTTGATGCAACACTGAAGGAAATAAACGTTTGAAGGATGATAATGATTTGATGCGACAATGAAATAATTACACGCTAGTAGGATGAGGATACGTTGATGCGACACTTGTAGTTTGTAGGAGGAAGATATTTTGATACTTTTAGTACATTAGAGCGCCTTGAAATTTCCATATACCTAATACCAGGAAACAGGATCGGATAAAATAAATAATAATATTGGCCTGTTGTTTGGAATAGCGTGGAGGAATCAGTCACTCCAAATTTATCAACACTGTACTAGGCTATCATCTATCCCCTTAGGCTTAGTAAAGGTTTGTGTGAAGGTGGGTTGGTGTAATGCGACACTCGAGTAATTACGTCATTTACCCTGAGGAAGATACTAGGGTTGATTATCTCACCATCCCTCCTCTCTCTCAACTTTCTTACTTACCTCCTGACCCATCCGTGACTACTCTCTCTCACTCTCTCTCTCTCTCTCTCTCTCTCTCTCTCTCTCTCTCTCTCTGTGTGTGTGTGTTCTACTGTCATAATGCACCTCAGACTCTGACTCAACTTTTAGCTCTCTTTTCTCACCTTGTTTTTGTTTCCATTCTTCTTTCTTTTCTTACTATCTCCTCTCTTCACTCAGCCTAGCCAGAAATTATACTTATTTAACGATCCCTTCTTCTCTGTCATTATTTCTTTAGGCTTACGATAGGATAGGATTTCTTAGCTGTATGTCCGTTGGTGGAAGGTCCAGTCTTGCATTGAACTATAATATACTGTAGTCACTGTACACTCTACCTCTTTATTTATCGCCTGGTGAGGTGACGTTTACTCGCTGTTTTCTCAATTACATTCCCATTTCCTTTTCTCAGTCTAGGCTACTCCACTATAGTCCCTCCCTTGCAGCTCTCTCTCTCTCTCTCCTCCTACGTCTCTACTCCTCCCCCACCCACCCTCTCCCCCCATCCCTCCACTCGTGCATATTGGTTTCCCCTTCACATAGATTACATTTACGTAAACCTTCCCAGTTTAAATGCCAGTGAGTGAGAGGGTTAGGTATGTGTATATGTGGTGTATATGTGAGGTTTATTTGGTCGTTTGTTTGTTTGTTTGTTTGTTTGTTTGTTTGTTTGTCATGTGGTGTGTTGACAGTTGCCACCAAGAGTTCCATCCCTCCTTCAATAGTTTTAATATTTCACTGTGATGCCTTTATTAATCACTATACATTTTGTATGGACAACATAATGTAATGACCTGTAGGATATGCAAGTGTAAGAATTGTGTCATATATTATGTGATGTTAAAGAAGGAAGCTAAACAAAACCTTTAGATATAACTGTAGATGTGTATTAACCGTTACGGTATCTCTGGTTATCAGTTATCAGAAGTGTACGATCAGACGTAGATAGTACCGGTACCCTAGTTGATTATATTATAGGCTATGTGAAAATGTGTGTATACGATTTATTACAGGGCTTACTGAAGTAGCCTAACTGTAGGTCATATATATGCATTATACAGTACAGGTGTGTGGTGAGATTAATCCCAAAATGTGTTGGTGTGTTAAGACTGCCCAGTAGCCACTTTTTACCCACCTTAGATTACTGCATCATAGTTTTTACACCTTTATTATTGTGTCTCTTCCTCATCCTCTAATTTACAGTACAGTACCGTTCACATGATGCCCCTCACCCTCCTCAACCATATTCTAACTCGCCTGTACCCGGAACACAACACTAAAAGGGTGGGGCGTGGGCGGTTTCAGACAGGGAAGGGTGGGGAGGGGTTGGAACGAGTGTGGAGGCTGGGGTAGGGACGAGTGTGGAGGCTGGGGTGGGGTGGGGTGGGGTTTGGTGGGGACGAGTGTGGAGGGTGGGGTGGGGTGGGGTGGGGACGAGTGTTGAGGATGGGGTGCATTTTTTATTTTCACTGTCTGGCTGGTTGGTAAGTTGGCAACTCCCTTTTTTTTATATACGGTATATATTATATCCTATATATTTAAATGAAAGGTGATTTGCGATGACTTTGGTGTACCCAGTATAGGGATGAAACATATCCTATAGTTACTAGTACAAAGTTATACCCGGTAGTTTGAGATGACCTTCCCAGAACTCATTATTAAGCATTGCCTCAATCTGTATATACCAGATGGGACGGCATGTATTCTAACCTTATATGAACTTACTGTAACTTACTGTAACTTTAATCACCAAACTACGCAGTATTTAGAAGTAGAAAAACTTCCCATTTGTTTTGTAGTGTTGTATACAGGCTATATACCAAGATGGGTTTGTGTGCATGGTAGGGTACCGTACGTGGAGGAGGCCATGACGAGGGACAGTTTCTCCTTCTTCAGTCAACTTTTGGACTCTGGGTTGTAACTTTGCTTGCCCTTGTTAATGTTTTATAAGGTGTGTGGCGTCGTGAAGGCGGCTGGTTGGTTGGTTGGTTGGTTGCTGTTGTAAAGGGTGACGAGAGACGTGATGTCAGGACTCGTGTGCCCAAATCTTAATTAACTCCTTTCACTCTTTTGTTGACGTTGAAGGGGTTAAGTTTTTTTTTTTTTTGGGGGGGGAGGACGACTTGAAATTAGACGGTTTTGAAAATATATAGGACATGTTTGACTTTATAATTTTTTCGGCTGCGTTTAGCTTAGTTTTACTTTATGAAGCGTTTAGGAAAACATTACCAACTATATAATAATATTGACCAACCAATGTAGGAAGAAGGTCCCAGTCTACCCTGGGTACATTATAATTCTTAATTATTGTACATTATAAACATTTACCCAGTAGGGGGTGGTTGGTAAAAACGGAACATTATTGCGTTACTTGGATAACACTCACCTCTCCCCCTCAGTCCTATCTACTTCAGTGGAATGGAAAAAAATGAAGGTCGTGTTGGTGCACTAGGAAGGGAAGGGTGATGCAGGTTTCAGTCTTCCTCAGAGAAAATCTCCTTGTTTACGACGCTTGATTGTACCTTATTTAACAAGATAAGCGTATATGCAAAGTGGGAGGAGAATAATTACGTCACCCGTTTGTCCGTAAAATAGGATGGTCAAGAGGCCTTGAAGCTGTGACCATTTATATGGAAGATTGTTGTAAACATAAGTGTCAACATGTTTTTCCCTCAGATGTTCATAGACACGGTAGAGTAATAGGTAGAGTAGGTGGAAAATACAACTTGCAGCCCGAGCCTATAATATGTTTGTCATTGTTCATATTTGGTGTACATATTCGTAACCATACATTACTTGGACAGTTAGGAGCAATTTAATGTAGGGTACTCTAGGGCAGTCCAATGTCATGTATACACTGTGGTCCACTTCAATACTAAAACTATACGACGTGAGACAAACTATACTGTATCGGTAAACAAATGACCCCATTGTTCCTAATAGGAGCTCTTTTTTGAGGTATTGCTAGGAGGTATCAGTAGCCTAGTCTTCCAATTCACCAGAAAGAAAATCTCCCCTTAATTAAAAGAGCTTCAGTGATAGTAAAGGGGTCGTGGCACAAGGTAGGGATTGGCAGCTGGGAATTATGTACAGAAATACAAGGTTCTATTCCAAGTGACGACGTTACCGGATGTTTATTATTATTATTATTATTCATCAGTACTAAGTGACGTGACATAGATATATAATTAGATGTTTAGTTATTCAGTTTTGATGTGGGTGGTATTTATCTTGTATAGGCCTTGCATATTCTACATCATTATTGCCCTTAGTCACTTTCCTATAGGCTTACCTTCTGAATTTTCTAACTAACTCGTTATTCTGTTCACTTCTTCCACACATCTTTATACCATACTTTTCCCTTCCTTCTCACGTCCTTGATTTCCTTTTTACACTCGCCATCCTTCCTTTCTTTACATTTTCCTACAATGTCACTTGCTATTTAAATTTCACCTTTATCGTCCTCCATCCCTGTCCCTGCATGTGAGGTGTGTAGGCCTATAGTTACTGTAATAGTAATGTGTTAGATAGAGTCAGGTGATGGTGGTACATTCCTCACCTTCATATCTCTCGTCCTCCATCCCATTCCCTACGAGTGAGATGATGAAGTTGCTGTAGGTGATGTGTTAGATAGAGTCAGGTGATGATGCATTCCGCCGCTGCCACTCGTTGCCTGACTGTGGGCCAGGTGAGGGGGATTAAGGTGGCGCTAGTCTTACGTGAGCCCTCCCTCCACTGTCGCTTCCCCCCTCACTTTAACATGTAGGGCAGCACACCACACCACACCACCATCACGTCATCTTTAGGGCCACACGTATAGCCTACATCACACAGATTGACGTAGGGACTTTGTTTATCGTGGCTATTTATAATTAATTGTCGTGTTTGATGGATGATATACTGTACGGTACCTGTATCCTCATCATTATTCGTCTGTTCAACTATAAAGGCATTTCCCATGATTGTCCCTTTCTCTCTCGTTCTCTCTCGGTTTCCTCTCAGTCTACCCTCGCCCGTTCTATATAACCTACATATCCAAGTTGAGGTTGTCAGTGTGGTAGGCCAGGGGGGTTGTTAAACTGTCCAGAATAGAGAAAATGTAGAACTTTGAGAAGAGTTCAGAATCCATGTATGTCTAGATGGCCTTGGTGGACTTAAAAGACTCAGGCATATTTAGAGTCAGTCAGTGTACCCCAGAATCTACTGGTCTCTCTATCTCTCTCTCTCACTAAGAATTTGGGACACTAGCTTGTTTTGTTTTGCTACATGAGGCTGAGGGAGGCTTTCTGGTTGGTTGGCTACTATACAGCCCGTCACTGTCTCCTGTCTGTCTGTCTCAAGGCATGGAGAAGGAGAGAGGAAATGTAACGAAGGTCATGAAGACTAGTAGGAAAGGGAAAGGAAGAAAAAGAGAGAGTTAGAGAGAGGAAGAAAGTTTAGGATGAAACACTGAGAGTAGAAAGGCATCGACGATTTTTGAGAGTAATATGGATAATGATAAGGTACCGTAAGGAAGGTGAATATATAAGAAAGAGAAAGGTGCTAAGAGAAGAGAGAGCCAGGCAGAGCAAGTTGTTAGTACGTGCATAAGAAAGTGAGAAAACGTGCTGGTAAGGGCAGTGATGCGAGGAGAAATCAACACTCCTCTAAGAGAAGTCGTTCCGTATTTAGACCTACTGTATCATGTATGAACCGGCTCACCAATAGGAAGAGTTAAGGGGAGGATACAGTGTTGGTAAATCTGGAGCAAATTATTCCTCCAAACTATTTCAAGCAACAGGCAACTATTATTTTTCTTCCTTTCGTTCTGTTTTCTGGCAAACTTTGGAGGAATCAAGGTGCTTCAATGTACCAAAAGTAGACTCTCCCCTTAACAGTTGAGTCGTGTTGTAGTGGTATATAACACCTATAGGCTAACCAGATTCATTTCCTGATGTTGTTTAGGTATATACCATGGAATTTTGGAAAGGTCTATTATGGGACGTACTGTACATACTTCTTATTTTTAGTCTCTGGGGATCGGGGTTGTCTGTGTGCTCCAAGGAGGTTTATTATTCCCAGGCACTTTCCAGGGATTCATAAAAACACTGAATAGATTTACAGGATTCGACCTTTGCTGAATGTGTGTAAGTTCCTACAATTCTTCGGAGATGAAAAGAACTACTAGCATAATAATGATACGGTATGACTATATTCACCTCTCATCACTTTCCTTAACTCCATTTTTACAATCACCACGAACCTGTGAGGAGTTTAAACTGCGACGTAGGATAATATAACTAGATAAAGACTGATTTAGAGAGGGAACTGTCTGCCGGCTCTGTCCTTATAAGGTGGAAGAGAGTGCGTAGTCAGTCAGTCAGCTGGTGGTGGTGGTGGTGGTGGTGGGCAGGTAAAAAGGATGTATGCTATAGTGGATGTTATTGGAATGCGGTTGTGGGTAGTGTTTGGGTAATAGTTGTAGATGGTAAATGTCCATGGCAGCAATAGTGGTGGTACCGTAGTGTCTTTATAGTGTTGTTTATAGTAGTAGAGTACCATAGCTGTGGATGTGTCTACTAATGATAATGGATGGTAGGATATTCTTGGTTGCTCTTTGCAGTTAATATTTCCATGTGTGAGTGAGTTTGGAGATTATGTTATGCTGTAGACTTTTATAAGAAATTTGTTACCCTCGATGAAGATATGACGTTGCCTATACAATAATATACGATAATCCGCTGATAGGGAGAATTCAATGATTATATAATTTAGACATTTCCTTGTGTATTTCCTCATTCCTTCTTTTCCAAGTCTCCTCCATTGCCCTGTTGTCTTAAATGTTATGTTCAACGTGTTTAACTCAGCCAACCAAACACCTCCTATTCATCCATCCATCTAACTCCATCTGTACCACCTGCTGGATGCACGAAAAGTCCACCCATCCCTCACAGTACAGTAACCCTCGCACCACACACAGACACACCATCCATCATTCTCCACACACCCTATTTGTCAGAGTGTTCATGTTCTCTTAATCATTATCCTGACTGTAACGATTGGTGTCCAGGGGAGTGTTGTTACCCTTGTATGTCTGCCTACCCTTGTCTACCCGGATCAATCTCAGCTTGGAAGACAGACAGACAAATCGAACCTATCTCTTCACTTCATTGGGTAAATTGTTTTCATTTTAGCCACATAAATTAGCTGAGATGAACACAATAGAAAGATAACTGTTGTTTGTCAGAAGTTATTGACAGATGACTGTGTTACAATTCCTTGGGTAACCCTTCGTTTCAGTTATGTATAATAATTAGTAGTCACATTAGAACCATCTTTCAATATGTTAACACACAGCATTAGCATTGACCTACCATGTACTGGATAATCTTTTCCATATACGGGTACAGATTATTCAACGTTTCACTTCCTTGAATATATCTATGTTAACTGTACCCAATGTCGTTGTGTTGTTTCTTACCACCCATGCACCTGGCCACGTCCCTCCACCCATACCGGTACCACATACCTCCACCCTATTAGCTGTTGTCTGTTTCCATGGTGACAGGTGTCTGGTTTCCTTTCACAGTGTCAAAATGCCGTCTGTGGCCTCTTGTCTCCTCATCCTCTCACTGTTGAATGAGGGATGATGATGTGGTCAGTGTAATGATGAGACAGTGTTAGGTGAGGTAGCCTATACGGTACGGTAGCTCTTCCCTGATTCATTTTTATCATTTACATCATTCCACTTCCTTGATAAAAAACGCAGTGGGATTGGGACAAGTATTCCTGACCATATATATTTTCCCTTTACATTCATGTTAGGTGCTGTTTTAATTATTCCTGTTCTCGGTGAGTTAAATATTGAAGTATCACCTCAATGGCTTCCTTGTCATTCATTAAGTGTAAGGGTTGGTTTAGTACAGTACTTGTTTTTTGATAGATAGTGAAGGTTGATGCTGCCTTATCTGGTAACATCACAGTGAGTATTTATGCCCCAAGGAAAGTGTTTTATAGTAATAGAAAAGAGTTTTATAGTTAAAGTGTTTTTATAGTTAAAGTTTTATTGTAATATTTTTTTTATAGTAAAAGTGTTTTATAGTTAAAGTTTTATAGTAATTTTTTTTTATAGTAAAAGTGTTTTATAGTAATGGTGGTTATTGTTGTGTTAGTGTTGGTCATTGATGTTTTGGTGTTGGTTATTGTTGTGTTAGTGTTGGTCATTGATGTTTTGATAGTGGTTATTGTGTTAGTGTTGGTCATTGTTGTGTTAGTGTTAGCCATTGTTGTTGTGGTGGTGGTTATTGGTGTAGTGGTGGTATATACTTGGTGGTAAGGATGGTTGCGGGCCAGGGTGGAGTGCACGGGTGTGGGATGGGCGTGGGCGAAGTTGACTTGTCTCTCACACTAGTACAAACTGGAGCCCTTACACACACACACAGTTCAGAACATACAGTAGCGGACAAAGTTTCAGTACACGTAAAGTACCAGTAAGTAAGGTAGATATGTTTTCGGGGACCCTAATGTTTTGGTATTACCTTACTGTTTTAATAAGAAGCGCTTACATACTTCCAAGGCGTTGAAAGTTGTTGCTTATTATAATTTTAGAAGTGCTAACAAGCCTAGTCCTTATAGAGGATGAAGTTCAGTGTCTATTCACAGCATTTTATGGATGTCGAGTTGTTGACTGTTACTGTATACACACATGAGTACAAACTGATACCACCAAGTTGTATATTCCCTTGTCTCACTTAACTTAGTAGGGCCTTACGCACAGGAAGATGATGTGTCGGTGTGAGTTGTACAATATGTTGGACATGCAGAGGACGACGTAAAAGGCCTTTATAACCCTTACTGGGTTAAGGAGTCAACGTGTTTATAGTAGAGGTAATAACAGAAAGGACCCACCGGTAGTAGGCCAGTATAAAGGGTTGGCAGAGTAGTGGAGGACAGGTTTATAGAGAGGATAGGGAAAACATACATGTGTTGTTAATGAAGGGTTGTGCAGGCTATAGTACTGGAGGTAAGTACTAAGTAGGGGCAGGTAGAGCAGGATAGGACTGACGGCCAATATAAGCAGGAAAGGAAAGAGGAACAATATAAATAAGGTAACCCATATCTGACAAAAGCTGAGTAACGAATAGGAAAGTGAGTGTAATCGCTGACTAGTGTAGGCTTAAGCATGAGAAGCACGTGTCTCAGTACAATAGTATATACGTGTCAGGTCAAGGCGTACTTTCAACTGAGTGTGTATACTCTGTGATACTTTAATTACATGTCAGATACCATGTCGTTTCATCCAGTACATACCTTAGTTAAGCTACGGTATAGTGTGCTTTGGTTACAGTGTCCATATAAGCCCAGTGTAGTACTGTCAAGTTATCAACTCCTTAATATTATGTAAACTTGATGCGATGTACCGGTACTGTGAATAAAATATTTGTTATATTAGCTGCTTATGATAGGATGATACGATACCTGTTTATTGTGGATGTTGGTTGAGTTGTCCTGTTACAAACCTGCTTTGGTGGTGCTGTTGACTCTTGAGGTATTCCGTTCGTTTACAGGCAGGAGGCAGGCAGGTCAGGCAGGCAACACGTCTGAGTTGTATATGTAGCTTTCAGTATATACACTATACAGGGAATTTATTGCCTATATTAAAATCTCATTTGCTGGAATAAGAAAATATTATATTTTGAAAGTAAGGTACAGTATTTTTTTGGTACGAATTCTATTCAATAGTAACCAGTATTTAGTTTGCTGCTGATTTGTGAAATTTTGTTTGATTGTTTGTTTGCCAGGACCCACCGCTTTCAACGCTTATAAGATACGCTGTAGTAACGGTACACTAATAGTTTACATCCTGCAACCTAGATAATACAATATAAAACGTACAATGTTCCGCTGTTTTTTCTCCCACTTCCATGACCTCTGTAATTTCACTCATCAGTTTATCAAAGACAAGGAAGCATATTAATCATTAGCTTATACAAAAACACATCCTAAATTCTAACATTTTCTCCACTACATTTTGGTTAGTTTAAAGTATTATGCACAGTAACGTACCAATACTGTTAAACGTAAAGTAACAACATATCACCATGTACATCGAAAAGTACCTACCAAACAAACTTTGTACCTTAATATAAACAGGTAACATTGGAATAGGAAAACTGAAGAGGAAAACTAAACAAGAAGCAGCAGCATCCTACGTCAGAGATCTGTGTACCATATTCCTAAAATAACTCTCGGAGGGAAAGTTGACGTGTGGAGATTCCCTTTACGTCTTTTATTGCTGACAGGTAAAAATGGTACGACTATTCCTTCTGCATCAGAGTCTTATATGTGACAAGGTGGTGGCAGTTTTGTTTCCCCGGTACCGTATCAGGCAGATCTGCTAAGGTTGTTGATCCCTCCTGTCATGGCGGTTTGGATGGCAGACGGTCATATATGGTTTGGTGCAATTTATCTTTGTGCATAAACTATGTTTTCTTCATTTTATCAGATCATGCGTTAGTATCCTTTGTGTCTTGTCGTGGTGAAGTCGTTTGAGAGAGTGGTTTGACATCACCAAGTTATCGTGGGGTATATCTCGATCCCACTATATAGCAGTCTTTCCAATCCACAGTAGTACCCGTACCGTATCCAGCAACTCCATAAGAGGTGGAATACTACCCAGGATATTATATCTACCCATGTTGACTGTACTGACAGGTTGGTGGGAGTTAGGTTGGGTGTGTTAGGGTGCGTGTGGGAAGGGTGTTTGTGTTGGAATGACTGTGTTTGTGAATGGGATTACGTCATCGACAGGGTGACATGTGGAAAATACACAAGGATGTACAAATTGCCCCCGATTTGATTGGATGCTAACCGAGGCCATATAGATATACTCTTCACTCTGGAGAGGAACCCACTCACCATTGGATCACTGGGGTACGTTCATGAAAGGTATTATAGCTACTGAATAACATAAGGCGATTCTCATCATTCCCTTTGTAAAGAGTATACTACGATTTATTTTATTTTATGATGAATTATATCACTATTTATATGTTTATTCAACTGGTGGTCTACTGTAGTTATACTATTATGTGTGCAGTTCTAGCTGTTATTTAATTTGAGATGTTAGAGAAGTCGTGGAGTTAAGATTACTCCCTAAGAAAATAATGAGAGGTCAGTGTGAAGGACCTCTAGGGAGCTGAGTCATAAGACATGGCACGAATTGCACTCACTGTAGGATTAAGGCTTGTTGTCTACTCACTTCTTTACATCTTTATAATTTTGTCTTCATAGCCTATTGTAATTATCTTCACACATTGATTTACTATTCATATATATAATATTTCTTACTCGTTTAACTTCCTTATTTGTGGCTTGATAATATTTACCCTATCCTTAAATAGAGGATCTGTCATTTAGCCAGGCTCTTCAAACATACTCTTAGTGCTACGGTACTATATTATAAACTAGAATCCAGTTAGCCTAGATATCCAGTGCAACCCCCACAAGCTACATTAAACTACTGCCTACTAGGATCATTGGTAAGAATGATGTAACCAGTTTCTACTGTAGAAGTTTAAGTTACCAAATCCTACTTTAAAAGTTTAAGTTACCAAGTCCTACTTTAAGTTACAACAAATGACTGGTGCAAGATATATTATTTAGCAACTTTCCACACCTCACCACTAACTAACCTTAACTAATTGACTAACAATTAAGGTACAGTGATAAAATGTTTTTCTGAATAGGAGTGGCTTATTATACCACGAAACAAGTTCCTTTCCTATAGGTGGTGTTTCGTGGCAGTATTTGTAGGACTATATATTTTGTTTACCTCAATATTTGTTCACTACATCACAGGGTCCCTAAGTCAGTTGGCCATTACGTAAGAACCGAGGGGGAGGGGGAGGGGGAGGATGTGTGTAGGAAGAAGGGTGTGTAGGAGGTTGATTAATGTGGATATGTGAGGAGCTGAGGTATGTGTGTAGGAATGGAGGAGAGTGTGGGAGTGATCAGCTGAGTTGGCACGAGTTTGTGGTTGTAGGTGTGGAGTAGAGTCAGGAAGGGGTAGAGTGGAGGGGAGTAGTGCTATTGGTTGTAAACTTAGGTGGAATTTTAAGATATTTTATGACATTCAATTTAAACCCCAACAATAGGGAGGGGAATAAGAAGAATAGCATAAAGGACAAAGAGAAAAGAAGAAATGTATGGATGAAAAAAGACGATCAAGGCAGAGAGAACTAGAAGGAGAGTTGGTGGATAGGCTAGAGGAAAATAGAAAACATTGCTTCAAGGACTGAGAAAAGGGAAGAAAAATACAGATGAAAGAAGACGAGCCAACCAACCAACCCGAGAGAGAGATGGAGGGTGCGTGGATGGGTTGGATGGTTGACAGAGCAGTGCTGGGTAACTTCAAGGTGTCCAGTCACATCTGAAGGGTTGCCGGGTTCACTTCAAACTCACCTTATAATGAGGACCCCACGGCTTACTTACTTACCAGTGTTTGTGTGTGTGTGTGTGTTTGTGTGTGTGTGTTGAATTACATGTTCTTTTACGTAGCCTAGATTACATTACAAAGTGCACGTGTTTGTTGTTCAGTGGTATTATTCGGAGGCAACCGGTCAAACATCCGAATCCTGAAAAAAGAGCCTCAGTTTGCGTCGAGAAAGTGGAAAACATTATCAGTTGAAAGGCATAGTGGGGCACGGTAAGGTTTCTCAACAATTGTTTGGTGACAAGTAATGAATTATGAAGAAAAAAAATCATCTTAAAAAAATAAAAAGCAATCGCAGTTATTTTGTAGGAACACGAATAGAGAATTAATATTATAACTTGTAAAATTCAAGAGTAATTTGTTCCTGCAGCCTGTGGTACAAGAGTTATGGGACACTATTTGTTGTATTAGGCTATTGGCGTTTGATGGTGGATTATATTACAGGGAGAGTGGATCATATAACACGTCTGTCTTCTATACCACAATACAACAACACCCTCACAACACTACTATCAATTTCTTTCTCTCTCTCTCTCTCTCTCTCTCTCTCTCTCTCTCTCTCTCTCTCTCTCTCTCTCTCTCTCTCTCTCTCTCTCTCTCTCTCTCTCTCTCTCTCTCTCTCTCTCTCTCTCTCTCTCTCTCTCTCTCTCTCTCTCACACACACACACACACACAAACACACACACAGACACACACAGACACACACAGTTACACTTTTTTTTTTACCTCAACCTGGGCTGTGTTTCGAGGTTCCGAGGTTATTGAGTGAAGCGTGGAGTTGTTTGGTGCTTCATATACCTTGTGAGTACAGATTAACTTTCATGGGGTCGACGCCAAGTTTAGAAGGAAGGAAAAGTTGGTACGTTACGATGGAGAGAGAGAGAGAGAGAGTGTGGTTGGAGTCTGGTGGGAGGCTGAAGTGATTTGTAGGTGGACAGGTGAAGTATACACGCGAGAAAAGTTATGCCTATGGGTCTGCTTAGGCCTACAGAGAGACAGAAACACATATTTTAATGTTACCGGTATATTGATATTTGAAAAAAAGAAATATACGGTATATAGGCTACCTCAGGGTTCATATAGGCTACCTTACATAGCTGAGACTCACGTTCATATGAATATTAGCCATCTTTAAAATAATTGTATGAACTGCACCATTATATACCTAAGTTTTATGTTGCTCTTTGGTTACAAAGAACGAGGAGTAAAAGTGACGACCTAAAATGAGAAGACCTAGAAAGAATATCGCATGTGTGTGTGGAGGAGAAATTAAGGGCATTATTAGATGTTATATTTGAAGGAGAGAAGGAATGAACCTACATTGTTGCATGACGTGTGTTGTTGTACGAGAAGTAGGCTATTTTATGAAGGTTGTTGGTGTAATATATATATGGACGGTACGGGGAAGAGTGTTAGTTGTGAATGGTGATGAAGAGTAATGACTTAAGCACGAGGTAAGACAAATGTGAGTGTGTGTGTGTGTGTGTAGAGGTAATAAAGGGGAGAGGACAGAAAACGCAATTGTGACCCGCTCTTCGTTTGTTTATATTTTGATAACCACGTCACCTCCCTGGTCCTTCCATTTCACATCTTTACCTCCCTAGTACTCCTCACCAGTTCTTTCTCCTCTCCTCCCCTATTTTTTCTCCCCTTTTCCCATGTTTTTTCTTCCCTTCTCCCCTCCCTAGTTCTTTCTCTGTTTTTTCTCCTTCTCCCACCTTCAGTTCATTCTCAACCCCGTCCCTTCTTTATTACTCCTCCGCAGTTGTTTCCCTTCAGTTCATTCTCAACCCCGTCCCTTCTTTATTACTCCTCGCCAGTTGTTTCTCCTCCCTCCGTCTTTTGGTGTTCCCCGCGGCTATCCTACTCGAGTTAAAACGGAAGTTGGTGCCCCGGGGAGTCACCACAACCACACCACCACCACCACCAGGGAACCAGAGCCATCCTTAACTTAATGCTATACTACTCCCTCCTTCACTTCCTCTCCTCCATCTTCGTTAACTCACTATTGTCCCACTTATTTCCCTACTTACCTCTCTCTCTCTTTTTTTCTCTCTCTCTCTCTCTCTCTCTCTCACACACTCACACACACACACACACACACACACACACACACACACACACACACACACACACACACACACACACACACACACACACACACACACATACACACACTTCCATTACCCCGTCTCTCCGACCTTCATTACCCCAATTTTCTGTCTCCGTTACTCTCGACTTTCCTCTGACCCTCACCTGATTTATTTTATTATCCTCTTCTCCTCCCTCTTTCATTTTCCCACAGTTACCCTGCACTCTTTTTCTCCATTACCCGTTTAGCCTGCGTGATTCCATTCTTCCATTACCCAATTTCTCGCTGTTCCATCAGAGTTCCTTCAGATTTCCCCCTGAACCATTTTCTCACCGTTTCCTGTCTTCTGCCATCATCACTCCACTGTTTTCCTTCAGTCTTGTGTCCTTGTACTGTATATCCTCCACCATCACTGGCTATACACGGAGGAGGAGACAATGTGAGACTATTCTGTTGCAGGTGCTGGAGGAGAGTTGTATATGATGTTTGTTGGTGATGGAGGAGAGTTGTATATGATGTTTGTTGGTGATGGAGGAAGATCTTGGATGTTTTCTCTTCGCCAGTTCATATCTAGTTTCATCTGTGTTTATCTGTTGTTCCCTCCTTCTACCTCCATCATTCCTCCTTCGCTGTTTTGTCTCCCTCATCTTCCCTAGCGTCCTCATTTTTCCTCTCTTCAAATACCAGCACATCCTCATACATAATTTTCTCTCTAGTCCCGTCCTGCCTCCTCTACTCCTCTCCTCACCTTCCCTCCACTCCCAGTCCTGCTTTCACACTTCTTCTCTTCACCTTCCTTCCACTCCCCTCACCTGACGCCTAAAGCCCGCCCCTCACTACAGCTGGAGCGAGTGAGTGAGTGAGTGAGTGAGGGGCAGATGTAATGTTAGTGGGCAGCGATGGTATGGGCGAGCAGATGGTGGCGAAACGCGAGGCCATGTGAGGGAAGGTCGAGATGCCCACACAACCGAGAAGGAGGCAGGTGAGACTATCCTGCCTTCCACCTACAACACCCAACACCCCATCACGCCTTCACCTACTCCGATGGGCAGGTGTCAAAACAATGAATGGGGCACAGGTGTTCACAGGTGGCTGCACGGGGAGAGGGCCTAGGGAGGGGACTCAGAGGTGATGCTGGTGGCGGCATGCGGCAACAAGACGCGTGGGCCGGGTGTGTGTGTGTGTTTGTATGTGTGTGTGTGTGTGTGTGTGTGTGTGTGTGTGTGTGTGTGTGTGTGTGTGTGTGTGTGTGTGTGTGTGTGTGAGTGAGTGCGTGCGGGCGTAACAGACTGGGGGCCAGGCCAGGACCTAGTGTTTGGTTGGCGTGTGTGTGTGTAAGAGGGGTTGGTTAGTTGCATGGCCAGGTCCGACCGTCACTCCCACCTTCAGTTGTCTTGTGACCTCCGTGCTGGTGACTACTCCTGTGCTTATTCTCAAGTGTGTTTGTTTACATATCGATTCGTGCCGTTACATCATTTTAAAACAAAACAAATTCATCACATTGTCACATTGTATGCTACATTACTTTGTTCTCACTGCACGTTACTTTTCAAACAAATATTGTCAATTCTCTCAGATTATGGCCAGATTTTTTTTTTTTTATACACAACCTACACACATTTTTTTACACCACCTACACACTATCTCAGTTATTCCACTTTTACACTTTCTCTATTTCTCGCTATTCTTCACACTACACTGTCGCTATACATACTGTGAAAGGTCACACCATCTATAAACTACCTGTAGCTATAGCCCTTCCTATATCATTTTATCATTAATGTGTTTTGCACACCAGATCAAACTGCACATTTATTCCCCTCAACTGTTCTTAACTTCCGTCACACCCACTTCTCCCCCCTCCCCTCACCCAATATTCTGCTAATATTACACACCTTTCTTCAGAACTCAACATCTTTGCTCTACAGATCATCAATTTCTCTCTTCGGTCTTGTTTTGTGCCAAGCCTCCCTTATCCCACTTCTCTCCTCCACGTCACACTCTCTTCCAACACACACATCCACCACTTCTCCAACCATGCAAGGACACCTACGCACATTACCAAGTCCACCCACACACATTTACAACCATATTACCAGTTAATGCCGTGTTGACCTGAATGTGAACTGTGACCGTCATAGCAAACCAAGAGAAGGGGTTGGATTGCACCTTGACCCACGTTTATTATGCCCTTCAGAAATATCACACGAACCCACAAGAAAGAGGATACAAATACAACAAAGAAATAGTCTGTTTATTGTACTGCTCCAAGATCTCTAGGTGTTACAAAGTGACTCTGAAATATCACAGGCATCTCAGGACACAAACTTGATACTTTTATAATGAAAACCCCCAGGTGTATGTACAAAGACCAATAAGACGTAATATACTTTAGAAGAGTGAGGTACGAATGAACAAAAATGTCTTGGGAATGCATATACCAAAGTACAGACGACAGCATAAACTTGTCTCTATTCAATACAGTAATAATATCCAATGTGATCTTTTAGCACTGTATTTAAAACCAATTTCCATTCTTTATCAAGTAGTGTTTATTTACTAAACACTAAAGTGCATTGTACAGCCATGTTCAATTGTCCTGTCAACACCTTCAAATGAAACGGCCTCGATAAATTATAAGCTAAAAATAGTCGTTGGTTTCTGTAATATTGGTTCACTCTAATGATTCACTTTCATTCACCAGAGACAGGACTTTTGATGGTGTCTGTACTTGATGGAAGTAGAATTCAAGCACCTTATGCTGCCGACTGTACCTGGACTCGAACCCTGATTCCGAATGGAATTTGAATCCCAGATGTTACCAGTATACCAAGACGTAATCTGTTTAATATAGCCTACCTTGGAGTGTCAGTGTTGTTGTGTGTGTCACATGGAAGAACAGCAACACGTTCTCTCCTTTCTGTTCGTCCGTATTCTCTGATAACAAAAGAGACCTTGAGTTTGTGGTGATGTAGACAGTTGCATACGGCATATTTATGTATGAATATGTAAGTACAGTAATACAGCTGTGGTTTACCATAAATTGTAAAACATGAGTCTACACCTGGAAGGAAAATAATAGTGAAGTGGTCGGTCATTAGTACTGAAGTGATTTAAGACTATATTGGTACGGTATACGGGTGTCATTTTCCGGTGTAGGTTTTCCTTCATTTTAGAGCACACTGGTTCTCTTCTCACCCTTTGTATGCCCACGATCAGTCTAATTATTTATGAAGTAAGAGAAAGGAAAAACCTTCTGTCACTGTCTGTACTTGACTGATTGTACCACCATGACAACAAAAGTGCACGTCATTCACTCACTTGTATTTTGCGTCTTCAACCATCCACTCTGACCATCGGAAATAACAGCGACTCTAATCATGTGGTCGAGTTTATTTTGTTTGACACGGTGAAGTCTGCCTGTCCATTTATCTCATGTTTCTCGTGTCTGGGTCTGTGTGTATTTTTTTAAGACTTGTGACTTTTTCTGGTGTGCTGGAAAGATACCTAAACTGCGTATAGAAAAAAATAAGCCAGAGTTGTTTTGGTCTGTCATGGTAACTCCCCAATATGTTATGATCGTTCCTCTTATCATATCACCTCGCCTAGTCCTGTCCTGGTAACCTCTGTGATACGATATCAACCGGTCCTGTCATGGTACTACTTCCTGTGTCATGGTAGCTCAAGTTTCGGTAGGTCGTTTCATGGTACTCCTCTGTCATTATATAGTTTCTTTGTTGTTGTAGGTCCCCGTCATGTCACAGTGTCCACCGGTGCCGTCACGGTGGTGGTGGTGGTGACATTTTGAGTGACACAGGTCAGGGCTGTTAAGGGACCCTCTAATGTAGTAAGAAAATTGGAGATATAAAGAGTCCTTCAAATATTACCACGAAACACCACCTATAATGAAGGAGCTTCTTTCGTGGCATGGTCAGATGGAATCAGAAGCCTTCAATTTTCATACACATCACAGGGTCTACTTCACCCATTTCTTTTGTGTAGGTGGTGGTGTGGTGTGCTTTTGGGGTGTAAACACATTTTCTCACACCCATCACGATACCAATGAGTGATGTATATATGATTAGCGAGTATATAAAGTACAGTATTAGTATTTAAGGAAACGAGAGCTGTGTGTTGAGTTAAGCTCCTCTCCAACTTACTGGAACCTTAACCCAGCTCCTGAAATTATATCATGCTGTAAACCTGCTTAATGTGAAGCCTAATCCTACAGTCTTATAATTATAGACTGCTTTTTAGTGTAATATATTTAGATGCTTTTTTTAGTGTCTGTGAAGTAAAATTTATGTGTGAGTGAGGAGTGTTAGTTCCATTAAATCTCTCAGAGTTGTCTTACAGTAAAGTGTGGACAGGAGTTATTAGGGGATAAGACCACGTTGTAAACATTCAGGGCCCTCCGTTATGGGGTAATAAATGAGAGCTGGATGGTATCATTTGGGTTATGTTGTAATGGGCAAGGAAGGATTGACAAGGTCGTATGGGTTGTCGTAGTAGTTGGGACGGAGTGGGACTGACGAGTAGGTGTTGTTGTGAAAGTAAATTGGCAGACAACACTTAGTATTCTACACACCAACCGATCAGTGTGTCTGGCGTTAATAGCTTCTGTCTCTTTGTTATCATATACTCTTGCTGGCTGGCTACCTGATGATTAAAGTATTGGGTACCTATTAGCAGTGATAATTAATATGGCTTTCAACATAATATCCCTCAAATGTCGAATACTTGAAATGGCTTTTACTGGCATCATATTCAGACAGGAAATTATACAACGTAATGTTAAGTGTTCACATTTTCCTGTTTAAACTCAATTTATATTTTGTTGTTGTTGTTGTTCTGTATAAAATCATCTAGTTAGCTTATTACTCCTGCGATAAGAAGTAAGATATCCTGACCCCAAGGAAATTCAAACATCCTGTGTAGTGAAGCCAAGGTCGCAAGCTTGGTGTGTCCTGCCTGGCTCCTGCCCATTAGTTTCTCTTTAACTCTCAGGCTCGGGAAACGCATATCCTACCGTATCTGAAGTTGGTTATATTTTGCCCGTTTAATGATCCAGTCACTTGGGTCTTGCTGGGTCTTCCTAATCATTGGGGTTACTAAGGTATTCGTTTTGTTATAGTAAGTGGGAATAGTTTTAATGTTTGAATATATTTGTTAGAGGGTCTTTCACCTGTCCTCTCCAAACCTATGTATGTATGTATGACGCTACTTTGATATAACCTTGAAATGAATCACTATTCTTCGTCATAACCATACATACATACATACCGTGTAAAGCGTCACTGTCCTTCACCACAATCTTACATGTAACATCACTACCACCAACCAACTTCACCACCATTTCCCCTTCACCTCTTGGCCTCCCTCTTAATAGTTTGTTTATGGAGAATGTTACAACCCTCTGATAAACATAAATAGTTTCTAATGGTTAATGTCGTTCATCTTTGGCCCATAACTGTATCTATACTATACTGTACCTTCACCCTCCTTAATCTTTTCTGACGGGGTTGTTATCAGGGACAGGTGAGAGGGACATTACATATAGGGACTGGCCATATACTGCTCCGTCTTATCACCTTCATTGTTGTTGCTTATCTCTCAGACTCTCCTGGGTGCTGATAACGTCTCCATCGTTTTGTTCAGGGTAGGAGGGGAAACTCAATGGCCATTCTCTCTTTCTCTGATATGTGAATATTTGTTAATATCGAAAGTAATATACCGTACCAGTGCACCTTGCCTATCTTCTCTTACCTATATACTGTTTGTACCATCAATCCACTACAATCTTTGGCATGTCTTTACTCGTGTATCTCCCAGCTTCCCTCTCTATTCTTTATGTCAAGGTGGAGGCCTAGAAGGACTTTCTCTTTCTCCTAATAGAATGTGGCTGGGGAATACATGATTAGAATGGGCCGTTGTTAGTATTGTCTTTCTGGGTACCGTATAGGTTCTCTATGAAGTAAATTTCACTGTGGAAGTTTGTTTTACGTGTATGTAAAATTTGTGTTTATTTTCTGTAGGAATATATGATCTGATATAGGTTGTATAAATTGTATGTAGTTCAGGAATCCCATCGATGATAAAGTGTAAATGTTAAGGAAGTTAGAATGTAGTTAGTATATATATTACTTCATTTATGTATGAGATAGTTTAGTGTTGGAAGTAGCGGTGACTGTGGAGTGTAAATGTTGGTGGTGTTGATGTCAGAGGAGGGTAGATGTGGGACGGAATGAGAAGGGCGTTGGTAGTGGTGTCTGGCCTGGGTAAATAATCAGGGAGGGCCAGGGAAGAAGAGAGGCAGACAAGGGGGAGGGGGAGGGGGGGAGGGACAAGCTATGGTGAGGAGGTGAAAGGGTTACAGAGGAGTGGAAGGAAAGGAAGAGCCAGAGAGAGAGAGAGAGAGAGAGAATGATAATAATAATAATGAAATTAAAAACAAAGAATATATAAAATATAATCAGTGCCATAATATAAAAAATAACAAGCTAGTGTTATATATCTATGATGATGAAGCGAACATCCGGGACCCTGAAGATGAAATGTTGGGTGATAAGAGGAAGGAAATGTATAGACAAAGTTACAGTGGGACGTGACAGATGGTCGATGTAGTGAGATAGTATTGTTTAACAGTGAGTGAGGTATTGACTGGAGTGCCGAGGTTACTGACAGGTTGAGGGGGAAGGAAACGATGTAATGTATGTTTGTATGTATGTATGTACAGCAACAATCAAATATCCACCTACACTTTCCTTCCATCGTAGTTAGTAAATATCTTGGTAATAAAGAACAACACGTGGTTTTGCAGCACCTCATAATGCAACAGTACATGTATTATAAGGATGTAATGCCTTGGTATGTATTATATGAAGTTTTCTGTTATTGTAATATTGTTGTGCTAGAAAGTGTTGTTATATAATTCAGATATTTTCGTTCGAGAGTTTGTGTTGGCCATGTACTTTTGTGTACAATATGAGTAGGTCTGGATTATTAATAATTTTGATAAGTGGCAAATAAGCGTTGAGTAAAAATTGGGATGTTTGGGAATTATGTAAACATTGATTAGTTGATGTAATATTGACCAAGAATTCATACTGGTACACAATCTGTTGGATTTAAGTGTTAATAATGAAAAGAAAATGTAGGATTATTGATTTGTGATACGAGTGTGTATTGGAGTAGGTATTTTGTTAAGTATTTCGGGTTGAAGTATTCTAGGTGGGTTCTCATTAGGATCATGTATATAGGACTTAGTCTCTTTTTGAATTATGTTTGTAGTCTGAGGAAGCAATGGATTCACGCGCCTACAAGTGTTGTTGTATGAATATATTTTGATATGATACCGGTACTGATTTATTTGTACGATGGAAGGAAAGTGTGGGTGGATATTTGATTGTGGCTGTACATACGTATGACTGGTTGATTGTATTGATACCGTAGCGGGACTTGTGTCAGGAAACGGTATTTTGATTGGTCTTGTGTTGTCGTAGCTGGGATTCAGTCTAGAGTTGAGCCACACACATTATGGTATGTAATACTTCTATCCAGGTTACTACTGACTGTTATGTTCCTGTTTATGCTCGCTTCGTGTATTAGTAAGTTGGAAAGATCACGAGTTCCTTATATGTGAAGCACTTAAGATGGGATAGATAAATTTGTTTTTAAAGGTTAATTATGGAATGGAAAGGTAGATGCAAGCAGTGGGTAGAAATAGTGAAGATAACTAGACCAAAGTAAAGAGAGAGAGGGAGAGAGTAATGATAATAATGAAGCTAAAAACAAAGAATATACCGTGTAAGATATAATCAGTGCATGAAGGGAGGGGAAGAGACAAGCAAGAGATGAAAGTAGAGAGCCCGGGCATTCAGTAATAAAGGGGGGAAGGGGAGGGGTGAGATGACGGGCAGGCAGACAGACAGGCGGCAGGGGTATGTATGTATGTATGTATGTAGGTGAGGTTGGGTGAGTTTCCGGTGTCGTGGTGGCTCAGGTATTTAAACTCACCTTGCCATCGTCCTTTGCCTCATTTCCAAGTTCAGGTTACTCACGTTCGCGTTGACTCATTCACTCACCTATACCTCGTACACTCAACTCAAACACAGCTTCATTACATGCTTTTAAAGCCTTATAAATTGCAATCATAATAATTTTCTCCAGCTCATTATGTATTAGATTCTTATGTTCACCTATCCCGGATCTTCTCTTCCCTTGGTGGTGACGTGTAAGTGGTGTCATGAGGAGAGAGAGAGAGAGAGAGAGAGAGAGAGAGAGAGAGAGAGAGAGAGAGAGAGAGAGAGAGAGAGAGAGAGAGAGAGAGAGAGAGAGAGAGGAGTGGGCGGGGAAAGAAGGAAGAATGTTATTTTACCAGACAATAGTTTAATAGAGATGGAAGTGTCGGTAGTGGAGGTGGTGGAGGTGAAAGGTGGGGGTGGCAGTTGAAGTGACGTGCTAGAGAGAGAGAGAGAGAGAGAGAGAGAGAGAGAGAGAGAGAGAGAGAGAGAGAGAGAGAGAGAGAGAGAGAGAGAGAGTTAGTTATAGTTTTGAGATGCACCCATGTGTGTATGTGTGTGCTTGTGTGTGCTTGTGTAAGTGTGTGTGTGAGTGTGTGTGTATGAATGAGTTTATGAGATACGCTTGGAGTGCATTTTCGCAAGTTGCTGTGCTTGCAGTAGTTAATAATTTGATATAGTAGTAATGATTATGATGAGCTAATGGGAGCAGTGAATGTTATGGTGGTGATGTGGTAAAAGTATGGAAGTCATAGTAGCCTGTATATGATGATGGTGAGTTGAATATTGTGGTGATGGTGTGTATGTATGTCATGGTAGTCTGTATGTGATGGTGGTGATGGTGAGTTGAAGGCAGCATTGAGTGTTGTTGTAATGGTGTTTGTGTCATGGTAGTCTGTATGTGATGGTGGTGAGTTGAAGGCAGCAGTGAATGTTGTTGTAATGGTGTGTGTGTCATGGTAGTCTGCTTGTGATGGTGGTGGGCTGAGTGTTGTGTTGGAGCCAAAAGGGCGTAGCCACAGGAAGTGTCTCAGCCTCACCTCCCACCACTTCCCTGCGAACATTGCCCCAACACCTGTCACCACACTCACCAGTCTTGGTTTCACACCCTCTGTCTGCTCACGACCCCTTCACACTTAATCTCTACACCTTCCTTACTCTGGTTTTATATATATATTCATCGTACATTTTTGCTAAGAATTATTGTTTGAATTGATAGGGTTGTTGTTGCCTTCGTGACTGATGTCATACTAAATGCAGTTTTGCGTAGTAAAGTATATCACATTTAAACAGAACCTATCACTCCTCAGTAATGAACTCTGTATGAATGAACTAGAAGCTCCATTCTAAGAGTTGTCAAGTAAAAGTACAGAAGGGGAATATAGCAGTCTCCAGACTCTCCACATTCAACACCTTGGCAACACCAGGGCCTCCTTGACATAATTAAATCACTAATTGTTTACTGTCACCTTCTCCATCTCCACACACACACACACACACACACACACACACACACACACACACACACACACATTTTATCATCACCAAACCAACCCACTTATCACCACCAACATGAACCTCAGACCATTTATAATCACACCTGCCATAATCAGTCTTATCAATGTCAACCTGCATTGTGTTTCCTGCTCTTGTTTCCCACCACATTACTTACTGTCCATATGTTATAGGTAGGCAATGTTAGTTTCATTAAGAGATTATTGTCATTCTCTAGAAAAAAAAGGTATGATCCCTACGAATAATATTGTCATCTTTGAGAATGTTTTTTATTATTAGTGTATTTACAGCTTTAGTGTGTGTACAATTATTCGTCTGACATACATAATTAGCAACTAGGTCTAATGAGATATACATACATACTTAAGAACCCCTGTGCCCCCGTGTTTACTGAAAATATTCGATGTGTATTTTGTGGAGTGGAACCAGTCACTGGGAACCATTCAGGTGATTTGCCCGAGGATGTTATTTTCTTGCTGCATCAGACGAGCAGAGGAGATAATAACAAGTAATTTACTGTAATCACGTTAAGAAGAAAAAGTTACGAAATAATGTGAAGCGTATAAAGAATATTAGGAGTATAGACATTGAATCAAAACATAACTCAATTCTTTCACTTTCTCTGTCTCTCTCTTTCTCACACACACACACACACACACACACACACACACACACACACACACACACACACACACACACACACACACACACACACACACACCACAACATAAGGACCAGAAGGTGGTTAATGCCGTCATCACCAACTTCAGGAGAACTGTAGGCTTTTTTGGCACAGCCTGCCCAGCTCGGCTCGTCTCAGCTCGGCCCACTCCCTCAGTAAAATTGTACTTATTAGACTCACTATCATTACTTGCCTCACCATCCTCATTTTCTGTCACCATTCTTTTTGTGTTACTATGTCTAGGTTCACCATCTTCATTTACTTTTCATTTTTCTGTCACCATGATCCATCTGTATTAATGTATGTCTAGGTTCCCCGTCTTTATTTACTGTCACTAAAAACTCCATCTTTATTTATATACAGAGATAAACACACAGAGAGAGAAAGAGTAGGGGAGATGGGGGTCTGGGGGGGAGGAAGCACAAGTGGAGGAGGGATGACCTCACTCCTGACTCATGGTTGGAGCATGTGTGTTGGTATGAGTATATTCAAGTGTGTGTTGATAAGTAGCCCCTGTGTGTTGTGTTTGTATGCTCCTGTAATGTGTAATATGTATAGTTCTGTCACCTCTGTCGTATAATTATGAAACCTGGGATTATGTCAACGACAGTCTATTCAAATGCTTTAATTAATTAATGCACCCACTATGTATATTTGTCCTTGTTTACAATTCACCACAAGTAGGTTATTCTTAATAAGGATACAACGTCGTGTTGTCTGTGCCATAGTCCAGTACATAATCTAAACAATGGGTCCAGTTTTATTTGAGAGGTCAAGATTATTATATTGGGAATGGCAATATAAGGAAGTGAGAACATTTTTCTTTAGTATTAAAGTGATAGCACGGATGTGGTAGTAAGAGGAAGAAAACCATTTGGTTAATTGCAGAGATGAAAGTGTGGGCGAAGAGGAAGGTGTGTGTGTGTGTGTGTGTGTGTGTGTGTGTGTGTGTGTGTTGTACAGTTTAATGTTGTGTTCTGGTGTTGTGTAGTGTAGTTTATTATAGTTTAACAATTGTGTTGCATGTCATGTTGTGTTTTATAGTGTTGTGTAGTGTATAGGCATGTGTGTATGTGTATTGTAGCCTAGTATAGTATTGTATAACATGGTGTGGTGTATGAAGGTATAGTATAGTAAGTATTGGACACTACAGTATATAGAGGAAATGAGACAGTCCAGTAGGAGGTGAGACAAAAAATACAACACTCCTCGGGGCCACACCTACTTCTTTCTACCTGAGCCCGGTTTTAGGTGGGATTAAGGCTTGGTTACCTGTTTTCTTACCTTTTCTCCACTAACCACCTTCTCCACTACCATCTCTTTCCTCTTCTTTCTCCTACCTCTTCTTTTTCCTGCTTTCTTCTCTTCCCTTTCCCTCTTCCTTCTCCTCCTCCCTCTTCCTTTTAATCTCTCTTACTTCCTACCCTCTTTCTTCTTTCACCACCACCACCACTTTCCTTCACCCGTCGTATATAGTTTTCCCTTCCACATTCTGCTCTAAATTTACTTTCCTGTCTCGCTCTCTCTCTGGTCTGATTTTCTCCCCCCCAATACTTAGTTATGTTCATCCCAGGTCGAGTTTGGCTCCAGCTCTCTCTTTTTATTGGGCAGCCTCAGTGTGTGTAACTTTCCTCACCTTCTGCTGTTGTTGTTCTCTCTCTTGGCTAATCTCCTTCCACTTCTACTGTCATCTTCACCTTGTCTTCTTTCTCTTCCTATTTGCAACCTTGCGTACCTTTTACCCTCCCTAGTATACCTTGCTTTTTGCTGTTTACGTTTGGTCAGGTTAACCTTTTTTTTTATTAGCATCAAAGTGTGTGTCACCTTAAAAGAATAGACAGCGTTGAGCGAACATATAAAATTTATTTGTTGTGTTGATATCATGGAGATTCTTGGTGTGTAGCCGTCATTCAGGCTTTACCGTCACTGCTTCTTTAACACACACACACACACAAACACACCTGCCAAACTTATCCATCCCTTCACCCTCCCTTACTCTTTGGCTTTTCCCTGCCTTCTTCCCCTTAGTCACACTTCCTCTCATCTCATTCATATTTCCCGTTCTCTTACTCGCTATTTCATTCACGCTTTCCCTTTTTTTTTATTACCTTTAATTTATATTTCTTCTTGACACTGATCTTCCTCCCAGTTTCTTGCTTTTACTTATTTTCTTACGGTACTTATTTTCTCTTGGACGTGTTGCATTTTCCCCTTATAACCAACCCCTTTCATATTGTATTCTCTCTATTTATTCCCTTCTATATCTTCATGCCCTCTATCTAGCCATCCCTCTCCCTCCTTCCTCCCTCCCTTCCTTATCTCTTCCCTCCTTCCTCCCTTCATTATCTCATATTTCCTTCCTTCCTCCCTTCCCACTCCCCTATTTATTTTCCTTCCTTCCTTCCTCCCAGTCATCTCCTGAGTGTGTGTAATTCTGTTCACTGCCTGGGAGAGTCTTACCTGGCAGTCTAACCTCTCTCTTAACTGGCTCTCTACCCTCTAGCTCACCTGTCGTTGCTGGGGGGAGGTCAGTAGGTGTACAGTCACGGTCAAATAGTCCTGCAACACCTTTGAATTTGTTGATCATTGTAATATTGGTTCATAACATTCACTCTCATTTCTCACTTTTGACCGTAACTGTACAATATCAACCTGCCCTTGGATAGCTATAGTAATTTCCGTCTGGTCCCACCAATTAAGATGATGTTCGTATGGGTAGCGTTCACACATGTCTGAATAGAAGTTTGCCACATGTGTTCTTAGATTTGGATGGTTGGTTGTATAACATTCATTAGTCATAGCATAAATATTATAGAAAGGACAACAGGTATTAAGCAAGTTTGGTGTTTTCTGTCGGATTTATATGCCGCTGCGGAACATTATAATGAATTTAATTTTCTGCAGCATAATTGCTCGTTATTAGACAATCAGTGCAATAATTAATGTAGGCAGCCCTAAGCAGTGTATGTAATTATCTCTGTTACACACACACACACATGCCGATTTAATTAAAGCTGCATTCATAGCCTGTGCATCCTCAGTTATGGACACCAGGTACCTACTGCAACATTCACACTCGGGCAAGTCTTGGTTTCATTAGGCTATGGTACAGTTGGACACAGGAATGGGTGGTACAGCCCAGGTGAAAGATACTTGTCCCATTTGAGTAACCAGTGTCTATTATCAGGTACTTACTTTTTATTACCATCCTCAATACTGACTTCTGCCCCTTAGTGTCTCCTATTTGGTACTAAGGAACTTGATATTGGGAGAAATTGACCATCTTTCATTTGGGCTGTACCATCCATTCATGTGTCCAACTGTACCTCGGATAGTTTGTACCCAAGTTTCTCTAGAACTATTATGATGGAGCTCAAACTAAAAGTCTTCGTCCCACACTGATTATTTTAACACGTTCACAAGTCATGATGATTATTTCTTCAACTCGGGGGTTTCTTGGACATAAATCAGCTCACCGGAAAACTGTGTTGAGTTATAGCTTAGTTAGTAGTGGAGGGTCACGTTGAATGTCCTTTGTATGTGTTTCGTTGCTATTATTTTTAATGTGTGTGGTATATATGAGTGTTTATTTAGTTTATATAGTGCGTTGGTCATTTTGATACTGATTAAGAGCAAAATAAATGAAAAATAAGAATATATCACGAACAGAACAAGTTGGGGAGAAACATTTAAAGATAGGAATGAAGATTTTGGTGAATTTTTGGACGAGTACGAGTTGGTAGTTGAGTGGAGGAGATAGAGGGAAGGATCAGAGAGCGTGTTGTGGAATAATTGAGTGGCTGGGAGACGGAGGGTGGAAGGGAGAAGGTGAAATTGGGCAAACGGGGTACAGATTGAAGGAGCAGCTAGAGGATTGTCTAAAATATACAGGAGTTAGGAAACACACACACACACACACACACACACATATATCTGATAAAAAGAAGAGCTATTGTTATAGTCTTTAGAACTCTCGAATATTATATATATATTCCTATATTGTATATACAGAGAGAGGGTGGGAGTTTATAATCCTCATAAGAATCTTTTTAGACTATTTCAGGAATTATATGAGATGCCTTGGTCCTCCTAATGTCATTGACGTCACCAATTAGCTCGTCAGTTTGCGTCAGTACGTTTTTCTTCCGGTCTCTTCCCGATTTATGTCAGGGGATATAACAGTTTCAGAATGTGTTTTTTCAATTTAAATGTTTTCTGGTTATCAATTTTCACGAACATTATAGGTCGAACAGATAATAATTTCTTGTTGTATGATATTTTGAGTAAGGGAGTGTTAGTCATGTATGGTGCTTGTAAAATTTGTGGTTGGAATGAGTGGTGGTGTAATGATGATGGTCCTAGTAATGGGTGTTGTCAATGTTTATGTTGCTGTGAGTTATATAATGGTGTTGAACAGAACACTTGTCCACTTCCCTCTGTCATCCTCGTCACTCAATGTGTCTCCTCTTCTCTCTTCACTTCTTACACTCTCACCACTCAGTGTCATCGTCATCGTCCTCGTCACAAGAAAAGTCAGTTTCATTGTGTCATACTCCTTGAATTATTTTAAATTTCTCCTGGAAAGAATTTCCAAGATTTTTCCTCGTCGGGCTTTACTTTCTTTTCTGAATTTCATAATGAATTCTGGGATTCATGATTTAATTAGAGATTGTTGATCTCACTAATGGAGAGACATTATCAGGATCCAGGTGAAGAAAAGAAAGAAGACCAGTACCTACATGATATTGTGGTGGTGTTAATTATCGGTTCCTTTTTGTGTAGTGGTTTGGTTCTATGGTGTTTGTAATGATGGTGGTTGGCAGGTATAGTAGTGGATGGTAGTTGTATACTCGTCACACAGTCTGTACACACAATCAGTACATTGTTCGCTCATTAAGATAAATTCGCATAATCGTTAGTTCTAGTGTATCGACTGCATAAGAATGGGATTTGTTCAGATTCTAACGTTGGATATGACAGAAAAGGTAAAAGGTAAAAATGGACACCCTGACTATTGATAAGATGTGGCTAGAACAAGATGAGACTTGGTAGAGAGCGTGGCGAATTTGAGTGATGCTTAGAGACTGATGGATGAAAATAATAGTTGAAGATGCAGTATTAAGGGGTTGTCTGCAGTAGATAAGCGAGTGAAAGTTGATTGGTACAAGAGATTAATATGAGAAAGCGATTGTTAGTGCTGGGTTGACTGGAGAATTGTGTCTGTGGAAGGTGGTACTAGGAGACTGACTAAGTTATGGTGAGACAACTCAAAAAGCAGGTGGATATTATTTATGTTAGTAGGTGACTGATACAAGACGACTGGTAGTGGAAGGAAACGTGACTGTGTTAGAAAAGAGAGTGGATGAAAGTGGAGAATGTTGGGTGAGGTGGGTGATCCATCATGGGGTGGCAAGAAGAGACTTTGTGTGTGTGTGTGTGTGTGTGTGTGTGGTGTGTGTGGACTCTGGCTTCATTCCAGGCTCTCCTTCCACCTATTCCACCTCTCCATCCTTCTTATCTTGGCCTTCCCTTTCCTTCTTCACACATTGTCTTCTGTCTTCCTCTCTTCTCTATTTATTGTCTTCAGAATGTCTCTATTATTCCTTTTCAATTCTTTATTGTACATTACTGGTATCAGATTTGTTTTCATCATTTGATCATTTTCATCTTCAACTATATTATGACGTTGTTCATTACATTATTATTTCCACCTTTCTATTATTCCTTCTTTGGTTCTATTCTCGTTCTTCCCACTCTTCACACCATTGTTGTTTGTTGATCTTTGTGCCGTGCTTGGACCGTCTTCACATCATTATGCTCACTTCTTTCCCTTTTGTTGTCTATTTCAGTCCGTCCCACTGGCACATACACACACACACACATGCGGGTATATACAGCCAGAGTCAAGCATACATTTAATCTTACACACTGAATAAACATGCCAACATGTACAAACAAATATACACAAAATACACACAAATATACACAGGGGCACTTAAGTCCTAAAACATCAGTTGGAAATTTAGCTAGATAAGATTTTCCGTATTATATTTATATGTTCCGACACTGCATGGATAAAGGCTTCATAAAATCCGTTAGTGATGTTCTAGCCATTACCAATATACACATGTTACTACTTCCCAACCAACACCCAGCCAGCCACAGGAAGTCTAAGAGGTGTGAGAGTAAATTCCAATTAGTGTTGTTGTTTGGTTTTCGTAGGCTTTGGTCCAAGTGATTAGTATATTATGTGCCATAGAGGTTGTTGTTTTCTTATGTGCCATAGAGGTTGTTGTTTTCTTTGCTTCTGACATCGTTTATGTTGTTTTAAGTTTGTAATAGGAGTGTTTGTTGATGTAGTTAGTGGCTCTAAGCACAGCGTGGGATGTGATCAATAATTGGCTGGTGACCTTCCGAGTCTCACGGGGTCGTAGTCGTGGGGGGGGAGGGGAGAATGGGGTGGTGGGGGTGTGGAGTATAGGGAGGGAGGGGAGAATGAGGTGGGGTGGGGAAGGGTGGGGGTGTCAAAGCCTCCACATAACTTGGCCTCCATTCTCACTCACTTCTCGGTCTGGAGATTAAGAGAGAAACTTTTACACTTGTGTGAATGTAAAGGAAGGCGTTTATTGTTCTGTTTTATGTTTATAGCGTAACGTTTGTATCTTCCTTTTTGTGAGTTTAATTGGCTTTCTTCAAATGATTTATGTTCTTAGTTTCTTACACATTAACGTCTTTCTAACTATCATTCTTATGTATTAATTGATTTCTGTATTCTTTCGAATTATATTCTCTTCATCTCCCTCTTTGTTATCTTCTCTTCATCTCCCTCTTTGTTATCTTCCTCCTCTTCCTTCTCTCCATCTCCCTCTTTATTATCTTCCTCCTCTTCCTTCTCTCCATCTCCCTCTTTGTTATCTTCCTCCTCTTCCTTCTCTCCATCTCCCTCTTTGTTATCTTCCTCCTCTTCATCTCCCTCTTTATTATCTTCCTCCTCTTCCTCCTCTCTCTGAGTTGCTTCTCTTCATTATCTTGGTGTTCCTCGGCACTTCGTTATCTACTCTTAATCCTCCTTAGTCCTCCTCCTCTTGTCGTTCCCTCTGTGCCTCTCCTTTAGCGTCATTTAAAATCATCCCTTCCATTCTCCTCTTCTCCCTGCTCTCCTTAACTACCTCCTCCTCCTCCTCCTCCTCTCTTTCTCGCTCGTGTCTACCCATACCAATAAATTTCTCTCCTTCCGTACTCCTTCACTTTTACCAACACCTCCACTCTATTCTTCCTCCCTCTCCTTCCGTACACCCTTCCTATTAACCCCAACGTCACTCCCCCCCCCCCATCCCTCTCCCTTTGATCCTTGGTGTGTATGTTTAACATGATGTATCTGGGAACCAACGAGGCCAGATCTCTCTCTCTCTCTGTGTGTGTGTGTGTGTGTGTTTGTGTTTGAATCCACCTGTCCCCTATCCTTCAGTCCCTGCCTTTGTCCTCAATCCCTCTCCAGTCTCTCCATCCCTGCAGTCTGTCCTATTACCATTGTCCTTTGAAATCCCTACAGAATCCGCAGCTCTCCTCCTTCCTCCCCACCATCCTTGATATGAAATTCTGCTAGTATTTATATGCCCACAATAACAGTAACAGCCCCACCCCTCCCCTCCCCCACGCTTCATTGTCCCTCTCTCGCCCCTTTTCTTCCCTTCTATTCTATCCCCTCGATCCCTGTCTCCTCTTCTTTCCATTCATTCATTCCAACTCTCCTCTGCCCCTTTCTCTTCCATTTCATCCCTATGCTTCCTCACTTTACCCTGTCCCATCCCTCCTCCTCATTTCAGAGCCTCACAACTATTACCCATCCCTGCTGTTCCTTCTCTTAGTTCCACCCCCACCCCTCTGTCCCCTTCTCTTCCCTTCCCTTCCCTCCGCCTCACTACTCGTTACGAGATGCTGCCATACTGGAACAATATTGTACATCACATACACGACCCTTTGAGTGGAGGGATGGAGAGAGTGGCCGTGGGGGGGAAATGGAAGGTGGATATTATTTTCAGTGAGGGTAGAGTGGCTGAGGGGAATGGAGAATGTATTTGTGGTGAGGAATGAGATGGAAGAAGGGAATGGAGAATGTAAATGTGGTGGGGAATGGTGTGTGGAGGCGCAGGAGGAAGTATGGAGGAGAGAGAGAGAGAGAGAGAGAGAGAGAGAGAGAGAGAGAGAGAGAGAGAGAGAGAGAGAGAGAGAGAGAGAGAGAGAGAGAGAGAGAGAGAGAGAGAGAGAGAGAGAGAGAGAGAGAGAGAGAGAGAGGTAGGGAGGAGGAAGTGAGAGATATTATTGTTCTTTGTGGGTTGAATTATGAAGGTGTAGGGATTGGGAGCTAGAAGGTAATATGGATAATGGTGGTACGGGCTTGACGGAAACTGCAAAAGGGTGAGGTGTCATGGCCATTTGTAAGAGGGGAATATGATCTGTGTGTGTGTGTGTGTGTGTGTGTGGGCTGGAGACATGATCAGGGATGCTGTTGTTGTGGTAGGGATTGGCTTGGTGGGATGATGTAAGGAGGTGGGAGTGGCAGGATGGAAAGAGAATAAAGGATTGGCAGGATCAAGAATGTTGTTATGGTGTTGAGGGATGTCGTATAGAGGGTGAGGCAAGAGGAAGAGAAGGAATAGTATGTATGGAAGGGAGTAGAAGTAGTATTATAATGTAAAGAAGGCTATAGTTGGAGAGGGACGTTGTTATGGAGACATGTTGTAGGGTTAGGTAAGAGGAATGGAAGGAATAGTATAGAGGGGAGTATAGGGGTTGGTAGTAATATAATGGAAAGAAAGTATAGTTGAAAAAGGGGAGAGAGAGAGAGAGAGAGAGAGAGAGAGAGAGAGAGAGAGAGAGAGAGAGAGAGAGAGAGAGAGAGAGAGAGAGAGAGCGAGGGGCCTTGCGGTAGGGAAACAGAGGTAGCTAAAGGGTCGGTATGTTTGTGGAACAGGGATAGGCCTATGTTAATATTGTAAGTATGGGCGTGGTAAGGGAGAAGAGGATGAGGGCTTGTATGTGTATAGTGAGTGCGTCTTACCTTGTGTTCCTTAATAGTGTGTGTGTGTGCGTGTATTCCATGATAATGTGTGTGTGTGTGTTTCTTAATGTGTGTGTGCGTGTGTTCCTTGATAATGTGTGTGTGTTTCTTAATAACGTGTGTGTGTTTGTTTCTTAATAACGTATGTGTGTTTGTTTCTTAATAACGTGTGTGTGTGTATGTGCGTGCATGCGTGTTTGTAGTTCTTAATGTCGTGTTGGAGAGGTGGTACACGAAGGAGTGGAGAGTGGAAATGTTGTTCTAAGGATAAGGAGACACAAGAGATTATGTTATGTAAGGACTAAGTAGTACCAGGTGGGGAGTTGCTGGCGGGAATAGTGGCTGGGAAAAATGTTTGTTTGTGTAGGATCATGATACAATCTGAAGAGGAAGACCAAATGAAGACTTAAGATGCTGAAGATGTCGAACAGAAAGGACAAAGATGAGGAAGAAAGGGAAGAGAAGTAGGAAGTGAAGGGAATTGTATTAAGTTAAGGGACCCGGTGATCATGTATAATGATGGTGGCTTCTGATTCCTCCTGACTATGCCACGAAACAAGCGTCTTCATTGTAGGTTATGTTTCGAGGCAATGTTTGAAGGACTCGCTAGCCTCCATAATTCTCACTACATCACGTGGCCCCTTATTAAGAAGAGGAAGGTGTGGAGAAATTCAAAAGATCCCTGGTTCAGAGAGCAGAGGAAGTGAGAAGCAGTCCCGTGTGATAATGTTGGTACTTTTTATTATAATTGGTGTGAGTTAGTGTTTGACTGTTTACATTGCAGGGTAGAAGTTGTACAGTGTGTAGAAAGCGACGGAAAAGTTGTAGATGGTAGGAGGAGGAGGAGAGTCTGGGAAAGATTTGAGGTTCGTAGGAAGTGGAAAAAAAAGTTCAAAAATTAGAGAAACCTAAAAGGAGAAAGTTGTGCAGTTGTTATAAAACAACTAAAAAGGTTTGGAACTTGTGGAAATGGAATGGAAAGGTTTGAAGTTTGTAGATAGCTAAGGAAAGATGTATAGAAGACAAAGGAGAATGTGTTTAGTTTGAATGTTGTGAAGTTAGAAACAGGGGAGGAAGGATGACGAAGGCAATGATAAGTATGCGAGGAGTGAACGGACTAGAGTCTTGTTTGGGAGTGGTGGACGCTGTAAGGAGATGAGGAAGAGGCTGTGGTGAATAAGAAGAGATGTGGGAAGGACACACACGAAGGAACGTAGGAAGGAAGGAAGGAAGGGTTGGAAGATGATGTGCGATGGAAAACATATACAGTACAACATACACCTGATGTAACAAGAGAAAGAATTGTATGGGTATCAGAAACTTAGAAGAAAAAAAACATGTACGAATGATATGGGTACTTAGTGATGAATGATAATTGTATTGAATGTAAAATGTGTCTAATAATGTTGTTTGTGTGTGTGTGTGTGTGTGTGTGTGTGTGTAAAGAACAAAAGAAAAGAAATATTACTAGAATGATAAATAACCGGTAGTGAGAAAGGTTGTAGGATAGAAGAAGGAGGAGGAGGAGGAAAGGAGAAGGTCAAGAATAAGATGATGGTGGGATGTTTACTTTTTGTGTCCAGCGGCGATTTGAGAGTCCTTAAAGGTGCACACACGAGCGCTCGATTGTGGAAAAGAACGACACAGCAATATTAACAAAATAATACATAATATAAAGAAACGGTATAATAGTAAAATGTGGATGAAAGAGGTGAGACAAAAGGGAGTAGAAGTGAAAATAATATATGAAGAAAAAAGGAGACTAGAAATATCAAAAGGGAAAAATGTTGGAAGTGTAGAATGGGAATAAGATATGAAGGTGGAGAGAGAGAGAGAGAGACGATAAGAAATGGAGGAGTCAGTGGGAGAAGATGGATACAAAAATAGCGAATGAAAGGAAGAGACGTACAAGAAAAGAAAGAAAGATATAGAGGGAGTTCTGGAGTGAGGGAGGAGAGAAGAGAGAAGACAATAATTGATATAAATGATGTCTTCCTCGCCTTAGAACACCTGGCACTCCTCCTCCTCCTCCTTACCTTCTTCTCCTTCCTTTCTTGGTCTCGTCTTCTTTGCTTCTTTGCTTCTTTTCAACTACCTCCTCCTCCTTTTCCTCCTCCTTCCCATGCATCTTATTTCCTTCTCCCATGCACACCTTCTCTTTTATATTCATGTGTATTGGACCATTGAAATTATAGGTCACTTTCCACATATTCCTATATACAATCCAGCCAGTAGTTAAACATCCCTACATCACAGAGAACAACAACCATATTATGCCTTGTAATCCTTTTAGTGTGAACAGTACCGTATATATCCTAGTCCCCGCTTTAACACCCCAATTTTCTCTGACCTTTCCCTTGCAGCAAAGTGCCACAGTGAAAACAGAGGCAGTGTGAGAAACCCTAATAGCAACAAAGGACAGACTTATTACAGTGCCAAATAATATATACATGTAAACAACTGTTGTGAAGGATGGACCTTGTGAGAACTATAAAGGCCATGAGAGTGTGTGTAGCCACGTGATGGGGAGAGGTACGGTAGTGAGGTGGACCAGTGTGTGTAGTAACAGAGACTTATATTCTACAGTGTTGGTGTTGTAGTAGTGGTGGTGTCTGTTTATAGTGTTTTGTTATAAGTGAACCACCGGCGAGATGCACTTCAAGACCAGCGAGCCGGAGAAGATGTTGAGGGTAAGTGCAGAGTTGTGCGCTGATTTAATTAACGCTGTTGGTAAATCTGGAGCAACTGTTTCCTCCAAACTATTCCAAGCAACAACAGAACACCATTATTTTTGTTCATCTGGTTCTGTTTTCTGGCATACTTTGGAGGCATCATGGCGCTCTAATAAACCAAAAGTAGACCATTTCCATTAATGTATATAACATGGCTTAACTAAACCAACTACTCATCAAAACATAACAATGGAAGAGGACCATTTATTGACAATGTTTCGCTGTTCACTTGAGGAAATAATTAGCAAAACATTGTCAATATAAACTTCTCATCGTAAGTTTATTTAGGTACCGTATGTTTTTTTTAATATTTCCTTTTTATTATTTTCTTACATTTCCTTTTTATTATTTCCTTTTTATTATTCTTTTATATTGTTTTCTTATGTTGTTGTTTTGCGGTTGACCTTTTGGCCTGGAGAAGCTGCTTTAAGCTGATTACTAACCAAAGCTTTATCAAGAGTGAGGTAACACTAAGCAATTTGCAGTAAGTTAAATGTATGTCCCTTGTCTGAGCGTGGAGTTCTAAAGTGGAGATTAGAATAACAATGGTGGAGTATTTATGGACAAAACTTCACTCATTTTTATTAAAGTCAAGTAAAAGCAATAGAGAAATATTGTCAGTAAATGTTACCCGTTAAATATTGTCTTTACTACATGACATTGTGTTCTATCACTTCATTTTACTGTACCAGGATTAATGAAGAGCTTTGAGAGAATAAAAGAGCATATTTTCCAGATAACATTACACGGAAGCGTCAGTCATAGATCAGTAATATCCTTGAGTATTTTGATCATGTTGAGTGAATGCTGTTGATGAACAATGGTTGTGTGATTATGCTTTCTATTTAATTAATAGATTCTTAGCCTAACGTATCTCCAGCAAATTAATATTCCTTGGCGTTAGTCTGTGTTTAATTTCAATCATAATATCTCTGGCCAAAAGGTCAAGGTGGTGGAGGTGCATGCTTCTTTATTTCCTTAATTAACTTTGTTAATTTTATTTCTTTTAAAGAGGAACTTCAAAGCGAAGGAGCCGGAGAAGTTAGTGAGGGTGAGTGTTATTTTAAGATCCTATGTTGGTCAAGTACATAACAACAACAGCAGCAGCCAATACAGATTAATTTTAACAATGAATTTTATTCTGTTTACTTTAGTTGCCTCAGTGTATTTAATTTCCTTCTCCTTTACTGATTCATTTTTTTATTTCTGTTTATATTGTTTTGTATTTTTCTTTTGTGGAAGAATGTCACGAGACGTGTGTTATATTAACTATTGTGAGTGAAAATTATTCCCAATATCTCATATTGCAGACAAATTGAGTTTCAATTCCATTAGCCCAAGAACATTTAATTTGAATGCAGTTTACGCCGCTACATCACAACGCATTAAATAGATTAAGTAAATGTTCATGTGAATCGTTGGAGTGTGAGAAGATTAATCGACATATATAGAATAGTTTGTCTTGTTCACCGTAAGTGACTTTACATCAGGATATATATTTTATCTTTTGTTTTATTACTTTGCAAAACTGCAGAAGTCACGTTGCGGTAATATTTTTACGCTTGATCAAATCAAAGGGTAATTTATACAAAAGAAGCCAAATTGACAGGTTAGATACAAGAGGGAGTTTAAGTTAACAACTTCCGCCAGAGTTCTATAAGCCAAGTTTCGTTAAGGACCCTATGATCGTGTAGGAAACTATTAGGCTTCTGATTCCCCCTGACCATACCATGAAACAAGCTCCTTCCATGTTGGTGGTGTTTCGTGGTAATATTTGAAGGACTTATTATTCCTACACTTTTCTGACTACATCACAGTGTCCCGTAATGGTGTACGCACAAGAGAAAGTACAGTTTTATAAAACTTAAATGTAGTAAGAAAAAGTCCAATTGACAGATTGGGTACAAGAACTGGAATAACATGTTATAGGCGGAGTTTCACTTGACTGAAGAACTCATTTTGCGTAAATAGTTTCAGATCAAGTACTAAACGCTACGTGTGCGTCAACAGAACTAATAATAATAATAACAGTTTGTATTAGACACCTACAGTACCATAGAGTAAGAAAGAGTACCGTACAATGAATTCTGACCATTGGTGAGAAAAACAAGTTAACACGATATGGACCAACGATGACGAAGAGAACCTTGTATGTATGAGGAGGAGTAATGACTTGCCAGTTAAGGAAACCCAAATGCCAGGTCATGCATGATGGCAGATCTGAGGTTACATAATAAGGTGTGTTGGTTAACGGTTGACCTGCACCGTGACCATGTAGTCCTTACCTTTCTCCACACCTGAATTCACCACTCCTTTATTACACACCTTCCACATGCACCTCATCTCATCACGCCTCATCACATTACCATCCTTACCACACCTCTCTTTATCACACTTCACATCAAACCACAACACAACTTCACGCCTTACCACACCACAAAACACCTCAGTTCACCGTACCACACCACACTTCACACCACACCACACTTCACACCACACTTCACACCACACTTCACCACAATTCACCACACCACACCACACCTCTCCTCTCCTAACCACACCATTCACATCAAATCTTCACGACACTTTTCTTCCTCCGACACACCATTACGCAGGTCATGTTGTCACTGCACCACACCAGAACAACCCCTGCCTTGTCCTATCACGCCTCACCTCCCCATTTGTCCCCTAACCACATCTCACCTCGCTTCACTCACTTCTCACCATCAATTAACTCACTTGGCTTCACCTACCTTACCTACCTAACTTCCTACCTACACCACAACCCTACCTACCTAACTTCCTACGTACACCACAACACACTATAATACACTACGGGTGTCTTTGCTCAATACTCACTTTACGTCACCTCGTCTCACTTCGGCAAACGTTTATTTTAACAAGATTATATTATGTAAAAAGTATTTAGTTATATTGGCGGTATATTATTGTATTTGTTTACTTTTATTTGCTTACATTATCGCTGTTGGTTACCCAGAGTTAATTGTCTCTTAAATTCAGGTTAATGTCACCTACTGTGACGGCCAGGCGACACTGCCAACAACTCCGTTACTTCCATGTCTGTAATTGCTCCCATTAGTGTCTCCATCTCAGACCACTGATGAAATTGGTTACTGTCCTCACCGTAGCCATCAACCTATCACTGCCTCACCGTAGCCATCAACCTATCACTGCCTCCACCACAGTCGTCAATAAACTTTCACCCCCGTCAGTTAAATAATCTTCTCCATCATTACAACAACCATCGTAACACTGCCATCATCGTTTTACTAGGCACCAATTTCATTATTTCTAGAGTAACTAACATCCCAATATCAAACACACCTTTTGTGATTTCTGGGGCGTGTGGGAAGGCTGGGTATGACTGCTGCGGAGTTGGTTACAGCCACCGCCCATACCCACGCCTGTACCCACTCCCACACCACGCCCATGTTTGGTGGAGTCACATGGTAACACCACCAACACCAGTCCTTCTACCCCCAGCTCTCATGTGCAGCTCCTTATCTATATACCCGAGGGTTTGTGTTGTTGGATCAAGGGAGCTAGTTGGTATTTATAGATATCATAGTATCCATTTCATTCAGTTGCAAAGAAAGGGAGCAAAATGAATAGCACGGTCCCAGAGTTTCCATCCTCCTGTTGTATTCTGTCTCAGTAATTGGTTGAAATATATTTTCATACATCAAAATTATTGTCATTTAAGGAAAAGCCTAATGATACGATCCCTACGTGGTGTGGGTGTTGTGTAGGATACGAGTAGTGTGTGGTTGTGTGTGGGATGTGGCTATTGATTAGTGCTGTGCTTGTGTGTGTATGTTTTATATATGTTATATATATTTTAAAATCATGAGGTCGGGCTGTGTGTGCCAGCCAGTGTGATGTATAGGCCTATAGAGTTCCACAGATATCGAGACCATTCTTTTTGTGTGGTCAAGTAATTAGGCCAACGTCGTTATTTCCTTTGTGGGGATGTGGACGTCTCTTGGTTATATATTGTAGAGTTGTTGTCTCTTGGTTATATATTGAACCGATGTTGTCTCTTGCATCATTCTTTCTTTACATTTCTACCTGTATTTATCTTTTTGTGCAATATTTAGCATTCGTGTAGTAACATTAACGAGTGACCTGTTTTATGTTTTGTGTAATTGAACGTTTTCTACATTTATTTTTTAATACGGTTCATATGTGCGTCACTCCATCTCTTTTGCGGACAGGTAATATCAAACTGTAGTCGATAAATTCATTCAGTATATCATTAGGATTCATGAATATTGTATAGTCTCTCTTCGTCCCCTCACAGAATGAATATACTTAAAGTTTTATTGGTTGTCAAGATATCTTATTAAACCCGAGTGATTTATTCAGCACGTGGGTGGGTTGAGAGATGGAGAAAGCTGCATGGAAGGGTTTTAAAGGTGACTGAGTTCAAATGCATGGGGGACTGAAAGAATGAGTCGCACTGTATACATGATAAATCCTATCTTTACCCTCATCCAACCCTGTGCTATCTAAGTGAAAAAATGCGTAATGTAATATATGACAGAGGGAATAGTTGCTGGTAGGGAAGAGGTAAGAGTGAAGACGAAAAGACGGAATGTATGAAAAAAAGTAATAAATGCAGGTAGGGAAGTGGTAAAAGTGAATGAGAAAAGGCGGAATGTATGAAAAAAAGTAATAAATGCAGGTAGGGAAGTGGTAAAAGTGAAGGCGAAAAGGTGGAATGTCTGGAAAGGGAAATAGTTGCTGGTAGCGAGAGGTTAAGGTGAAGGCAGGTGTCAGAGTCGAGGCATAATTACATTCTTGTGGAGGCCAACTTGACACAATAAGGAACGGGGAAGAGTGCCATGCTGTTTGGAAGATTGCCCGGGGAGGAGTCTAGGGAGCATTGTGGATGTGGGAGGGAGGGAGTTTGGGGTGTGGGAAGAGGAGAAATTTAGAGTGTGGGAGGACAAGTGGTTTGGAAGGGGATAAGAGAGTGGGCTGTGGCATAGTCGTTCGTGTGTTTAGCGAGCTCGCCACACGTGGAAAAAAAGTAGTCATGTTAAAATGCTTACTAATGAATAAATCAGATTCGTTTATCAGAATATAAAAGCCAAGAAATATTCAATGGAGACACAAGAGAGTAAACAAATAATGAAAAAGAAAACAGCAAGAAAAAGACCGAACAACGTAGTATAGGTAAGGAAAACGAGAAAGGAAAATTCTGGAATATAAAATGAAGGTGTGTGAGGATGTAGAGTAGAGGCAAGGTAAGCTAAGCTGAGTTTAATAAGAAGGTACGAGAATGAGTGTGGGTGGTATTGAGGGACTGAGGTACGAGATTATATATATGTTGGAGGGAAGCAGAATAAATTTGTCAGAAATGAAGTGTTAAAGATGATAGGAAAGAGGAGAGAGAGATATTGAGCAGGAGAAGGTTGGAAAATGTATGATGGGGTTAAAGTTTATGAGGAAAAGATAGGAATAGGAGTGTTAAAGAGGAAAGAATGAGAAGAGGGGAAAAGAGAAAAAGAAAGAGAGAAAATCGGGGGGGGGGGAGGTACCCTGGCCCAGTTCTGGCGTGGTGCCCACATCAATACTGTAGTGTGTGTGTGTGTGTGTGTGTGTGTAGCCCCATGTAGGACCTTGTTGCTCCTTCTGCCCCTCCTCCACCTCACTCTCTTATCTTACTTACCTTGGCCGTAACCTATCCCTATTATTCCTGTCCTATCTCCTTCTTACTCCTCCCTGTCAGTCAATCCATCTCACTCTTACGTTTTCTTTTTTTATTTTTCTATATCTATCATTCGTTCTCTTTCACTTTCTCTCATTCTCACGTATTCTGTCTTTCATTTTTATTTTCTCTTTCATTCTCTCATTCTCTCTTTCATTCTCTCTTATTCTCTCATTCTCTCATTCTCTTTGGGTTTTTTTATCTCTTTCATTCTCATTTTCTCTTTCACTCTCTCATTCTCTTTTTTTTTTTTTTTACTCTTATTTCCATTCATAATATTTCACCCTCCAGACCAGCTCCCTCTCCCGGTAGCTGTTTGTTTAGGCGTCCCAGGTGAATTGAGACATGCATCTTCTCTGATAAAACCTGCACTATAAAAACACAAACTCCATATAATACTTTGTTAATTTTTGGGGCATCGTGGTGCATTAATTCACTTTTTTATTTTTTATTATTAAATATTGATGACTCGGCACTGTTAAGGGTAGGTTTTCTTGTTGGTAAATTGGAGGGTATACTGATTCCTCCCATTTGTGCCAGAAAACATAAGCCCTCAGTGGTACTAATAGGGGATCTTGTTTCGTGGTATAGTTTGGAGGAATCACAGACCTTCTAATTCACCAATATGAAAACCTTTCCTTAATGTCGTTAGTGAATGTTTATCATGTCACCAGGTTTAAATGTAGCTTATATATAAATTTGTTTGTATTCTTTGTGAATTTAGCAACATACATCAACATTGAGAGTAGTTTCTAACATAGGTGGTTGTGTTGGTCAACTGTATTGAAATGTATCATCTCCTGTCATCTCAGTATTTTGGTACCGTATAGTTATCCAGATCAGAAAATGTTAAAAAGCATTACAGTCACACCAGAAACTATGATAAAACCCTTCAGGCTGAGAGTATTGCATATTTCACGGGTGAATGGCGTGATGTGACGTGACAGGAGTGGTATGGTGTGGTAGGAGTGGTGTGGTATGGTGTGGCCGTGGAAGGTTGGTGGTGGTGGTGGGTGTTGCAGTATAGGGGTTGTGGGAAATATATACTGTGGTGCTTATATTCTCTTGCTCTATTGAATGACTTCTTTAACCTTAGCCGGCGCGCACCACGAAACCAGGTCGCCTTCAGAGGGGCGTGGGGGGAGTGGGTCGTGGTGGTTGTGATGGTGGTGATGAGTAGCAAAAAAACGTGGAGGAAAAGGCGACAGCTGAGGGAATGTTGTAGAGGGAATGATGAAGCAGAAGGAAATAGGAAGAGGGAAACTAGGTGTATTATTGGAGTGTAGATATGGAGCACAGAAACTTGGATATTTGTAGATGGGTAGGTTGAAATGCTAGAAAAGAGGATAACATGACTGAGAACTGTATAAAAGTGGACAACTGTATAAAAGTGTTAAAAACGGGACAAGAATGCTGGGAAGGCAAGTAACATGACGACTAGCCTATAGGAAAAGAAGGGAGAAGTAGAGTAACGTAAGAGGATTGAAAGTCTGCTGAAGGGGCGACTTGTAATGAGATGTGGGTCTGTGAGGAGACAGGAGAGATAGCCCAGTGAGAGGCTGTAAAAATAAACTGGTTTGTAACTAATACGATGTTGATTAAGAAACTGGATTGAAGCTAAAAGGCCTAGACGAAGGGCCAAGCGACTGGTTAACAAGGGAACAAACTATGGGAGAAATATCAAAGGAGTATAACGAGAATGATGAGGACCTGATGGAAGGCTAATGAGCGGGTGATGAAGGGTTAAAGGAGTAAGTGTGAGAGGACTAATGGGAAGTGGGTGAGATATAAGTCAAGGGTAAAAAGAGTGAGGCATAATAACAAGATGTAAGGACAGATAGGAGAAGCAATTTAAGGGACAAGGGCAGGGTATCAGATAGGAGATGACAAGGGATAGAATAGGTAATGACGAGGCCAAGGGTTTAGGTAAGAAAGATATTGAAGGAAATGAAAGCAGCAGCAGCAGGAGAAGTAGTAGGTGTATATATAAGTAGGATTGAGGCCAAGGATAAAGGACCAGTAAGGAAGGTGATATCTGGGAATAGGAACACGGGCAGGATAGACAGATTTTGAGCAAGTGTATCTATGAAGAAGGGCACGTTTATAGTTGGTGAAGACAAGGAGGGATATACTGTATAGGAGGAATCATGGTAAGAGTCACAGTGAGGAAGGAATATAGGAATAGATATAAAAATGGCAAGACAGGATTTAATGTAGAGCAGAATAAATAGCTATGTGAGGTAAGGACAGGGCAACACGAGTGATATGGTGGCAGGGCAAGGCAGGGGAAGGGGGATTGTGGACAGGACAGGACAAGAATGATGAGGGCAGTACAGGGCAATAGGGATGGAGACTAGACAGGACAGGGCAAGGCTAGAATTATTACGGTACCATACGACAGGATAAGAAAGATGAGGTTAGGATCAGGCAATAGGGATGAGGGAGACAGGACAAGAAGGATGAGGGTAGGAAAGGACAAGAAGGATGAGGGTAGGAAAGGACAGGACAGGACAGGACAAGAGCGATGAGAGTAGAATTAACACGGTAGAAAGGAGAATAAATTACGAAAGAAGGAGCAGGCCAGAATGTCGCCTGGCCATGATATTAACTACTCTCCCCAACCACACATTTCATCAGTCCTTACAATCAGTTACCATACAGTATCGTCACCCTTTACAGTTCAGTAGCCATGATCAATATATGTATAGATTCATTGTCTAATCATACACTCATGCCTGCAGCGCTATATATTATTCAAGTGTGCCACGAATGTAGAATAATTTCTTTTCCTTTTTCATTGAAGTTGTTTTGGTTCAGTTGGATTGCATGATAGCCAGGAGGTAGTGAAAATATTTGAGGGTCTTTTATTATTCATGACTAACGATGATTTACGGCAGTGTTGTGTGTTATTGTAGCAAGTTGAAATGAAAAGAGAGCTTAGAGATATTATCATACCTTGTGGGCCACCAGCCAACCTGACGTGAGGTGTATCCTCTCCTGTATATTATCCCAGTCTGCCTCTTTCGGTAGGACTGGAGAGGATATACAGTTTCTCTTCAGTGGAGCGGGTAAGATAGCAGGAACATTGGGCTGCAAGACGGTGGTGGATACAAATAAAAGAAGAAAATACTGTATATAACCTACTCACGATGAATGGAGCTAATAAACTTTTATCAACATTTTATGAAGCTAAAATATTAGATAGCATATTTGACTTTATGATTCCAAAGAAACTCAACAATTGAGTTTAAAAAATACTTTTCTCTTTTATTATCTCGATAAATTTAATATATGACATAATACAACAGTGGGGTTGTATTGACAATGTTGTATTGGAACTGTAGTCACTGTACTACAGGTTCTCTGAAATATTGACAATATGTTGTTCATGTCTGGACACAACCATCACATTTGCATTTTAGAAATTCTTATGTTCGGTATTGTATTATGAAGTTTATTATCTGCTGCCTGTTCATCCACCAACTTATAAATTTGTAAAGGATACTCATATTTTGAAGAAATATTATTTATATATTAAAAGTGTAGATAATATTGTACCCATGAGCTATATATATACATCACACCAAGATATATGTATTACCAGAGTTTATAATTGGACGACATGTACAGTATTTTAGCGAGGTGTGTTGTGGTGTAGCTCTTTCACCAGGATAATACCCTACACTTAAACATAGTCTACACTCAAATGTTGGTATATATACATACTTATTTCTGCTCCACCTCTCCCAACTCTAATCCATTCGTTATTACTATCCCGGAAATCCCCATCCTCTTAACATGGGTCGAGTAGGATAGTGGAGGTGGTGCATGGCTGTGTTGGTCCCTGGTGATAATGTTAATGGTTAATATATTTATTATTCATATTCAATAGATAAGCAATAACAATGTGTATCCTGTAGAGCTAGATATAGAGAGATACGTATATAGTATGTGAGTGTGAAATCGTAGTTCGTGTTTGTAATTACAGTGCATGTGCGTGCTGTGCTGTGGTTCACGCTTGTCACAGTGTTTGGAGGAGTGAAGGACACACGCCTATAAAGTAGGAGAAACCATCGGAAGAGATAAAGAAGGAAAAGGGAAGAATGAGAAGGAGAGATAAGAGGAGGAACAATGGATAATATATAGTGAAGGGATAAAAAAGAGGTGGTAGCATAGGAGACTGGCAGGACGAAACGGAAAACCCGATAAGTTAAAAATCCAAGACAAAAGGGAGGTTGGATGGTCAGTCCTGAAAATGGTAACTTGTTTCATGTAGCTGTGAAAATATTAACTTGTTCTGATGAAATTTATTGAAGACTTGAGCGAAATGAGATACATATCAATTCTATAAGTGAAGGAGGTAGATTGTCTATGACTGATGTAGGCTTATATACTGTAAGCTGTGGAGTTATATTAGTGTTGTGGTATGAAGGTTGTCTTACCACTGTCCCAACATTTCCAAACTTTTAGACACTGTGTTGTCAACGGGAGAGTGATAACTTTCTTGAGGTGAAGTGTCAATGTGTGTGTGCATCAGGGAAGAGTGTTGAGGTGAAACGAAGATGTGTGTGTGTGTGTGTGTGAGAGAGAGAGAGAGAGAGAGAGAGAGAGAGAGAAAGAGAGGGGGGGGGGGGGTATACGGGTTGTACAAAGAAAAGACTAGGGTGTGTGGGAGAGATCCTGGGGAGAAACTGTGTTGTGTGTGGGAGGGAGAGGAGAGGAGGAGTGGTTCAGGGGAGAGCAGGCAGGCCAAGGTGAGAAGTGTTGTGAAGTAATAGTGTGTAAGCATCGTCAAGTAGAGAAAATAACACTATAGCCTATGGTACCTCACAGGACTGAAGGTGGTGTAGAGGGGAGAAGGGAGATAAGAGTCGCCTATATATTTTGTAGTTAGTAAACAAAAATATATATATACTGTATATATACTTTACAACAAGTTTAATAGCAGCAAACGGTATATTGTTTTGTTTGTCCTCCAATTGTTAATATTATTTGATTTTTTTTTTCCACTATGGAATTGTTGTGTTTTGGTGATTCAGGTGACGGATATGTGAAGTGTATTAGTTGCCAAGTGAGAGTGATAAGGATTGACTGGAAGGGGAATGAGATAAGAGTTGGATGGGTGGAGGTGCACAGCATGAATGAGGGGAGGGAGGTCAGGTGGTGAGGATACAAGAGGTTGGGTTGGGTGGAGACGAAGATTTAGGTATTCATTCAGGCAGTCTGGTTTGGGTTGTAGGTTAGGCGTAGTTCATTCAAAAGGTTAGGGTGAAGGTGATGGTTCCAGATATATATAGTTCATTTGTTGAGATGGTGGTTAAGGCTAGAAAGTTTACATCAGAAGGAGAAGTGGAGGTTTGGAGGTATTGTTTACGTGGTGAGGTGGAGGTTACGAGGTATTGTTTACGTGGTGAGGTGGAAGTTAGGAGGTATTGTTTAGAGATTGAGGTGGAGATGAGGGTTAGGAAGTGGAGAGGGTATAGATTTGAAGGTCAAGAGATGGTATGGTGTGAAGATGTTAGGGTTAATGCAGTAGATGGAGTGTAAGTGGAAGAGAGGTAAGGAGATAGCAGGTGGGAGTTATAGTGGACTTGTGTGAATGTTACTTGAGGTGGAGTTGTGCCGTGGGTGTGGAGGGACGGTGGGAGGGTGTGGACAGAATAAAATGGGAAAAAGAGAGGTATAGGGTGAGAAGAAGAAAGTGAGAATGGGGGAAAGAGGAGGAGATGACAGTGAGGTCGGAGGGGAAGTGGATGTGCAGATGGAATACTGAGAGAGAGAGAAAGAGAGAGAGAGAGAGAGAGAGAGAGAGAGAGAGAGGAGGAGGGGGACTGGTGTGTGAAGGTGGGGGGATATTGAAAAGATAGGGGAGGGGCAGGATAAAAGAGAGAATGAAGAGAGTGGGAGCCCTGGGCGAGGGGAAGAAAGCAATAGCAGGAGAGGGGACAGGCGAGGGGGTAAGAGAGTAAGTTTGAACGTCGGAGTGGTGGGGAAAGGGACTCAGTTGGGGATGACCAGAGAGTCGAGTAGGAAGTAGGAGTCCAGGGCAGAGAAATATAATAAGCAGAGTTGTCAAGGGAAGTCAGGTTATATAGTGTGTGCCAAGGAAGGGACAGGAGAGAGTGAAGGGGAAAAGGCAGTGTGGTGTGTTGACGGGAAGCAAGCGTGGTGAGGAAAGGTTTGAATAGAGAACGGGACAGGCAAGGGTAGACAAGAGGGGAAGGTGTGGTGAAGTGAGGGGAAGGGAAGGTAAGGTGAGGGGTGGCAGGGTAGGAGGAGGAGGAAGGAAGGGAGGTGGGTGGCAGCAACAAGAGGAGTAGTGTGGCGCGGCTGGCGGTAGTGGTGTGCTGTGTGTTGAGTGTGTGTGTGTGGGAGTCCATGTGTTCCCTTCAGTTTCCTCGATCCCTCTTGTGTTCGTGGTCCGCCCAGCAGCCCACCTCACCCTCAGACGACTCTATCACCACCACACCTCCAGTTTCCCTCCATGCCTTACAACACAGTAGTATCCACAATGAACAGAATGCAAACCCATCTACCACCAATACCACCTGTGCCTTGCCTATCACCTTCTTGTCATCGGTAAGTTGTTGTTAAGTGTTGTGTTGTGTTGTGTGCCGACCTTAGAAACCACACCAATTTCTCATCAGTTTCACTTCATTTCACACATGGTATTTCACGCTTCAACTATATCACGCCTTCGTCATCCACGCTCCAAATGGCTTCTCTGTCGACAATGTTCCGTATCAGTGATGGTTAATTTAATTCACCATGTGCCGGACCACACCCTAGACTACAGCCGTCCGCACCTCGCCTCATAGACACACCCTCTCCACACACGCCACAACGCCCACTCACTTCCCTTTCTTACACCATCACAATCGGTCTTCTTCGACCAAACACCTCATTCTCCTCCACATTTCACAATGCACCAACACAACATTATTCATTCACACACCGTCTGTCTGGCCCGAACGAACAGTCATGCTTTCACTGCTTATTGATTCTGTGCTCCCAGTTCGATCTCGGTCCACACGACTCCCCGCCACGCTGCATTAATAAAGTATGACACAACTCGCGCCTCTCTGCCTGCCGTATCACTCAACTCATAGTTCGTACTGTCATCGCCAATCATACACATGTTGGTCCGCTCTGTCTTTCACTCATCTGTCCTTTCAGTTCTCACATCATTCTGTCTCACTTTCTGTAGCCTTTCAACAACTCTCATTTCTCGCTCTCAACTCACAGCTACTGCTACGTTTATTGTCTCTTAAATACATTAAAGGGCTGGAACTCCAAATAAGGTGAAATAAATACTCTCTCACTCAGAAGCTTATAACAGATGCTGGCAATTTTGTAATAGTTATTAAGTAGTTCCAATTTTTTTATGGTTACTGATATCCAAACCTTCAGACTCGACTGCATTACGATAATGAAGAGTTAGACCAACGACAAGTATACAAGTAATGTTTCTTATAGTACCGTTAATGTTAAGAGTTGTGAGGTGGGTCATGAAACTGGCATAAATAACTCGCCCCTCAATCATCTCCCTTGTCATCCTTTATCCTCGTCACACTGAACAACACTTCTCATTTTCGTTGACCAACTCTGCCATATGTTTGTGTTGGGGTTAATCACTTGTTCGTGTTCCTACCTTGGATGTGAATACATTTAGCTCCATATTTACTCATTTCTTATAGCCGTATCAGATAGCCTCATTTCAACACCTTACTCTATGTATGCTTGCCTTCCTGAAGCTCACATGTAACTTGCTTTTCCACTCAAAAGTCTGTAGACATACTTATACAGGCACACATTATCACTTGATCTTAATCCCATTTTTACACCTTCATCCAACTCACACAACTCACTCATCTATAATCATGAAACACCACTTCACACATTCATGTCCACCCACACATCATTCGTACACAGAGAACAGACACTTTCACAAACACACTATTGTGCACTAACCCAAAACACATGCAGTACAACCACGCCCCTCCCTCACCAACACACGAAAGAGGGGCGTGGTCGGTTGAGTAGGTATCACATTATTTCGTTTCCCAGTGGAGTGCGTTGACTACCACATTAACTTTCTCACAATGAACACTACACGGTTCTATCCCTTTACTCCACCCTCTCCCACCATCTGTCCCTCTCTATTTGACACACACACGAGAGAGAGAGAGAGAGAGAGAGAGAGAGAGAGAGAGAGCATTATTGATACTGTTTCTGCCAAGCATGTTAGTTTATGTGATGACTAGGAAGCTGTAACTGATACATGAATTGCATATGCTAAACATCTGTTTCCAGTACACGTTATGTCAGCATTACGTCAAACTGATTAATTGGTTGTAATTCACAGTTCTTCAGTGTAGTGTTGATATTTTTAAAGTTATATACAGTACGTGTTTACGATAACCCATTTAGTGTTATATTTTCTTAACATTACGTGAAAAAAAAACTTGTATTCGAGAAGGGTTGAAAGTTTAGGTCCTGGTTATCCTGATTATCTGGGTACACTGATCAAAGAGTATTTGTATGATTTTCTGCTTATATTGTAAGTCTAGGTATCGCAAAAAGTGTAGCGCACATGTTGAAGTTCTCAGCGGGATAACATTCTAAAACGGTTCCGTAATTGTGTAACCTGAAATTGTTTTGACAAGTCTGGTGAGAACAGTTTGCGGGTCTGGAGTGTGTGTGTGTGTGTGTGTGTGTGTGTGTGTGTGTGTGTGTGTGTGTGTGTGGAACTTGTATGAATGGCGAAGTAGTAACCAGTCTGTGAGGCAATTTGGCACCCTGTCAGAGATCATGCAATAGTTGTCACAAGTTTTGATTGCCCCTCATGACAGAGAGAGAGAGAGAGAGAGAAGAGAGGGAGGGAGGAAGGGAGCTGAAGCTGGAGCGGAAGAGGAAAAATGGAACTAGAAGATAAAGAAATTGAACTGATAAAAGTACCGTGGATTGAGTAAATAAGGAAGTTGGTACCACTCGTTGTGCTGTAGCGAGTGTGTGTGTGAGGCGAGGGACAATCCTGTGTGGAGGTGCAAGTTAAATATTAAAGCAGCCCAACAGTGACCCCGTCCAGTTGTGATCCCATGGGGTAAAAAAACCACGACGAGAAGTAACGCAGAGGGGAGGAAGAAAAATATGATACGACAGTAGATAAAGAGGAAGAAGAATATGGTACTACAACAGATAAAAAGGAATATTGAAAAATGCTGATGAAAAGTTACTCCTGCAGGCGAGAAAGACGGGAAGAAGAGACGTTCACGATACTGGAAACTCAAAAGAAGGCGACTGAAAAAGACAGAACAGGAGAGTAGGATAATCCAAGAGTACGAGAAGGAACAAGAAAGGAAGGTATTGGCACTGCCATTACGATTCAACATATCCCCAAGGGAGTACTGTACTGTATGTTTCTCTGGTTTTCCTCCTCTCACGTACACACAGCCTGACCTACGAATGAACAAAACCAAGAAAAACATAAGTCAAGCAACTGAAAGAAATGGTTACTTTACATCTTACTGCACTTCATTAGGTTGTGATAGTTTTAGTCATACTGTATTTTTGTAAATATATATCTGTATAAGATCTGTAATATGATATCTGTAACTTTTATTTTGTCAAACAAACATCATACTTATAGAACGTGTAAGAAATATCGGTAAAGTGGGACGGATAGACACAAGAAAGACACAAAAGTGAGAAAGAGGTCTTAAAGCAACTCGACTAACAAAAAAGTAGGTAGGTTGGTAGGTTGTTTGGTAGGCAGTCAAGGACGTTGGAAAGGAGATAGGCCTCACTGTCCACCACTTGCATACCAAATCTGCCAGACTCCACCACTGTCACAACACACTGCTACACCCTGGAGGTCACACCACCCTATACACAACACCACTTTATACACCAACACACCTACACGACTCACACCACCACACCTGCACGTCTCACACCACCACACCTGCACGTCTCACACCACCTCACCTGCACGTCTCACACCACCACACCTACACGACTCACACCACCACATCTACACGTCTCACAGCATCACACCTACACGTCTCACAGCATCACACCTGCACGTCTCACACCACCACACCTACACGACTCACACCACCACACCTACTCCACTCACCACCACACCTACACGACTCACAGCATCACACCTGCACGTCTCACACCACCACATCTACACGTCTCACCAACACCACACCTTAATGTCTTACCACCACCACAACACCTTAATGTCTCTCACCACCACCACCACACGTGCACGTTTCACTGCCACACACGTATACGTCCCACGACCATTTTTGCCTAAAGCGACTTCATTAGGACCTCACACACAGTTTCATATGCGCTTGACATGAATTCATACACTCGCACAAAAATAGACAAGCCTACAAAAATATAGGAACATCCGCATGCAAAACAGTGCTCAATTAAACTCCATATTTTTTAACCTGACGAACATGCATCGGCTCCCTCATTTAAGTTTATGTTCGCATCGCTACTGATATGATAGCTAGTGATAAAGTGTGTGTGTGTGCGTGTGTGTGTGTGTATTTTAATCTCGAGCTCAAATACTCACATTGTTTGATTAAAGTACAGTAGTTTAAAGCAGGTAACTCCAGCCATCAACAAAACACAGTTGCGAGGTTAATTGTTTTGGCAGGTGGTGGTGTGATGAGAATACTTTGTGGTTGTTGTTGCCGTCGTTGTCATTCTGTGGTTCAGATTAAAAGCTACCGTCATCACTGCAATTTTTAGCCTCATTTATGACTTTAAAGCTGATGGGAGAGAGAGAGAGAGAGAGAGAGAGAGAGAGAGAGAGAGAGAGAGAGAGAGAGAGAGAGAGAGAGAGAGAGAGAGAGAGAGAGGGAGGAGTAGGGAGAGGGAGGAAGAGAGATTTTTTATTTGTTTACATAGAGATTTCGATCAGATTTATGACAATTCTTGGAAACTACAAGGTACAATTTGTTCTTTGAAGTCTATCATTGAGTGACGTAAATTCTTTGGTTAATAATGTGAGTGTGTGTGTGTCGTAGTTGAATTATGTTGATGTGTACTTGTTTGAGCTTTCACATTGTGGATATAATAATTTTGATGTGTAGCGAGTCTGTTAGTCTACTTTGGTGTTGAGTGAGAGGATACATGTTATATGATATTAGATTACAGCTTTCATTCTTGTTTATCTGTTTATATTAGTACATGTAACAGAGAGAGAGAGAGAGAGAGAGAGAGAGAGAGAGAGAGAGAGAGAGAGAGAGAGAGAGAGAGAGCACGTGTGAGTGTGGGACGGCCTGTGGGTGTTTAGACTCTTACCATATAGGGTCATCAAGGGAGGGAACCCAGCTGGTCGCCTTCATACTGGCATATATATTGTATTGTAAACTTGAATCTCTCTCTCTATCTATCTCTGTCTCTCTCTGTCTATATCTCTGTCTATATCTCTGTCTATATCTCTGTCTCTCTCTATCTCTATCTCTCTATCTCTGTCTCTCTATCTCTGTCTCTGTCTCTCTCTCTATCTCTGTCTCTCTCTCTCTCTATCTCTGTCTCTATCTATCTCTATCTCTGTCTCATTCTCTCTCTATATATATCTCGTTTATGCTATCTGTTATAATTTCCTTTTATAACTTTTATCTTCACTCTTCGTCTCTCATATTTTTACCTCTCATCTCTCACGATCATCTCCTCTTCTCTCTGTCGTTTTAACTTTCCAAATCACGTTCCCTCTGTTTCACTTCTGACTCTCCCTTTCTGTTGCCTTCTAACCCCTGGCACCTTCTTTTTATGGTCTGTTACTCTCCCTTCCATCCATCTCTCTCCTCGCATTAATCTCCTGCACCTCACGTCTGCCTTCTCACCTTCCCCCTTCTCTGTTATCTTCCTCTTACCATTCATTTTCTCTTACTTCCCACATTCACCTTCTCAGCTCTCTTGACATTATGCATATTTCATCATGTTGTCTTGTATTATCTTGTTCCTTGTAAATTAAGCCTTCATAGTTCATTCTGAAAGACATCATCCATATGCAGACAGTGTGCATATTCGTCTCACCATGCACTCACTGTCTTCTCATCATCATGCATCCTCATCTTTAAAAACATTCTCATTGCTTCTTCGTGTGTTCCCAACTATAGGTAATGTTTCTGTCTTTACATGATTGATTTATTTCTCTACTTTTCCATTAAATTTCATGCTTATCATAGGTACATTCTGTGTCTTTATATCAAATGCACATTCTGTATTTGCTCTCAGCTTCTTAACAATGTCAAATATCTCTCACTCGGCATGCGTGATTCACAACCTCATCATGTCTTCTCTAACAATTTTCCACTTTTCTTTCTCCGTCCATTCTGACATTTTTTCTCCCCACATTTGAACCTCTCTCTCCCTCTGCTCCCATCACCCTTGTCCTAGCTCTCAGCCGACCACCACAGCAGTCTCCCCCAATTACATTCACCCACCACTTTCTCTCCACCTTTCTCTCCTTTTCCTATACTGCTCTCCATTGTTTCTGGCCACGACCCTCTCACTCTGCAAAACCTCGCGGGCACCAGCAGTACCTTCCCTTTAATATTTTGAAGCAACAAGTGTAGGTGGTAAATATTGTAATAAATTTCTCCCCATTGTGTAGGTTTGAAGACAACAGAGTAGGTGAATGTTGGTAATGAAAATATTTGGAAAGTACAATAGGTAATTCAGTTTATGACGACCACTTCAGACTTATGATATAAATAAGTTAACATTAAAGGGAGTCAGTCCACCGCATTCATGTTAAGAAGTAAGTGTGTTAATAAATACTAGTTACGTGCCTTTCAAATGCCATTCTAGTTTATGATGTGATTCGATATCTACTTTTAATAGACGTAGCCTACGGTGGCTGAATTTACGGACACACAAACAGCCGAGGTTAGGGTGCGGTCAGGTGGTTGGTTGTAGTTGTGTGTGTGTGTGTGTGTGTGTGTGTGTGTGTGTGTGTGTGTGTGTGTGTGTGTGTGTGTGTCAGGAGTAGGTGTGGGCGTTGGTGTAGGTGTGGGCATTGGTGTAGGTGTGGATAGGGGAGTGAAAGTAGGGTGTCGGCTGGTTGCCACTATAAGACCTTCCTCATTTAGATAAACCTTTGTTCAAGTATTGACTGTGAAAGTATAAACATTTACCTTTGATTTAATGCTGGTTTGTTTTGAAGTTCTTAAAGCTTTGATTACGAGTATGAGATATAAATGTACTGGGAGATTTGTTTAGAGGAGTTAGTTATAAAAGTCAGTTAAAACTTTATAGGCTTCTTACGTTTACTCTTAGCTTGGTTGGTTTTAATCAAGGAAGAGAGAAGTTTAATTACAGCTAATATACCGTAGTTATTAACACTTCCTCACCGTGTTAAGGTGGTGGTTGTATAATGTATTACTCTAATATGATATGAATATTTTCACCTGTAAAGTGGTTATGAAAACTGTATAGTGTATAAAATGTTTTCTTTTCCTGGAACTCCATATATATATATACTGAATGTTGTTACTAACAGAAATAATTATGTTACTATTAAGAAAAACGCAAGGTGTACATTGTAGCTGATTTTTTCAGTTGTTACTTCCCTTTCTTACGCTTTGTGCATAAAAATTATAATAGGTATATATTTACAAAGTATGCATCTATACGTTTTGTAATATTTGTTTCTAATTCTGTACGTTTTTCTTTCAGGTGAGTGTTGACGTGAGAGATGATTGGTTGATGCCTGGCAGGTAGTGTAATAATGTTGTCAGTTTTATAATATTGTCAGTGTTATGATGTTGTCAGTTTTATATATATTTACATACCGTATGCCTCACCTCATAATCATTCTACTTTCCACTAACCCGCCTCTCCTCTGCGAACTCTTCATTCATAGACTACAGTACTATAGTTCTGTATTTCCTTTTCTATACTTGCAAGTTCGTAAAATGTGCCAGTGTGATTGTGTGTGTATACATACGAGAGAGTAGGGAGCCACCCAGCCCTCTGACTTACGCATCAGCTGTTATTATTTTTCTTATATTTTATATTTGTTTAGCGTTATTCTTCCACCACTTTACACTTTCCTTACTCGCTCATCCGGCTATCAATTTCTTCCCTCTCACCCTCGCTCCTTTATTTTCTCACTCTTTTGGGCATTATTTTCTCCCCTACCTTCATCACTTTCATTCTGATTCCCCTCCTTCCATTCTCTATACCACTCTCCTTTCCTCACTCTTGCCTCTCTCACTTCTATGTCTTTATCTTCTTTCTCTGCCTACCTCATTGTAGTCTTAGCCATTTCTTTACAACTTCCTTTTCTTTTTATTCTTCCTATCCTCTTTCTTCCCAGCTCTCTCTATCTCTATCATACTCTCTTCCAAGCTTCGTTTTCTCGTTCTCACCCTTTCTCTTCCACCCTACATACCGCCTGCTTATACACACACCTTCTGTTAGGCTTATCAGTTTCATTGTGCCAACCTTTTCCCCCTCCTCAGTAAATGTCAGTAAAAGCACAACAACACGTTACCTAGCCACACCTATACCACTTGAAAGGTTCAGGGGAGGAGGCAGGAAGAAATGGGACGAGGAGTGAGTGAGGAGATGAGAATGACGAGGAACGAAAAGTGGAGAATGGGGTGAAAAGATGGGGGAACGGAAAGTGGAAAAGGGAGCTGGGGGAACGGGAAGTGGAGCTGGGGGAAGTTGGGAAATAGGAATAGACGAAGTGGGACGGAAATAGAGAAGAGATGGAAAGAGGAAAATGGAGAGTGGATGTGATTCGAGGGAAGGAAAGGGGTCAAATAAGAAGGATTTGAGGAAAGGAAAGAATGCATGGGAATAGGAAAAAGTACAATGACCTCCAAACGTCCGATTAATTTCCTGTCTAGTAAACAAAGCGATGAATGAGAAATAATGAGTAACAAATGAATCATCTTATTGACTAAAATCATGAGAGTTTTACAAATGTTATGATGGTGAATAAAGTTGTGGTGAAGGGATAGAATTGTTAGTGTAGTGGTGAGGGTGGTAGTTGTAGAGGTTAGGGAGGAAGGAAGGGACACATCACCTCTCCCCGGTCGATGTTGGTATGAATCACCCATTCTCCCTCACTCAACTCCCCCCCCCCTCCTTCCTTCTCGTACCATGTTTCAGTCATACTTTGACATTCTCGAGTATTTTTATCATATTCTCTCCAAAAGTAATTTAGCACAGTTATATATTTCGGCCCTACTTACCAAACTGTGATTAAGTGAGCAAATTATAAGTCCGGTACCGTAATGAAGCGGTTGAGATATATCAAATTAAATACAAAAATCACGTAACAAACTTGAGTGTTCAGTTTCTAGTCGCCTTCATTTGCCAACCGAATGACTTGAGATTCTGACTCCCTGAATTCTTGTGACATGGACACCAGATTAGCACCTGCTGCTAATTATCCGCTCCACTCACACTGACACTGGAGGACGAGGCAGCAGCGGATGTGTCGGCACTCACTCCATTAATATTATAAGTAGGAGAGGAAATGTAGGATGTCATTTAATACTACATGATAATTGATGTGATATGAATGGTTATTAGTAATTAATTGGTAGATGCAGAAGTTACATCTTCTCGTAATTTGAGCTTCAGTGTGCAAGTTAACTGTTGTTTTATATTTGTTAAAGTTGTAGTCGGATTATATATGTAACGATCATATCTATCACAACTCGGGATCCTTATTAACAAAACTGAGAGAGAGTTGAGTAACTGGTATAAGAATAAAGGAATGGAATTATCACAATTATATCAAGAGTAGCACGTTAATACTTATTGTCGTATCGTTATTTATCAGGGATGATTATTATATCATCACTTCCATTATGTATGGTATGGAATATGAGAGTGAGCAGTGACCCATATTGTGTGTTGACCTCCTCTGGGCCCAACCTGTGTTTACTGACACTCTACCTTCAATATTGCATTACATCCTCCTATTTACTGTACGTAACAGGATACTTATGCAAGGGCCTAGTTTCCATCAGATTATAATGTCAATACATTCTCGCAAATGTACAAAAATATAAATATATAGTTACATGAATATATAAATGCACATACTTCAAAGTTTATAATGTATAAACAAATTAACTGAAGGTCAAGCGTATGCATAAACCCTCTCATTATATACACAAACCTGTATATACATCTCTGACAGGTATGCTATAACCTATACTAATTTACGACCATATACAAATACAAACAAGTGTTATTGAACCTCCTGACTCTGCAACTTTGATGAAGTATGAAGGCAAGTTTATAAGTTATGTTATATACGACGACCACAAACTCAGGAACTATAAGCAGTCAGTGTCATATGGTAAATATACTGTATAGAATAATGACAATGTTATATAGCCTACTTACTATATAGTATACGATATCGTTCACGTGTAACCATCAAAACACACACACACACTTTCACACACACACACACGTACGTCATTAGTTTATTGCATTCATACCGTGTGAATATTTTCACATTTGCCTAATTAGGTTGGTAGTATGACGGGCGGTTAGTCAGACGAGGGGAACTGGACCACAGAGGGAATTTGTGGGACATTGGTGAGTGGAAGAGAGGGAGAAATTAAGAGAAAAAGAAGAGAATAATGTAGGGTGCATGTGTATAGGAGGAGGAATGGAAAAGTAGATGATTGAGACGTAAAGAGTGAATGAGTTATTGATAAAGTTAATAATAAGGGTTGAGGGATAAATTGGAGATGGGGGAGCGAGAAACTACAAAAACAGAGTAGGATAGAGAAAGTAAGCAAAAATGAATAAACTCACTGATGATGTTGTTTACTTAGATAAAGAGTAAAGTTATAAGAAACCGAAACAGATAATGGATACAAACTTGGGAAACAGGAAATAGGAATGAAATGAGGAAGTGGAAGAGTATGGTGGGAAAGATAGAGTGACAGTCAGACAGATAGGAGGGTGAATGGGAGGGAGGGGTCGGGATGGGGAGCGACGAACCCCTCTTCCCTCCTCCCCCCTTTACATCGATCCGCCGCCCCCTATGAGTCAGTGTGTATGTCTTGGTGTAGAGAGAGATCGTGGCTGGTGGGTGCGATCTCGGCCCCTTAAAGCCGATATGGGACCATACTTTTGTAGGTCAGGACAAACACACAGACACACAGACACAGACACACGCACACTCACACACGCACACTCACACAGACACACTCACCCAGACACACACACACACACACACACACACACACACACACACACACACACACACACACACACACACACACACACACACAGGCACACACACACAGGCACACACACACACATATTAAGAAGTTGATTTTATTACAGAGATACATTGATTAGATTGTTACAATGAATTTAATACCGTTGGCTTACTTTGGATTTGCGAGGACTTTAATTATTCTGCATCAGTTAACAAAGGAGGAGCATGTTGAAGGGGAGATTATTTTGTTGGTGAATTTGATGGTGTCTGAATTCTCCCAAGCTGTGCCATGAAACAGATCCACCATTAAAGTAACATTAGGGTTGTCTGTTTCGTGGCATAGTTTGGAGGAGTTAATAGCCATCCAGTTTACCAATTAACAAGAGAATTTCCCCTAATAAAGTGAATGTGTTTGTTGACGACATTTTTGATGGATGTTGTGTTGTTGTTGGTTGGTTGGTTGGTTGGTTGACTCGACCTAAACCGGTTCATTGGCAAGTCAGGTCACTGGTGCCCCTCAGGATATTATTGTTGTTGTTGTTTTTGTTGTTGTTGCCTCCTCCGGGGTAAAATTAGCAGTAACAGTCTTTGTCTGTCTTGAGAGGAAAGTCAGGAGACTCACCCCGGCCTCCTGCCCCTGTCTCCTTCACTCACTCACTCACTCACTCTCACATTGTCTCCTTCACTCACTCACTCACTCACTCTCACATTGTCTCCTTCACTCACTCACTCACTCACTCACTCTCACATTGTCTCCTTCACTCACTCACTCACTCACTCACTCTCACATTGTCTTCTTCACTCACTCACTCACTCTCACATTGTCTCCTTCACTCACTCACTCTCACATTGTCTCCTTCATCCTTCCCCAACACCTCATTGATATTTGGTAATAATTAGATACATTTATTTTTAACCTTCATGAGACAGGACTTCTTTAGAACAAGTAAATTGATTTTGGGTTATTGAGAAAACCTATACCGTAATTCATCAGCCGTTATTTGGAAGTTTGAGATAAAATACAAATACACAAAAGTATTCAGTTAGGTAATTCATAATCAGAAAATAAATTTGTATTTATGATTCGTATACCTCCAAAAATTTGGTAGGCTAATTGTACTGCTAATTTTAATAGAGTTCTATTCTCTGGGCGAGGTTTGTGTGTGTGTGTTTATTGATCGGTGGTGAGGGCAGTGTCTGGGGTGGTGGTGGTGACGGCAGCCTCCTTTCCTTTCCACTCACCGGCTACCAGCCACCTGGTCACTAACGCCGGCAACACACTGGGAACTCCAGGCTGGCAGGGCAGAGGCAGTAAAGGATAGATAGGTAGACAGGGAAGCAGACAGGAAAAATAAAACATGTTGACTGGGAAGAGAAGATGAAGAACAGGCAGATAAATTAAGGGAATTAAAGGAAAATGATGATAGAGGGAGAGAAATACACCAGAGAAAAGAGGAAAGAGAACAAGTAGATAGGGTTATGAAAAAGAAAGTAGGAAAGGGAATAAGGAGACGAAACGTCAAATCGAGAATAAAATGAGAGATGTAAGCAAATAAATCGAGTAACAGACAGACAGTGTGAGAGTGGTGGAGTATGGAGATTAAACGAGAAAAAGAGACCAGGGGATAAAGATGAAGTGGGGGGAGGCATGGAAAAAAAATCAACAACACACAGACAGGTATAGGGGGAGAGTCCAGAGATAAAAATACGGTGGGAGAATAGAAAGCCATGCAAGAGCACAGACAGGAAGAGAATCGTTTTACAGAGGATGAAAGAGAGGAATATAATAAAAGATAGGCTTGTAGAATAGGAAAGGAGAAAGACAGATTCGTCAAAGGTATAGAAGTGAGAAGGAAAGTGATAAGGAAAATTTAAGAGGAAAGAAAAACTTATACCAAGAAAAGGTGAGAGAAAAGAGAGGAATTTGATGCACAGAGACTTGAAAGACTAGAAGAGGAAATAAAAAATGATATAAACTTGTTAGCACAGAACAGAACGAAAAGAAAAGTTAAAGTAAAAATGGGCGGCGGATAAAACATAAAGAAAAAATGGTAGGATTGCAAGGGAGGTGTTAGAGCCATGCAGGAAGAACGAGAACTGGAAATAATGAAATTGACCTATAAAAAATGAAGAGTGTTGGGGAGGGAAGATGTGAGTGAGGAGGAGGAGGAGGAGGAGGAGAGGGGAAGGAGGAGAAGGAGGAGGAGGAGGGGAAGGGGGGATAGGAGGAGAAGGAGGAGGAGGGGGGCTTGGGTACGAATGGGGTGGGTGAGAGGCAGACGAGAAGATGACGTTGACAAATAATATGAAAGGAAAACAAGGGACAAAGGAAAGAGTAAACGGATGCTAGCGATCAAGATTAAGTTTGACAGAGTAAATAAACAATATTCAGTAGAGGATAAACTTTTGTCTCCTAGTGGATGAGTTACCATATGGAATTACATGGATACGCAACGCACACAGACTTTGCTATGTTAACGAGGTGGGTATAACATTCGTACTGCTATATACATGCAAAAACCAAATTACCTTAGAAGGAGAAACAGGAAAGCATGATGAAGGCAGTCTTATTATGTAGTAATGGTTTTTCAGTGGGACCTTTTGTTCTTTATTGGCGATTTGTTTACTTTTTAACTTTGGACTCGACAGCGACGAACTGCGATAAATGTTAGATAGAGATAGTGGTAATGGTGTTGGTGATTGATTGTAGTGGTTATGGTAGAGTGGATAGCCTAGTGGTGATAGTGATAGTGTTGGCAGTGATGGTAGTAGGCAGGGTGAAAGGTACACAGGTGAAGGCAGAGAGAGAGAGGCAGGTGAGAATGAATGAGATGCTACATCATTGAAGTTCAGGGTATTGTTTTGTCTGGCATAATGTTTGTTTCACATCAGGTGACTTACACATAGCATTACCCGCTACACCTTTAATCCTATGATACTTTTTTTTTTTTTTTTTTTTTTTTTCTTGATAGAAAAGTTTTGTCTCCGTATTTATTTAATTTTGAAAGTTATAGGGTAGAGAGGAATGTACGTAATACTGCATGTGCAGCCATCTGCATGTTGAGTTTGTGTGTGATTGTGTGTTTACAGGACAAGCGGAAGTGGTTGACTAGTATGTTAGACAAGGACGACATGTGTGAAGGTCAGATGTAGGGATCAGATAAGCAGGTGTTGGTGTCGTGTGGAGGAGAACATGAAGGGTGGAGTGTAAATAACCAGTGTTTATATTGTTCTATTTAAGTGGACGTGATTAAGCTTTGGTGTGGCAGGTGTGAAGGATGCAGATGATACTAGTCTCAGGTGTAATACTAGTTTGGTAAGAGGCATAGTGTTATGCTGTTGTGAATCGTATGTGGTAACTCGAATTCGTGAGGTTACACCGATGTTGTCTTGTAAGTAAGTGTGTGCTCACATGATGCAGTTGTAGATGTTTACACAGAGGGCACACTAGAAGTTGTTTGTTTGGTGGAAGGGTCACCGTGTCAAATAAATATAAATTTGTAAGTTGTGGGAGACTTCCATGTGTGTAAGTGGTGGTAGGGGGAGGGGAAGCAGATGTGTTGGCAGTTACGAGTAATAATGGTAGTGTAGATCAACGTTAGTACCTCATTTGTGTTTCATGGTGTAGGAAGTGTGTAGCTGGTTTGACTGTAGGTGTGGGTATTGGTATTGTATGTATGGTGCATGAAGTGTGGCATGTGTGTAAGCAAGTTGTGGGTGGAGGTATGGAATGCATTGCGACAGCTGTGAAGGAAGGTTTTGGAAGGCCTAATGACAGGTGTGTGGTGGGGATTGGGGGTGTAGTTATGGTATGCATTAAGACAGGTATGGACGGAGATTATGGGATGCATTTTGACAGGTGTGGAAGAGGGTTGTGGGTGCAGGTGTGTGGAGAGGTGCGTCATGGGCCTCTCTTCCTCCCTCTCTCTTTCTCTGTGGGTCAGTGAAAGGAGTGATGCCACTACTCATATCTCTCTCTCTCTCTCGTGTGTGTGTTAACTGAATCTTACTCGTAGTGGAGTTATGTTGTCATGACTAGACTTTACTACTTTGAGCACTTTGCGTATATTTACACACATTCTTCACAGATTCTACTCGTAGTTGTAAGATATTACGGTACACACAGATGGTGGTTTAATGCAGTTACAATATTTTTGATGGGGTGGATTTGTTAATATTAAAGGCACAAAAGCACTGTGGCAGTTGAAGATTGGTATAAAACGTAGGTAGAATCAGTGTAGGTGTCGACACACATGTTTGGTTTTGACGGAGTGTAGGCAGAGATGTGAAAGGCAGGCAAGTAGTGGTCCAGCCAGCTTATAGGTGTAGCTCGATGTCAAAGAAATATGACCTTGTTGTAGGTGGCATGTGAAGGATGTAGGGTTGCATTAGTAAGGTATATGTAGGATTGGAATGTGTGAGACGAGTGTAGGAGTTGATGTAGACAAGGTTACTGAGAATATTTGGCCTACAGTAGGAAGCTGTTGAAGGTAGAAGATATCATATACTTCATTTGTTCGTATATCAATGTGTATAATGTGTTTTTGTGTGTTGTGAAGGGAGACTAGTGAGAGGCCTTGTAGAACCTACTGGATACAACTACTTAGTGTTTTGTCTCTCTTTGTGTGTGTGTGTGGGCAGCTGTTGAGATACATGTAAGAAACAGTGTAAAAATAGTATTGTGACCCTGGATTCTGATGGCTATAGAAATATTGGCAAGGTTAGTGTTGTGTGAGGTGTGTAGGGCTGTGTTGTTGTGACAGGTGTGGATAGGATGGGGATGTGGCCGACCTGGGAGATGACCCTACTTGACCACGTCCCCAGAACACACACACACACACACACCACATACTATAATACTAATCACAAGGTGAACCACCGCCTACCTTTTAATGGCATTTACTTTTTTTTTTTTCATTGCCAATTTGATTTCTTATTTATTCCTCTAATAATTTTTATTTAGTTTATATCTGTTGGAGTTTTTATTACTAGTTTGTTTTATATTTTATATTGCTATTGCGTCTTGTATCTTTGTGTTGTATGTTCTTTTAAATTTCCTTCGTCTCCTTCACTTACTTAGTTGTTGTTTATCTCAGGTTTCGTTTCCTTTCCTCGTCTTCCTGTTCGTCACACATAATGAAAGACGCGGTATTCGTCGTTAGTACCTTTTTTATATATTGTTTTAGTGTGGATATACTATTTCACGTGTGGCCAGTCACGATTGTTTGTAAGTGTTCAAGGTGAGACCACTTTCTCCATGGCTGACTATAGGGACGTAATCTGTTCTGGATGAATTAAAGTCTACAAACTCTGCTATAAAAACATATCCCCTCGTCTCACACTGAAGAAATCTGTCTTTTACTGGTATAGTTTGAAGGCATCAGAGGCCCTCCACTTCCAACACCAGACAGTATACATTAAAAAGATACATTGTGATTCCTTAATTCCCCCAAAGTAGGCCAAAAAACCAGGACCATATAAACAAAAATACTGGAGGTCTGATGCTTAGAACAGTTTGGTGGAATCAGTTGTTCTAGATTTACCAGCGCTGTACTAGCCTACCCCCTCAACCAACTTATCACACATGAGTGAAGCGCGTAATAAAAATGCTAGTGGCTATTTGTACATTGGTGGTTCCTTCCTTTCTTCCTTCACTTCTCTAGGATTTTATTTTCAACTTGACTCCTCGTGCTTCATATCTAAGGTCTATATGATCGTGTATGAGAATGTTTTAAAGTCGTTTTTCTAGTACAAACTCCAATACTCGGGAACGTTGAGATTCTTTTTCATCTCAGTCTACCCTGGAAATTGTTGTCTCGGTGTTCACTTTTAGGTTAGAGTTATAAGAGAAAACGCTCATGTGTAGGTGGTGGTAACGCAGGGAGAGACTGATGTATACGTATTTATTGATAATATTTCGAACAATCAGTCATTTGTTTACTTTGGACTGTATTGTAAGCGTCTTGAAATAAACACTTTATGACCAACATAAGCCTATGAAATGTTGAAGTATAATGTCATTTTTTAATTGTCATTGGTTGGATTTTACTTATTTTAAATGGATATGCAAAGGAGAAACTCAAGCAAGATTAGAGATTGACTTTAAACTCCTCCATTGTTTTGAAGGGACGACCAACCACAGAACCTCACATTCTCCAAGTTAGTCCATTAATTAAGGATTCTGTGATCGTGTACGTAAACTGTGACTTCTGATTCCTCCTCATTATTCCACGAACCAATATTTTTCATTATTGGTGGTGTTTCAGGGCAATTTTTGAAGGACTCCATAACCTCCACTTTTTTAACTATAGCACGGGTTGCCTTAAGGATGGAAGTGGGCCCTAAAGCCATATGGTAATTATAACTGGTGAGAGTGTGTTGTGGTGAAGTCTCTCCCAGTGGTTTTGTCAATGGTCTGTATGTGGTCACTTAGTTGTGGGTGTCCGGGGAAATAATTAAAGTATCCTTTATGAAATTATCGTGTATAACCTGTACTTTAAATTAACCATTTATTTACAGTAGAAAAGCTTATCTCAATCTGTGTGGGTTTATCTCCGTCTATATACACAAGCACCGTCAGGCTATGATTTTGTTTGGTTGAAAGGTTTGAAAGGTTTATTTAACTCTGGCGACCCCAAGCAGGATATGAAAGTACAATAAGTACATTTCTATACATTCGAACAGCACAATCATTGTAATAATAATAATATATATATATTTCCAAGTCCCCTTGAGATACTCCATAACTTCTTAAGTAAATTTTGAATATAAGAATATAAATCACTAATTTTTATGATACTCCAGTAACTCTTAAGGAAACATGGGAATGAGATCAAGAGAGAGCATAGTGTGAGCAACGGATTTGTTTAACGCGAGTCATCCCTTAATGTTGTGGGGTTTTCTTTGAAAGTTAAAAAATGGGTCACAGATACACAGTCAAACTTTCCCATCTCACATTAGACTCTCAGCTTCCTCACGTGAATGAAGAGGAACCAGAAGAAAGCGGTTATAAACAAACGTGTAAAGGGTTTTAGTGGTGAAGTTAAAAGTGTTATTTGTTATTATAATGGTAGTTTTAGTGAGTTAACTTTAGTGCCTCTAATTTGGGTTTGCATACTCCACACTGCTACCAAATAGGTTTTCTCTTCCTTTATAATTCTAATGGGGTTATTCTTTATTTTAATATGAGTACAGTTCACGCGTCAAAATTTAGCAAGTTTTGTGCCATATAGTTAATATTAATGCTAAGAAATGTTGTTATTTTGTAGATGAATGTGATGTGGTTAAAGTGTGGTGGCTGATTTGGTTGTAGGGCGTGTTGGTAGGATGTGGTGGGTTGTCAGACTGACCAGGGAAATGGAAGGTGGCGCCGACCAAATGCTGTCTTATAGGAACCACATATGTCTGTCAGTCAATATAATCTTTTTTAATATTGGAGAATTAACCTAACATTTCTTTATATATAATTTGTATTGTATAATTGTATAATTGTATAACTGTATAGTGGAGTTGGTCATTTTTATCCTTAGTTATTATTGTAGTTTTCAGTTATTGATTTTCACTTGTCCCAGACTTTCCCTGCACTTTAAATGGGCCACAATGAACACTTTCCTTGGAGCGTCACCTGTTACGCCCCGGGGTGGCCTCCTAACACACACACACACACACAGACACACACACACACACACACACACACACACACACACACTCACACACACACACACACACACACACACACACACACACACACACACACACACACACACACACACACACACACACACACACACAGACACAGACAGACAGACAGACACAGGTTTAAATAAATGTTTTATTGTTAATGGTCTAATGAGAGTTGCGTGACAGTGAGGCAGCCTATACACAGGTGCTACACTTTGTGTTTACCGAAGTGTATAGGCCTATGTTAAAGACAAAATTCACTTAGGTACGTGTGTGTGTGTGTGTGTGTGTGAGATGGGTGAGTATGGTAGTACTAGAATGGGTAATCGTGCGTGTTTACCGTTTGTGCCTCGTTAATGACCCAATGACCGGCATGTCTCACTCACTTGGTCGGCTACAGGGTGAGAAACAGACAGACAGACAGATTACCAAGATGTATGATAGGGACTGACAACTACTTATTTAATGTTCACCAGATAGCAACTCAACCCAGAAGCAATGGCTGACGACATTACATTTTTCATTCTTTTACTGACTGTTACTAGACTATTATATATTTGTATAAGAGAATCATTGCTAATATTTAGAGATCTATTCACTTTAGTAGTTGTTCTATTTAGAAGGATTTGTGTTAAAGCTTGTGACTGTTGAAGGTGTCTCGTGATTACACTCTTGTAGGACTTTATTCTTCAGGGGGACTATTTTTTTACTAATATGGTTTAATGTGTAAACGATGTATACCAATTTTCTCACCCGATAACCGATGGTAGGAACAGTTAATTGCCGTGAAGTGTCTGTTACTCCCAACATGAAAAGTACCGTTAGAATATAGCAGAGTCGTAACTTTAACTAACTTTGTATATAAATGAACACGTGGAATTAGGGTAACTACCAGCTTAATTTTCCATAAAAGGAGCTACTTTGCCTTATTTTAATGGAATGTATCGCAGTTGGTGGAGATCTTTATTGAGTTGAACAAATTAAGGTTTTTCAATATACGGTGGAGGGATCTATGTGGAAGGAAGTTCCTGTATTAAATCTTTTTAGTAATGGAGTGATGCTGAGTAAAATTAATACATAGACTAAACAACCAAATGTTGATCATATACATGTGGTCAAGTAAATAGTTCTGGTAAAATAGAATTAATGATTAAGTGAAAAGGGTTACACAGCTGACGAATTCAGTGAAATTTTATGGGGCTGTTGGAGTGAGACGGGCTGTAAATGAACCATGGTTACGATATCATGAATGACTGAACATACAGACTTAACAAGAGTTGCCTAAGTTACCTGATATTTACATGCTAATTAATTATGAATGTTTGTGGCAAGAAGGAACAGTTTGTGACCATCCTTGTGCTTGCCAGTGAGTATGACCTTGGAAGAGAGAGTAACCTACACATGTTTTATACCGAGGGATGAGATAGGAGTATTTGAGACCAGACATGGATACCTGTAAATTGTAGGTACCACGATGGGGATGATATAAATGGATTACATATAGGAACAATAGGACCAATAACAGGCGACTATTGTAAACATGGAGTGCAAAGACCGTAGAGATTTAGTAGTTCATAATTATTGCCGATATTATTATCCTATACATCGTTTTCCTCCGCTATTCTTCCTTTAGTGAAAATATGTGTGACTTCGTGTTCAGCGAGGTTGTAGTAGTTGGTAAAGTATCGTACAATAGAGGTTATAATATGATCTGTATATTATATGTTAGAATGTAAGGATGGTGTATGGTGGGTGAACCTTGACGTCAGTGTGTAGCTGTCTCACGTCACCCGCTACGTTTTTCTCATCCACTCGTGCATTGCTGGACACCCACTTACTGTAGACTTTCCTTAATACCCTTGTTTGCTTCTTCTCATCCACCCTCTGTTTCTTCCCATCCATTGTTTGTCTCCTATTTATCTACATTCGTACAACATATTTACAGTTCTATCTAGTAATATTACTTTTTGCATAAGCCCTGCATTGTTAGCCAGAGTATTGGGAATTATCCCTCTGGGGGTCGTGTAGTTTGATAATAATTTCTCTTTGCTCATAAGATATAGGTTACAGAAAATAATTTTTATATGATACATTAAAGACTATGGAAATTTATATTATCACAAAATTATCTTCATATCTATTCCAGCCACTTTTTGACGTATTGCTATACAGTAATTAAATTAAACACTGCCATCTTTTTCTTACACAGTAATTTACGAACAGACAGTTACTTACCTACCGACCCTCAGCTTGTGCCATTTAATTCCACACCTTGCACATGCGTTACGCCATTATCACGTTCAGCACTGGAAATGTCATGTGTTTCATTGTCACACCTATATATGTCATTCATATTACCAGAAGTGTAACACGGAAGGGAGCACGTGCACACGACTGGCTTCTCAGTTACCGGTACCGGCCGGAAATTGATCAAAGAAAAGGGAGCCTAAGTCAACATGTATGTGACGTCATAAAACCTTTCCCTCTTCCCTTCATCCCATATAGCCTACCTTGGTTTACAATGTTTACGTCATTTTAATTCAGTATAGTTTGGTGCAAACTTCGCTCCGTTTATATTTCTTTAACACGAAGTTTGTTTTATTTCAATATTTTCTGTCCCAACTTGCACGACTCTTCCATTTTGACGGCAACATCTCTTCCTGCAAAAGTTTTTGAACCAAATTAACTATGGTTTATTATGTTCATGGAGTGATCATTTGTATCAGAAATATTTAATTGTTGATATTCGGCGTCTCAGACTCGGGGTCAGAGAGTTCTGTTTGTATTGGACGTTATATAATGTTTATTAAAGTTTTCCAGATGAAAGTTTTTTATATCTACGTTGGCGGCGTCAAGGATGACAGACTAGAGGTTCTCGTCTCAGACAGAAGATTTGTTAAACTATATAGAAATGCTAAATCTGTAACTTGGTTTACTTCTCATTTACTATTACAAGTATATATATATAAAAAAAGCTATTCATACTTTGTTATTCGGCACAGTTGGCAACTGTACCTTGGTATATACTATCGCAAGCTTTCTGTCTGTAGATACAAACATCTGTATGCAGGGGAGTTGGTCTGGGTATATAGAAGTTTCAGCATGTCTGGAGGCGCCCCACTGAGTTGACTGATCTAATTAACATCCATTCACCTCCAGCCTCTGTCACTCCTTCTCCTCCTCCTACACACTGATACCGTTACTTTCTCTATATGCTCGTCCGTCTCCCATCATCCCTCAGCTCAGTCTCTCTCCCTTCCCACATCCACATCTTTCACTTCGCTACCTCGCACCACACCCTCAAAATTTTCCTCTCCCGTTCCCCTCGATTCCTTCCCACCTGACCTACTTGAGGCTAGAAAGCAGTAGCGAGTATAGGGTGGTAGTACTAATGGTGATAATAATAGTGTTTGATAGTGGTAAAGTAGTAGTAATTGTGGTGATAGATGTTATGGTGGTGGTGGTGGTGGTAGTGGTTGTTGTAATAGTGGTAGGTGTAGCTGTGGTTATAGTGGTAGTTGTAATGGTGTTGATAGTATTAGTAGTAATAGTGGTAGTTGTAATTGTAATAGTGATAGTGGTAATGATGACGATGGTGACTTGTTTGATTTCTCCTCTCTTTCTCTCCATCATCCTTTTCTCATGACTTGCCCTTTCTCTAGCCACTCTTCTCTCTACTCTACTCTACTCTACTCTACTCTACTCTACTCTACTCTACTCTACTCTACTCTACTCTACTCTACTTTACTCTACTCTACTCTACTCTACTCTACTCTCTCTGCATGGTGGTGATTGAGGGTGATGGTGGTGGTGAGGGTGATGGTGGTGGTGGTGGTGGTGGTGATGGTGGTGGTGAGGGTGATGGTGGTGGTGGTGGTGATGGTGGTGGTGAGGGTAAGGAGACCACAACAGCAACACCAATAATATAAAACAAATACAACATCTACAACAACAACAACAACAACGGTAGTAGTAGTAGTGGTGGTATATAATAAAATACTATAGGTGTTAAATGGTGTGGATAATAGGGTGATAATTATATGGGTTGTGATTTAGGGAGTGTATAGGGGAGGGAAGGGAATTAATGAATGGTTACTCACAAAGCTCAGTAATGAATGGTGGGGTGGATCTTTGTTACTGGTACTGATGTCATGGTGAGGGTTCCTTCCTTCAGTATATCTATCTATCTATGGTTTGTTTACATACATGGCCGAGTAATCCATAGCAGATAAAGAGCGTTTGTCGTAATATTATCGATACCATACATTGTTGTTTCTGCCGCCACATCATCACTATTATTATTTAACCTGACCTTAAGATTAACCAATAGCACTGCCACCAAAATAATGTCATCACCATTGCCACCAAAATATCTTCTTCAGCAATCGCACCAAAATGTCTTCTTGAATTCGCTGACATGTTACACCTTTAAAAATATACATTAGGTGGAGGTGTCGTTACGGAAGATGACAAGGCGGAAAGAGAGAAAAAATCAAATGTTAGGCTGGGAAGACTTGAAATGATGGACGGCGAAAAAATGTGAAAGCCCCGAGAGGAGAACGGACCAAAATAAAGCAGTGAGGTCGAGGATGTGGGTCGTGTTTTGTTCTGGGTGTATCTTAGTGTGTGTGACCCGTAAGGAAGCAGGTTAGGCAGGTTTATGTAATGGGTACACCAGATCCTTTTCAAAGTCTGGTTTTTATGTTGCCTTTATTTGACCTTCCAGTAATTGTTGTAGAATCATGTACTCATAAATTGTTCATTAACCTTCCCCACCTATCCCACCTCACCCCACCTTCATAATCTTTCCTTGCCTTATTATTTTGCTGTCCCCTAGCCTTTCCTCATCCATTCCTTCCCCTTCCTCCTCCATCCCTTCCCCTTCCTCCTCCATCCCTTCCCCTTCCCCCCCTCCCTCTGCTCTACACAAGCACCACGCCCTCCCGCCTACCATTGCCTGTATTGCTTCACACTCGGTTGGTGCCCGAGGCGCCTCCCTGAATTCTAAACCCACATTTCCTTAATTCCTCCTCGGTTGCTGCTGCTACGTGTGCTCTCCTTACCTCCTTTTGTTTTTGTCAGGTTTATTTATACCTTTCCACTCTTTGTGCTACACTAGATTTGGTCCTGAGAGGTTATTATTTCGTCTCCATCTCGTACCGATTCTCTTTAACATTTCTTAAGCTCCGTTCTATACTACTACTTTGTCGAATCCGGGATTTTCTTGACATTATGTTTCCGCATTCTTCTTTACTACTCTATGCTGCATGGCCTTTCCCGCCTTGTTATGCCATTTTATATAATATTTTATTAGGTAGGTCTCATGCATTGGGATTGTTTGTGCAGATGTTACCAAATTTTTAGCTCCATTATTGTGCAAACTTTTTCCTGCTTTGCTCTTCACCATCATTGACGCGTGAATATTACAGTAGGACGTGACTTTTATTGCTATTTATTTAGACTTTTTCACATACCGGTACCTAGATTTAAGCATTTCAATTTGTTTGCTGTTTAGTATTATTTTGTAATGAACGTATCTGTATATCTGTTTGGCTTTCCATAGGCCACTGGATGTATACCTAGATCTCCACACTAAGGTAGCAAACATGTAAGGAAAAGTTGGTGTGTGTTATGTGCCTGTGATAAAGTAGGATATAGTAAGACTGTCCTGTGGTACCGTAGTGTGTGTGTGTTAGGAGTACGTGTTTTATCCCCTAGTCTACAACCAATAAGAGTCTACTATCTGTTACTTATTTGATGTTCCCATAATGAATCGTATTACCCATAAAAAAAAAATCCTAATACAGATTTTTTTTTTTTTTTTACAAAGATTGACATGTATGTAATTTATGTTTGTTTTTGTTTCAGGTGAGTATGGTGGAGGATTAGACGAACACTTGTCATCACAGATCCAGGTCGTGACTCGTGACCCAACTCATGTATTGTAAGCTACATTGTCCAGTTCACTCTTATCTTTTTTTTTGTTACAAGGTACTGAGGGTTGGGTTGGGTTGGTCTTGTCTCATTGTATACTTACTTATATTGAACGTGGGTTATATTTTCAGACTTTGTACTCTGGTTTCGTGTTATACATAAAATTTTAATATAGTTTCCATCACCTAAGATGAAAAAAACAACTCCATAGGCTACATCTTGAATATTGTTTATGTCAGTATGAACCAGTAGTGTTAGTGTATCATATTCTCAAAGGATGATAGACGCTATATGTATAGGTATATACGATATATATATATATATATATAGATATATTGATAGCCAGATATAACGTGCCGTACAAGACGAAGACACACGCACACAATTACGTACACACACACAGGCACACGATTTAATTGTTTATAGGTTGAGGAAAAATGGTTCTTGGAGTGTGGAAGAACGAGGGGAAAGTGAGACTCGCGGCGACAGATGTGAAATATTACACACACGCGTACACGCATGTACACATGTAACAAATACACACAAATACGTAGGCTACACACACACAGACACACACAGCCAAGAAAGTAACCCACATTGTGAGCCTGCTTACTCACATGCTGACACCACCACTACATTACCAACACCACCTGTGTACGTACAGTATATATAAGCCTTCAAGGGCCATCACCACTACGACTATCAAGGTCAGGGGAAGGTGGAGGGGATGTTGTAGGTCTATATTTTTATTAATAATATTACAGCCCTGTATTTTAATGTTAAGACGAATTTGTAAATCTAATCTGGAAGTCTTACTTTGAATAAATGTACAATACACTTTAGCAGTATTTAGTTTGGAGTTGGCCACAGTTCTCACCGAAATAGTTCAATGTTATTGTATACATTTTATAATGATCACCACTGAGACTCTATGTAATAATATAAAGATATACTGTACTGCACATATATTGGTTAGGGACAAAAGAGATTTAGAAAGGAAAGTCTGATGTAGAAAGAGCAACTTATTGGGAAATATTGTATAGGTTAGGAGGAAACTCTCTTAGTTAGATACTATAACTGTTGAAAATCGTACCTCACCGTGTGTGTGTGTGTGTGTGTGTGTGTGTGTGTGTGTGTGTGTGTGTGTGTGTGTGTGTGTGTGTGTGTGTGTGTCTCATCAAGGGGGTCCAGTAGCAACATATGTCACTTCAAATAGCCGTAATGAACAGAGTGGACCAAGCGAGACAATAATGAATGGCTTTTAAGTGAAATTTTATGATTAAGATTAAAGATATAGGAGGGAGATTTACAGAGGACTGAGGGAGAGGTGGTGTATATGAGGGTCAATTGAACACATGGTAGGTGCAAGAAAAGGAGGAGGAAAGATGAGGAGGGTGGAAGAAGAGGAAAGATACGAGGAGAATCAAGGAAGAGGAAAGATACGAGGAGAATCAAGGAAGAGGAAGGATAGGGGAAATACTGAGATTGGGGAAAGGGATTGCATATGGAAGGTACAAAAAGGAGGAGGTGGATAGGGGATGAGAGTGGTATAAGGTATAGAATGACTTTAGGCTATAATAGTAGGTTACACTGCACAGTATCCAGATATCAACAGAGGGATTGCCAATATTGAACTGGTCTTCCGTGCAACCAAAATATTGCTCGAGAGTTCGGGTGATTTGACTATTGCAGTTGATCGTATATGATTTCAATATCATGTGACTTGCAAAATCCTCGTCAGCTATGTATGATTTCTCTGCAAATGTTTCGATTTCCAGAATGACCATATTTATACTTTCACACACGAAAATCTAAATTGTGATCGAAAATAGGTGTCAAATTGAAAGTAAAATGGACTGACTGTGTATATATGTACCAAGTTAATGCCCATGATGAAGTCTGGTGAAAGTTATAATGCACATTTTGCTTTTCTTTAGCATCTGCATGGCCATGGTGAGGTGGTGAGGTGGCACCTATTTAATCATAACAATACATTTTTGATAGAAAGTTTAGGTTACAGAAATTATATACCGTGGTAGAAAGAAACTATATATAACATAAAATTATTAATGCCATAGATACATGCAGTGTGAAAAGTAGCGTTGTGTTGTGACATTATTATGAGGGATGGTTGGGAAGGAAGTGCACTGTCACTTCAGTTTATTACTAGACACTCTGTATATCATGAAGTGAAAACTGCACCAAATACACTTTATATACACGCCATGTGCCCCTACTTCATATTTTATCACTTGGAGCCTTTGTGTGTGTGTGTGTGTGTGTGTGTGTGTGTGTGTGTGTGTGTGTGTGTGTGTGTGTGTGTGTGTGTGTGTGTGTGTGTGTGTGTGTGTGCTGGGTAACGGTGTCCTGTGGTTTTGGCAAGGGCCTTGTAAAGAAGTATACTTGATAATAGTTCGCTCTGGTCTATTCTCGAGTCTATTATTTATCGTTGGGAATAGAGTGACTTATTAGTTTCAAACATTTCGGGTAGGAACGTAAACAAGTCTTGCTCTATGTAGGTTCACAACTGCAAAATTTCACTGGTGCTTCCACGATGGTGTTGGTTCGAGTTTTAAGTGTGTGAGCGGTGGATCCTCTTAAACAGTTATATGGGATTAAAACTTGAAGTGATTGTCTCACGAGTAGAGATGAAAGTGGGTGATTGGAGGCCTCTATCTACATCTGGATTTGCTACCACCCGTACACACACACACACACACACACACACACATTCATAGCGGAACTCCCGTCACTCCAGTGGAAAGTTGAATCTGTGTTTGCATCATAATTATTTACACACTTGCATCTTCACACAAGTAATGTTTACTGGACCTGTATCTGTTTGTATGTGTATACTTCTGTGTACGACTACAGTATGTCTCTTTTTGTGCGTGTGTGTGTGTGTGTGGTGAGTATGTTGCGTTTTTGAGTTGTAGTGTACAAGTCCACGTCTAAGTTCTTTGAAGTTCACTTTGGTGATGATTGGGTATTTATTTACTGTAAATCAGATATAGTATTTTCCAATAATAACACCTGTATCAAACTTTGTATTTTATTGTCAAGGTTTTATTTATCGTTAGGCATAACTGGCCGTCGTAAGGGGAAATGATAGTCTCGGAGGATGAACTAATAGTAATTGACGGTGGGCAGACACGAGAGAGTTAAGTGAATAAATGAGTGAGTGAGTAGATTTATGGGTGAGAAATGGTAACCTTACTCTCTGTTTAGGATGTGTCGTTATCTGAGTTTGTGAGAGTGAGAGAGAGGGGAAAGAAATAAAGATAGATAATTAAGGTATAGTTTGACAGATCTGGTGAGAACAAGATATGTATAAGTGACTGGTGGTGTTGAGAGAGATTAGGGGGGGATAGTGTAACGTGGGACTGGATGAGTGAGTGACTGGTAATAGTGAATAAGTGAGTGTTTGAGATAAGTGAGTGACTGGTGATAGTGTAACGTGGGACTGGGTTAGTGAAAACCACCAACCGTGCCGGATCCTGTTGCGAATTAGAGCGATGGGAAATATATGGCTGTGTGAGGGAGGAGAGGAGGGAGTCAGCCGAGTGATGGAGTAGTGGTGATTTGAGGGAGTGGAAGCGGAGGAGGAGTAGGTGGTGGTGAGAGATTGGGATTTTCTTGGGGGAGGAGGTGTTGGGAGAGACTACACAAAAAGGGATGTACAGTGGTGGTCAATAATAATCATTCATATATGGGTAACTCAAACAAAGTGATGTCGAATGTTTTCACGTTTTCATATGATAAGTTAATGTGGAGATTGAATATAGTGAGGGTAAATGTATGGAAAAATAAAAGTAGGGTTAATATCCACGAGTCAGTGTTTGACTATAACATTTTAAAAATCTTAAGTGGGTGGACTTGGTTGCGGTCCATGTCTTGAATTATTACCACGTACAAAATGCTTGATGAATATTGATGAGTCACAAAAAAACTCGTGTGAACACTAATAATATAGATTGTTGTCTAATGTGGCTATTGGTAGGTAATGGTGGTGATGTAGCATTGGTATATAGTGTGTGTCGTGGTGGTAGTGGTAGTGGTAGTGGCGGCAAAGTGGATTATCACCGGGGAAAATAAGCGTGAACGTTACACCTGAGTCCCATGCAGCCCCTTCACCAAACAACACTTACATTCCTTGACTTATACTTACCTCATACCTTACCTTATATTATTATCTACTCAAAATGCTTCTTCAGTTCCTATGTCCCAGCCACCTTACCAACACCTTGCCTCATTCCCTACCTTATACTTGCCTCATTCCTTACCTTATACTTACATCATACCTTACCTTATACCTACTCCACAGTGTGCTTGATCCACTGTCTGAGTGTTGGGTGCATTGAGTTGTGAAGGTTGTGGATATGAAGTGTTATTAAAGGGGTGTGGTGTGTTGTGTGTTTGGGTGTACGACGTTGTTGACATTTTTATGATCTCCAGAAGAGTATATAACTGTTCAAAGTCTTGTACAGCTCTATTACATTACTGGAAGGGAACGTTGTGACCCAGTGAAAACAACGTGGATTTCCGTCTACGTGTACTGGTGCTGGTGGTGTTTATAGTTCTACTCTCTATACAACATCAGGAGTTTGGCAGGGAGGGAAGATTATGATTTAGTACATTTTTTGTATTGATAATTTATTTTGGATTATTGCCACTTTTATTAAGACCTTAAAATTTAATAAAATGTGGTCGTTCTGGCTTTGGTCCAGGTGATTTGAATTAGTCTCAGAATGTAATCCAATATTTCATACACTACTATCGTTAATTCTGTTCTAGTGCATTTAAAAAATTATGCTCAGAGTAGTTCCATATGTTTTAAATACTTTCTGTTAAAGCTTAAGTCCTGTGAGGAATTTTTTTTTTATCTAATTTTTTTTTTTGATTAAATAAGAGCTGAAATTTTATTCCTGAAAAAAAAAGGTGTGTTTTGGTGGAGTGGTTGCGAAGGGAAAGGAAAGACTATCAGTAGTGGAGGAGCGAGCGTAAACGTGGATGTGTGTGTGTGTGTGTGTGTGTACGTGGTCACTATCTCACTGCTATATTGTTTTTGCTCGTGGTAGGCTGGGGTTGCGGCCGTGACAGGAAATTCTCACACTCAGTTTACTTTCTAAGTGAAAACAGGAAATACTGAAGGAGCGCTATTACTTATTGGAGGGAGACTGTACGGTAGGTAGAGGTGGTAAAGGGTAGATGGGAAGTGTGAAGGCTGGCAGAGTAATTCGGGGAGGGTGAGTAAGTGGTAAAGGGTAGCTGGGAGATGTGAAGGCTGGCAGAGTGATTCGGGGAGGGTAAGTGGTAAGGGGTAGCTGGGAGATGTTTAGGCTGGCACAGTAATTCGGGGAGGGTGAGTAAGTGGTAAAGGGTAGCTGGGAAATGTTTAGGCTGGCACAGTAATTCGGGGAGGGTGAGTAAGTGGGAGCATGCAGCTTATCTGGAGCGAGTCTGGTGCTGTGGATGTCTTTGGGGTAATAGATGTGGGAAAACCAAGAGGGAAATCTTAACAACAAACACTTTATGTTCCGGTTGGAGCAAACATAGTATTTTTACGTTAAGCCTTGAACAGTAGATTGATGTGAAGATGGGCAGTCATGTTTGAAGTAAGAAGACGAGAGAAAAATAATGTCTGATAGAAAAAAACATGTGGTTATGATGTTTTGGTTGAGTTGTTTGTTTGTCTGTCTGTCTGTACCGTGACGCTACATCATTCCTCTTTCACCCGGGTATGGATGTATGGTAAAAAGATTAAGGTTATGGGGACGTGATGGAAGTTGAACATTGCCAGATTATTCTCTCATCACTGATTCTAGGTTGAGTTCTTTACTAGAGTTCATTTTCATGTTGAATCTGGTCATTAAGGAATTTTGTTTAATGATGGAGAACAAGACGATAAACAAGATTGATTTTGCAGTTGTTTATTTGTTTATATATTCTGAAGCTAATTATAAAAGGAGGTAGAGTGGTATTTGTGGTGATGGGTGGTGACCTCTTCAGTTGTTGTTGTTGTCGTCGTCAAACTGGAATGGTTGGTGTGTATCAGACCTGTTGTGAACACAGTAATAATAATCATCATATTAATACCCTCTACCCTCAGGTCACAGTTCTTGCATCTTTGTGAAGGTTGTATCACACTTTATACAATATTTTCCTTGAATCACACGGTATTCTTGCTGTATGATTTTGTTAGAGTTCATATATTTAAGTTTTCTTAAATTTGAGTGTCTCTTCATTCCATTTTATATTATAAAGATATATTTTATATTTCGGCTTTGCTGCCTAACATTTTAATTTCACTTAAGTATTAGTATTAGTATTTCTATTTTATTAGATTTTTTACCTTTCTGTGAGAGTTAAGTAAAGAATCAAACTCTTTAAGGTTAGATAGAAAACTGATCACTTTACCTCTTGCATTACCTCATACCATGTACACACTTACCATGTCTATTGTTTCTAAAGAGCAAAATATGAACAGCTAGAGAGACTTGACAAGGATAGATGGTTAAGGAGAAAGCTGAAGTGTTAGTGGCACTAAGCTAAGACAAACCAGACTTAGGAGGAGTTAGTTAGCATGAATATCCCTGAGGGTTGATGGATGAGGAGGGAAGGTGGACAGACAGACACGCACTTAACTTTCCCATTGGTAAGAGTCTTGTTAAGTCTGGATGATCAGAGAGGAGGAGGAGGAGGAGGGAAGGGATGAACATTGACTATTAATCTTGTGGCTCCTCTCCCCTTATCACTGATTAACGGGGGTCGTTACTTGGAGTCTACAAAGTCCCTGTACAATGCTAGAAAACAGATCCCCCATTCGTATACTGAAGTGGTCTAGTTCGTGACATACTTTGGAGGAATCTGTAGCCCACCAATTTACAGTCACTAGTTTTTCCCCTTGATGGATTCCAAGTATAAACATTACCTTACGTAATTTAACATGAGTCACATGAGTTTGTTAAAAGGAAGCATAAAGACTAAAGCACAGTCACTCATAAATATTCTTGTTTGTTTACCAAGCCATTCCTCCATAATATATCATCTGTTTGATTTGTTTATGGTGTAATCACTACCACATGGCCATCGTTGCCTGGCACCAGAACTTCATTCATTCACTCACTCTTCCCAACGTGAGCCTTAAACACCGTATATGTATGAATGAGCCGGGGAATAGGTAGGAGCTGCGTGGATGGGGAAGATGCACGAAACCTTTGTTGGCACATACTTACTTGCCTTCAAAAGTCTCGTTTGCCGTCTTCAGAGGTCACAGTAATATTTTGGTTTATGGTGGAGTATTGGTTAACTTTTTATTACCAGCCAAACATTGCTGTCTTGGTTAGTTCAGTACGGGTTTATGCACCAAAGTCTTGTAAGTGTGTAGACAAAACTGAGAGAAGCTTCATCACGGTCTCTAGCCTCTAGTGACAGCGATCACAAATTTTGGAGACGTCTGTACGACCACACGAGGCAGCCTTGATTATGCCACGTGACTTGTGGAAGTTTATGAACCGGGGAGAATTGAAGACTTCAATTATAGATCGTGTCAGGAAGAAAATTAAGCACAAAGAAAAGGAAAGTCGAACTAGACCTTATTTTTTCACCATCTGTCACATCGCCTCTCGCAGTTTTCTCTTTGCTGTATAAAAAATATACAGGTGATAGTGTGAAAGATTCCCCTACCCCTTCCCATCTCTGCCACCACAATCCTAAATAAACAGTACACACACACACACACACATGCAAACACAAGCCTACTCATAGTCAAAGGAACGATACTCGCAGAGATCGAGAATATCAATGAATTTATACTAAAAAGGTAGACAGTGATATATTTACATTATATTATATTATATATTATATATATTATATAAACTATTTGTGTTAACTGGATTATTGAGAAGCATCGTGTCTGAAATTTATATGTGAATTTACATTGTAAATTGATAGTTATGCTAACTCTCAATTTGATAACATTTTGATTGGATTTAATGAAAGACTTTATTTTCTTTCTTTTATAAATCATCAGAACGTTAATGGATGATATTTTCAAAAGTTTTTTTTTTATTTTTTATTTTTATAAAAATGTCAAGACTTTTTTTTAGGGGGTCAGTGTACTGGAAGAGATAAACTAAACTTTCCACTTTCTCAACGAGAAGGTAATCAAGAGTTTAGGTACCTATGAGCAGTTGGATTTAGCACTGTGTTCTGAAAAATGCCCTCATCCTTCCAATGTTCTAAAGAGAATGTGTAGGAGGCAGGCGTGATGGACATGAAAGTAAGTAACCTGCCTGCTGTGAGCCAATCACACAAACTCTCCATCTCCTGTGTTCAAGAAACTGCTCTTAAGTGCTCCAATTATGATTCTTCATGAAAGCTTTCTCTATTGATGGTCTCGGTAACTGTACAAACCGCTAACAAGTTGCACCTGGTTTTCACATTAAATATATATATATAGTCCACAAACTTTTATATACATTGATGCTAGACTGATTGATGACCGGTACAATTATTCTGTACTGTATATATGGAGTCATCGTACGGGTCCCATGCCATAGTCAACACTATGAAGCCTAAGTCATACCACTGAAAGGGTCATTGGAAGTGTATACACAAGGTTTATTCTGCTATGTTTACAATATGGTAACACGAACATCTGGTTGAAATTATTATGTTAGTCTCAGATAGAATACAGATTCAGATTGTATAATAACAAATATCATGTAATCAGCAGTTAGTGAACAACATTTCCCAAGTGATTTTTGACCTAACTTTTCTCTGTTCTTTGACCTGAAGAACCAGCAGTAGTAGTAGCGAAGCCTTTTCAGTGAATAATTCCTTCTTAAATTAGAGTTGATTTATGCAATCTTTCTGAATAGTGTGTGTTACAGGTTTGTGGTTGAAGACATATGTTGTTTGGAGAAGTTGTTGCTGCTGCCGGGTGGAAAGTTGAGGTTAGGAAGACCATTGGGTTGGGTGTGGGCTGGATGGTGGCTTCCCTCACATTGTTAGGAAGACCATTGGGTTGGTGGCTTCCCTCACATTGCACCACAGATAATCATTCAACACAATATGTGATTTAAGAATCTGTGATTCTAATGGCAAATTGGATGATACTGATTCCTTCAAGCTACCTGTATGTCAACAGACTTCCTCAGGATAGCTGCTACTTTATAACACATTCAGGAAGAATCAGTACCGGTAGCTGATAATTCACCCACGTCACAATTATTCATGAGAATCTCGAGATTAAATTATAACCTTAATTCTGTCACTATATACAGACACGAACAACATTCTGGTGCGGTACATTAACAGGGTTACCTTGAGCCAATGCTGAAAGAATCAGATTAGAGAAAGGTAAGTCACGGTACCCATATTGTAGAGGTGAGTGACTGAATTTTGTGAGGCAGTGAGTGGTGTGATCATGATGTGAAACTGTCATGGGTGGGAAGGGGGGTGAGGGGACCAGATGGGTGGATGGAGGGGGCCGGATTTCTCTCCCACTTGAGGTTTCTCGTGGCAGCTGCAGGCACGGGGAGGGGGGCACGGAGGAGAGGAGAAGAGAGACACAATTAATAGTATGAAAAGGGAGAAAGGAAAGACGGGAGAAAAGAGGGAGTAAGTGAGGATGGCTGAAGATGTGGGAGTGAAAAGGTGATGTGGAAGGGAGGGATAGTAGGAAGAGGGAATAGGAAGAGGAAAAGGGATAACCAGAGAAGCAAATGTAAAGTAACTGCAATAGAATGAAAAAGAAGCGAACTTGTAGCATACTGAAAAATATGAAATGGTAGCTTATCACATACTGTTGAGGTGGATGTCTCCTGTGTATATACTCGTACTAACTGAGGCAAGAGAGGGAGGAGCTAAGGGAAGGAAGAAGAGAAGCATATGTCAGTCAAAAAGAGAAAGATAGAAAGCATCTGTGCATCGAGTTTATGTGTGTGCATTAATTCTTGTTTGTGTACGTGTGTGCGAATGTATAGATGTGTGCTTGAGTGCATGTGAATTCTTCTTTAAGTATGAATGTGTGTTTGAATGCGTGTGAATTTTTGTGAAAGTAGTATGTGTGTGTGAATATAATTATAAATGTGTTTTTGAGTGCGTGTGAATTCTTCCTTAAACCATGTCTCGTTAAGAGAGAGAAAAGGCCTCGCGGTATGAGGTAAGGAAGGAGAAGAAGACGAAGAGGAGTGGGAGAGAATTCAAACATTGAAATGGGTAAACAAGAGGTGGAATGAGGATGGAGGAGGAGGGGTATAGTGTGGAGGGGTTTATTTTGATAGGGAAGGGGAGGGAGGAGAGATATTTACTTGGTTAAGCTTCTTGAGGATCTTGAGTGACTGTTTACCTATTTCATTATGGGAAGACAGCAATGATAAATGGAATGTGTGTTTGTGTGACTTGTAAGAATGATGACTTCAGAGAGAATAATTATGGCGTAAATATTAGTGAGTCCTATTTCTCATTGAGTGTTCAGCAAAAGAAAAATCTGTACAGTGATCAAAGCAAAAACTAGAAAAACAGAGGTAATAAACTATAGTCTGTTCAAAAGTTGTGTTCCACTATAGCCTCTATCTATCTAGCTATTTCTACCTATCTATCTCTATTTATATATCTATCTATCTAACTATAGCTCTATCTATCTAGCTATCTATTTCTATCTATCTAAGCATAAGAGGCCAAAAGGAACAAAAGTTTTGAACAGGGTATAGGACCAGACATAAGTATTATAAACATCTAAAGCATAATACCAGCATCCAGTAAGTATCGTATCACTCCTAGCAGCAGTTTTTAGTTTATAGTTTAGTCCTTTGTTGTGTAGATGAGAAAAGATAAATGTTTGACAACTTTCAAGATTTATATTTGTTTGATCGTTGCTGGTAGGGATTGACATTGTCTTTTTTTTTTTTTTTTTTTTTTTTGAATGACATTGACTGACAGATGAACTCAGACAGAATAAAACACGATACCTTACTCAATAATAAGATGGTACCTGTGTGTTGCAATCTGGTAGTGAGGACAAAAATTGAGATGACATTTGCTATATAACAGTAGGAGAGAGAGTGGCATCGTGAGTGGGCATTATGATAGTAAACAGACCGTCGTGAGTGGGTCGTAATAGGTAATCGTGGGGAAAAGTAAAGAGGTAGTGGCTTGTGGTCAGTCGTGAGTGGGAAATTGATGGCAGCAGAGAGCAGGTTTACCCAGTGGTGATGGTGGTGGTGATTAAATAAGTGATAGTGTGTCGTGTGAAGTGGTTAATTGTATAAATAATATTAGGGTGCATTTTTGTTGTGACGATTCGGATGTAGATGTTAGTGGGTGTTGGTGAGTGTGTACTGTAGTATAGTATAGTATAGGTTTTGGTGTAATACAAGAAGGTATCTATGGTGTGTGGGCAATGTTGATGAATGGTTATAGTAATTAAAAAGATAATTCACCACTGAGTTGGTTATGGAAGTGATCGAATAACTCTAGTGAGTGTTTAGTATATAGTGGCGGGTTGTGTTTGGTGGGTACTGTAGTAACGGGATTGTGAGGGAACAATTAAGTGTGGCTGGGGAGACACACACACACACACACACACACGTCTGCCGTCACCTGAGTCCACCATCACTCTCCCAGGTTCCCTTCACGTCATCTCAATGCCTCACGTTTCTTCCCCCTCAGGGAGAATGGCAAGGGAGGGAAGGGAAGGGAAAGGGAAGAAGCTGAACGGTAAAGGGGAGTGGAAAATGATAAGAAAGGATGGAAATGGTGACTATAGTGATTAATGAAAACTGATGTGCTTTTGACGAAGTAAAGACTTGTATTAATTTGTTGGAATGGCTGACATGTTAACTGTTGTATATCAAGTGTTACTTATGGTACCACTTGGTGTGGATGAGATGATATTAAATGTTTGTTGAGTCTGGCTTGACGGAGACATTGGTTTGATGAAATTTAATGTGCTGGGGAAAGTATATTTTGAGAGTATACTTTAGAAAGATGTTATATTTGTGAGAAAATCTAAGACAGAAGTTGCCAGTAATGCAATATATATAGATTGAATCCCAGTTGGTAGGAGAGATGGAGTGTGATGGGAAGGTGAAGGGGTTTTGTTTTGTGATATAATTTGAAGAACACGAACACGAGGGGGTAATAATTAGTGAGAGAATGACGGCAGATCTCATCACGTGGAAAGTGGACTGTGAAAGTGGAGGACCGTGTGTAATTTAAGGGGAGGGTACAGTTTTGGCATTTTTGGAGATTATGATTCCTCCAAACTATTCCAGGCAACAGGATACCATTATTTTTCTTCATCTGGGTCCGTTTCCTGGCATACTTTGGAGGAATCAAGGTACTCCAATCTATCAAAAGTATACTCTCCCCTTAAAGTGAGGCTTTATGATGGTGTTAGGCCTCTACTGTACACCATTAAATTTATGAGTCACATCACCGTCTTACTGGCCATAATACTATTGCAACAAACCATAAATGTCATACCTACAACATCTTCAATCATTGTAAAACCTCACTGACCAGTTTGCAGCATAATTATTGTATCAGGAGTACAAACATATTGATGTGCTATATATGCATAGAACTTATTGCTTGATATATATTGCTTTTTCATATATTTAGTTAATTCTGGTAGTGTATTATAATATGGATCAGTATAGTATTATTCCATATACATTACCACATGGTTAATTAATGGACCACATATTGTCTGACACCAACACTCTTAATTAAGGAGACTTGTAACTTTAATGGTATCTATTGTAAAGGTTATATAGAACGTAGCCTTTGTGAGGCCACCACAAGTTGTATAATATATGGTGGTGTTGGCTAGATGCAAAGTGTATAGGTGAGGGTGATGGTGGTGGTGGTGTCGTAAAGGCTGAAGGAGAGGAGACAGAAGCAGACTGTAGCTGAGTTATTAACTACCGGTACCTGCTTGAATATAGAAAAATATACAGGAATAACCACGGATTAATTTAAGAAAGAGGCTGTCAAGTAGGGGATTAAGTCAGTGCTAGACAAATAAAAACAAAAAGGACGAGTAAGACATTAGATTTATCAAGTGACAGACAAACAGTAAATTAAAGAACAAAAATATGATGAGAGGAGGTGGAGTAGAGATAAGAAAGTAGGGGGTGTTGTTGTGAGACAGACAAACCGGTGGGTGGGACTAGAGTCTGGTGGAATGCCGTGTTGGTCCAGTCAGTGTGAGGGCTGCTGTGGTGGTGTGCACGTCTTTCATCCCTTCCTTCCTCCCGTCCCCTTCCCGCCCCACATTGCCTCCCCGGGATTGTATATATTTGAACAGGTGGCGGTACGGCTGTAAATATACTGTATAAGTTTATTCTATACGACACGGGCGACGAGAGGAAGTGAGATTATCAGTGTTGTTGCGTGTTTTGTGTGAATAAAGTAGTAAATGTTGTACTAATAAGTAGGGTAAGTCGAACTTAGTTATTACTCTATATACTTGAACACTGTAGATACTGAATATGCAATGATACATTCACTACAACCTCTGATGTTTTGAGATAAGTGCTGAAATTCTCTCAATGTGATCTTGACTTATTTGTGTATAATGCAGTCGTCATACTCCGAACATCAGTGTCAAGATAATTTTAGTACACTTCGATACTCAGACATAATATATGAATAATCTAATGTATACCAGTACTATGATACTCTAGTGCGATCAGGGCAGTGTAGTGAATGTGTTAATCTCCTGGAATTTGCTGAGTGAAAGTGAGAGAGAAGGATGAGGGAACCAGTACGACGGGACAGTGAACGACCTGTCACTAATACCCCAACACCAGTCATGATGAAAATGCAGGGGTGGAGGGGCAGTGTAAGGAAGAAGGTGGCACAGTTGGAGGCTGGACACCATGATTCTGTTACTGCTTTGTTAGAGAGTCAGGAAACTGTCCCACAAGACACTATGCTCCAGGATATGACTGGTGAAGAGAAGGAAGGGAAGGGTGCCTGTGGAAACACTACTAATACAGAAAGTGAGACTGAGAGTGTGTACGAATCTAGGAAGCTGCTAATGCGTCGAGCAATGCAACATGAGGCAAGGAAGGCTGCTCATACTGAAATGCCATCTGATGCTGACTCCTGGGATGATCTGGAGGACAGTTTTGCTCGTATATATGAACCACTACCATGTCATAGTTGGCGAGGTCACTTACTGCCTCAGCAAGCTGGTGGAAGTGCACGTCAGCACCAGGTGGTGGCCCAGGTACATGCTCATCCCCGTTCACAACTTCACTCAGACACTGACACAGACACTGAGTTTGGAGAGACTGATTACGTGACACGTTCAGAGTTATACCGTAATATAAGGAACCTGCAAGATTCCCTTGCACGCCACAACTCCAGTCAACAACAAAGTGAATTGGGTATGGTTGATGAGGATTCTCAGTCTTGGCAATCACTACCCACTCAGAATGAAGAACCTGTGTACATCTCACGCTCTGAGATTCTTTCTCGTGTGGACCCCACATATGCCTCTCGGGCTGAGATGGTCCGGAGCAGGGAGGAGGATGTAACCAAAATGGGTGTGAGGGAGGCTGCAGCCATATCACGCTCTGAAATACTGAGCCGGTTGAAGGAAATGAGGGATAGTGAGGATGAGCGTGGCCTATCCCCCACTCACACTGGTGACTCCAACTGGGATTTGTGTTCTTGTGTCTCTTGTGAGCATTGTGGACCTAACCATACCGCCTGTGAGGGCGACTGTGAATGTGGGGCCCATCAGTTGCATGGCAAGAGGCATAAAGATCCTGTTAGGCCAACTTCGCCCACCGAATGCTCCCTCCTCTCCCAGGATTCATGGTCCATTGGAGAGTTTGAGAAGATTTACGAGCCCGTGGGCAAGGCAGCAGCTGCCCAACGTTTGCAAGAAAATTTTCTTGTAAATCAGATGTCAGATATAGAGCCACAGCTAGAACCCTCACCTGTTGTCAAACCTCGGTACCTACCCCTGGATGTATGGAGTCTGAGTGAGAGTGAGGATGTTTATGAATCCCTGGCTAGAGTAGCTCGAGCTTCTGTTCGTTCTAGGGGTCCCTCAGTCCCCAGTCTCCCTCAGGGTCCACAGAAGGAAGGGGACGTGTGGCTGAGGCAACGTGTGCGAGAGCTACTGAGGGGGCCAGGAGAAGTGAGTAATGCTGCCAGGACCAAAGTAGTGGAGGCTCTCACACAACACATAACATCCAACCTGAACCTCACACACTGTCGTAATGAAAATGAGAGAAATCAAGAAATCCGAGAGAGGCTGCAGGAGGCTCTGGCACAAGACTGGGAAACACTGAGTAATATTAATTTGGGACAGATCTATGTTCCCATGGAGGAAAGCAGCACGAGTAAGACCCCTTCCCCTATGATGACCCCTGCAGCTACCAAAGAAAATACTGACTACGACACTTTTGGCAGCATTGACTCCTTAATATTTGAACCTCGAGTGCCAGCAGTTGGTGATGAAGGTGAACAGAGCCAAGGTGATGAGGATGAAGAGGAAGCAACCCGGCGTAGTGTAGACCGTCTCCTTGACCAAGCTCTTCTCCAACCATACCCTGCCCTTACACCAGCACAACTCCTTCACCCACACCTACAGGAAGAAGAGGAAAAGGATGAGGAGGAGACTCCAGCACCTACTCCAGACCTCTCCACACCTACGGTAGAAAGTGAACAAGAGCTGACAGGACTACATACTGATGAGGAACAACAGTCTCCCCAGCAGGAGGAATGTAGCCAGCAACAAAGGGATGAGAGACAGTCACCTGCCAGCCCTTGGAGTCTGGCTCCTAGTCCTCAAACACAGCCAGTCCGACCAGTAACAAAAATGCCACTAAAACAAAAAATTTACAAGAGCTTGATGGGTCTGGGTTTTGTAAGATTTGGGTCCCGAGAAAGTGTGAAGGTGGCAAGCAGCACTGAAGATGTATGTAAGGGCAAGGTCCAGTCAGACATACCTATACAACATTCACAAGATCATCAGAATATAAACTCATTCAGGCTGGACCTGCAATGTCTTGCTGCACGTCGGTTGCCAAGTGAGGACGATTCTGCTTATGACTACCACCCTGACCACCGCCCTCACGGCACCACTACCACCAGTAGTGGCAGCAATGACACACCAGACTCTGAGACTGACAGTGTCACTAGCTTGGAGAGTGTCATTTTCAGGGGGAACTCAAATAAGGAGACAAGTCATATAAACAATGGGAGTTTTACTAGGAGGAAAATTCAGTCCTCCTTCAGTCACAAATTCGTGGTTAATCGTGGTCATGAATCTGATAACAGTGAGCTGCAAGAGAACAAATCAGTGAGTCAGGGGACACATCCTTACTTAGACTCAGACACCTCTTGGGATTACATGGAAGCTGGAGGTGAGGAAGAAGCATCTTTACAAAGGTACCAAGTTTCCACTGACAACACCTTCCTGCCTGTCACTCCTGGACCTCATGTTGTGGCAAATTTACGCCGACAAAACTTTGGTTTAGGTGATACTCCTGATCATCATCCCCCAGTCACCCCAGGTAATGATAACCCTCCAAGAGATTCCACAAAGAGAAACTCACGAATGAGGAATGCTGAGCTGTCTACTCCAGTGCTGTCATCACCAACTGAAAGTCCATCACCAGGTCCTGCCAGCACCCCAACTGAGGTGAACAGTGATGGACGTCAGCTTTTTCGTGCCTATGAGCAGCAAATCTGGTCTGAGAGTGAGCCAGGTTGTTGCAATGAGAGCAACAGTACCCAGGACACCCAGGACAGCAGTATTCTGCCGGCAACTGAGGGTAGCATCACCACACACAACACTCAGACAATGTATGATGTGTGTGGTGGGGGTAGGAACGAAGCTGGTAATGACACTCCCCCTGTGGTGTTGCTCAAACATCATGTATACCAAAGCATCGAGTCACTGGCCTCACGGATGTCCTCTGCCCCATCAATAAGGACTGTTCCTACAGAAGGAAGTATGGAGGATGGCCAACTACAGTTGTATGGACAACGACATGGTGAACCCATCTATGGTGTTCGTAACTCTCGTCTCTTCCATTCCATGAATGGAGCTTTTGTGACAAGGGACTGTGAAAAAGATACAGCGACTACCCCTGTGGTAATCAGACGGGGTCGTGCAGTGGAGCTGACAGAGGAGATGTTCCGAGGTAGTGACCAGCTTCAGCCACATGACCAGGAGGAACACAAGGTGGAGTCAAGAGAGAGAGACCATACCAGTCTTACCTTTCATACTACACTTCTTCCCCCTCCAGATGTACAAGCTCCTCTGTACTTTCACAACACTGTGTCCTCCACTGAATCACGAGAGATTCACTCTTATGAGAATGACAGTGAAATTTATGGTACACGAAAGGAGATACGAGATGAAATACTGCAGGCTTCAAAAGAACAGTTAAATGAGATTGATAAACCTAAGATAGAACAATCTGTAGCTAAGGTCCTACCTCAGGATGGTGATAAAATGGAAGGGAAGGGACGAGAGCAGGCAGGAACACCAACAGATAAAATAAAACGAGTTCAGAAGCTTGGAGTGTCCATTCTTGGGAACAATAATGATATGATGATCCGGGAGCTCAAACTAAAGTTAAGGCGTAGGTTTTCCCCTCACCAGGGTAATGATAGTCAGGATGAGGAGGAGGAGGAGGAGGCTAACATACATAAAAAACAGCCTGTAATTTCCAGTTTATCAGTTGGCTCCCTTA
>JAWZYT010002033.1:0-62500 GCA_034508575.1 Petrolisthes manimaculis | reverse complement strand
ATTTCCCCCTCTTCGGTCTTTCCTTCTTCCTTTTCCTTCATATACAGACTTTCCCTTCACTTATTTTCAAGCCTTCCTTACCTCCCTCCCTCCCTCCACCTCACACATTGGGGCCAAGTGTTCCCTTCGGCTTCTCCTCGTCTAGTTTTTTTTTTTTTTTTTTTTTTAATCTCCCAGTGGTGTGTGTTTGTGTACGTGTTTGGGACGAAGAGGCCGAGGCATTCCAAGTTAAACGCCCCCTTCCAGCATTCATATCTCGTGGGCTTAGTGAATAACAGAATAGAATAGGATTAGAGTAGAGAAGGATGAGTTCATATTTAAGAGGGTAGAGAATGAAGGAGAGGAGAGGAAAGACATTTGCATGGTACCTTACTTGTAAAGGGAAGAAGGGAAAGTTAGAAGGTTTTGCAAAGTAAACGAGAGAAACTGAAGTAAACAACAAGTGGAAGAAAAGGTATGAGAGGACGTGCCTGTGTGTGCTAGAGAAGGATCGTGGAATATGGAAGATAAATTGGAAATGAGAACGTGTAGGTAAAATGGAAAGGGCAGTCTGAAAGATGGTCTAGTGAGTATACGATAAAAGATGTGGTATATGAAGAGGAGGAGGAAGAGGAAGAGGTCACTGCTTCTGAGAAGGAGTTGTGGGAGGCGAAGTTTGTGTTGTGTTTTTATTTTAGTTGTGTTGTGAAAATACTGGTGCAGCCAACCGATGGTGGGAGTGGGATGTCTGTCAGTTACCGGTACTCCTTTGTCTCCTCACGCCTCCTTTTCCCTTCCTTCTTTCACCTCTCTCTATCTTCCTTCCTCGTTTCTCTTCCTTCTTTCACCTCTCTCTATCTTCCTTCCTCGTTTCTCTTCCTTCTTTCTTTGTCTCGTCATACACTTTCGTTTCTTGCCTTTCTTCTCTCGTCTCTCTCACTCCTCCATTCACTCCAAAATAATTCTCGGCCTTCTTTCTTGCATTGTGTTTTCGTTAGAATGTAATATCTATGAAAAGGATACACTTGCAATATATTAACTTCAGTCGTTGTTCGTGGGTGGGCTAAAATATTTGGACTGAATTTGTACCTTACTGCATTAAGTTCAGAAATTACACTCACTAAACATTATTTAAAGACAAGAAGCGGACAAGGAACAGGTTGGAAGTTGCTTGAGTCTACATCCGCATTGAAATCCCTATTGGTTCACCTTATACAGGGAGGAGCTCATGGTTGGGTGAATCAGGCACTTTTGTAGGCTTGTGGGTTATGTTTGGGTACTCGGGTGTGGCTCCTTCTCCCCACCACTTCTTCACGCTGTGGTGTATAGTAGAGGGGAGCAACTGAGGAAGGTGGTGAAGAGGGTGGTCAAGGTGAAGGTAAGACAGACAGGCAGGCAGGCAAAAAGAGAGAGAAGTTAGGGGAGAGCGGTAAGGTTGTGTTGAAGGGAGGTTGTGTGAAAAGTAGAAAGATGTGAAGAAGATCAGGAGGTTATATGCAAGATACGAGACATGTTGTGATGGTGAGATGATTGTTAAAGGAAAGAATGTAGACTGAGGAAGATGTGAAAACAGTGTTGTGGTGTTGCTGTATAAATTACGAGGTCTTGACCTAGAAACTAGATTATTTATTGTGATTTTAAAATGAAGTAAAGTTGTATCAAGTAGGAGAGTAGGTTATGAAGAAGACGCGATTGTATAAGAAAGGTTGTAATAAAGATGAAAAAATATTAGGTGGGTGAGAGAAAGTAGACTGGAGGAGTAGCCTAGAAACAAATAATATGCCGAACAGGTTAGCCATCTCTAGAGCGGTAAGAAAGAACAAGAGCACGGACAAACACAAAACGGTTCTAGTGAGAACAAATGGTTGAGAGATCGGATATGTATTATGTATTATGTATTATATGTATTATTTAGGCCTGTATACCGTAATATTATTAAGTGAGAAGAAATATTGGGAGGACAGGGTGAGCAGAGAACGAGAAAGAACAAGTTACAGGGGGAAATGTGAGAATTCATGGGTAGTGCGTGGATGAGGAGAGTGAGCGAGCGAGTGAGTAGTCAAGGCCAAGGTACAGTCGTGGTCAAAAATAATCATCCACTTTCTTCACTTATGTTTGCCTACGTTACCTATTTTTCTGACCAAGCAGGTGTTGTCAAATCTCTTATTGATGAGATGGGAGTGTCAGCTGTCAGGTGTTACTGTTGGTTTGTCTAGAGTCATCTGTCACTGTATAGCATGGACAATAATAAGTGAATTCCATTACAGTAGAAGTTATATTAACCTGATTACTCCTGCCTTGGCAACTCGTATTATGGGAAAGTACAAAACAACGCATCCACTATAATTATACTGTACATGCATATCCTACTCTCCCAGGGGATAGGCCTAACACAGTTGAAAATAATTATGATTGATATGGACAGAGATGAGACAGACGCAGCAGTTGTGAGTATTTATTACCTCCAGTGATGACGTAGTGGTGAAGAGAGTTGGATGGATGGATGGATGGGTTGGTTGGATATAGGTGACTGCTGTTGCCTGACTGATGTGTGAACCAGCTGACTGATCTTCACTGACTTAACACTGCTTCACTGCACTGCCTCTTCATATGCTTGGCTAACCTGTCATGTTAATTTGCCACTTCCTCACCTAAATCAATACTGGGTAGACTGATTGATTGAGGGTTTGACTTGGTTCTATAATACGTAAATAAGATAAGAGAATTCTGATTCGAGATGGTGTATGATACAGTTGTGAACTTTCCTTGGGTACGGTTTTTTTTCTGTCACCTGGTACAGGATCAACAAACACTGTAGGTTAGTTGATCCTGACTTAGTAATTGTGATTTTCATTGGTAATTCATGACATTTTGAATCAGTTAGATGAAAATTGGTGGAACTATCTTTAGCGTTGTATTACTATTTTTTTTTTAGTGGAAGACCGCATGTAGGGAAGAGTGTGTAGCCTAACCCCTCATCCTGCCCTCCTAAAATAACTAACAATTTTGGAGGTGACTAAGATAACAGTGTGTGTGTGTTTGGAAAGTTAGAGTGTAGTGGTGGGTTTGGGACTGTGTGAGCGAGGGAATCTGCCGGTATCGTGACCGCTCCAGTTTCCCTTGTCACTTGGGAAGAGTTAGATTGGGGGCTTGGTGGTCGTCCATGTTGGATAATTTGGTGTGTGTGGAGGGGGGGAATCGATTTAAACTACAATACTATCCTCTCTCTCTTACACTATATCTTGCTTCCTTATTATTTTTCAAGTTGTTTCCAGTTTGATCAGATATTATTTTATGCCACAGCTTTTTATTATTTACTTTCATATTTGACAGTACTAGTTACGTTAATATGTTGATTGAGAATTCTCATTGTTCTGCTAATGGAATTTGTTGAGTTGATTTACTTACAATAGATAAGAGAGGAGTTGATAATTCTCTTATTAATTTCTTGAGCTCATACTCTGTGTACACTTCCTAAGATGGTATGATTGTTAGCTAATGTTCTTATTGTACATCCACTGCCTCTGTTCAGTACTGAATAGCCAATTGGTAGTTGCATGGTTTGTATATTACCCTAACATATGTTATTATTGTTGCAGGCGAAGCAGCGAGCGTCGGTGGCCTGGATTGTCCAGAAGGCCCACAAGAACAAAGTACCATCAGACCTCCAGGACCCATACTATCGGGACTATGAGGTCAGTTCTGGCAATGGTATAGTCAACAACAGTACTAGTATTGATACTAGTTCAAAATTGAGCCAGTATAATATAACGGCAACAAATTTTTGGAAATTGAATACTGAGTCTGTTTCAGTATGGGCAGAGAAGGTATTGCAAGACTTATCACATTTAAGAACATTTTTGTTTTTATTGAACTTATATAATCCAAAATGTTAGGCCTATCTGATGTTGCATACAGATGTGCTCGTCTTGCTAACCAATCAACTTTCATCTGAATTGCTGATACCAGTACTAAGACCATTAAGTATTTCCATTGGAGTATAGATGTCCAAACTTGATCATATATGTTTTGCAGTGCTTCTTTATTAAGTAATATACTGTAGTAAGTGTTATGACAGTGTAGTAATTGTAAGTGTGTTTGGACAGGGAGTGGAGCACCTGAAGCCAGGCATTGTACACCGATTGGCCAATGCTGACCTTTACTGCTCAGCTCTGGCCAACATCTATGGCGACCCCAACTTCCACAACCTCAGCCACTGGAACATCATCCAGGCACTGGCCAGGAAGGGGGTGTACGTGGCCGAACCAACAGATGTCGCCCTCACAGAGACTGTCCTTATCCAAGTCACACCCATCAAGATGGTGAATACTATTTCATTGACTATGTTGCATGTTATTACAGTATTTCTAACATCAAACATTTTCATTTTCTAAATTTTATGAAAATTATTAGTTTAAAAAATATAGGTTAGCTTTTTTCTAGAAAGAATTCTCACTTATTACAAGCTTTGCTTCTGATACAAACATTTTACTTCTCTGATGCCATTGAAGACTGGCTACACCTAGTTAGGAAAATAAGTGATTGTTTTTCTGGATATCCCAGCTGAATGGTGAAAATTTAAACCAGTGTATTTAAGCTACAGTAGTTGTAATGTCTGTTGTAACTCTACATAGGCATTAATTATCAAGACATAAACTTGAGCCACATCTTTCCTCACCACAGTCGGCCCATCTTGCTGTCATTGAGGCTATGATGGCGCTGTATATCCGGGAGGTAGTGGTGGCAGAACGGGCGGTGGCGGTGCTACAACGGGTAGGTGGGCCACAGGGTGGTGTTGACCGCACCCCACAGGACCAGGAGGAGGCTCTTGTCCTCTGGATCAGCCATATTGTCCAGGCTCTCCAGGAACGGATCCACCTACATCAGGTAATATGACTGCTGGGTAGAGGATGTAAACTGTAAGTGGTTTTGAAATCTATTAAACTACTGTATATAGAAACTTTACATTGCTCTTGATCAAATGCTATATAATCCATTTGTACTACATTTATCTTTGTTTCTGATTTACTATGAGTAAATTTTAGATACATGGTATCCACTAGTGTACATATATGTGTCATCATGTTAGTAATAAGAATGTTTCCCCACCAGGAACAAGACTTGCCAGTATTCCCACGCATCCAGGACCTAAGTGACCTGAGTGATGGCATTGGTCTGGCTGCCCTTGTAGCCTTCTACTGCCCCCAGGAGCTATCATGGCGGGACATTGCAGTTGCTGATCCTCCCTCCATAGCTGACTCTCTTTACAACGTTGGCCTTGTCATAAAATTCTGTCAGGAGAGCCTTCCATACAACCCATGCCTCCTTACCAAAGAAGATATTGTATATATGCACAGGTTTGTTCTGTTGCCACACAACCATGATACTTTTTGAGCTTCCATTTTCACATGGTCAAACCATATGCAAAAATTGTTAACACTTCTTAACAAATATGACAACATATATTTTTTTTCTTGCCTATGTACTGGCCACCACAAACAAGTCACTATTCATACTATGAATATGAAGTTGGTAATACTGTACTGTATTTCTCATCAGTAACTGTATTGTATGAGTACAGTATGTGCTTTAAGTTACAGAAATTCATTACCAAGACATTTTTTTTTCTCAATTTTTGGTTATAATCTATTATTGCCAGGGATATGATAATCACTGTTGGCCCTTTCATCCATAAGCTAGCTGTTACTTTTTTTTTCCATTTTGTTTCTTCCAAGTATATTTTCTCCAAGGAGCATAGTTATGTAAGGGTAACAGATCACTATAGTTGATAGTATGGTAGTCTTTAATTTGACCTCCACCTTAATTTTCTAAATGTGTTTGTTTTGTCTGCAGCTCGGTGAAGCAGAATGTGTTGGCGTTTGCTGCAGAACTATTCTTCTTACTGGAGCTGGAGCCAGTATCTTGTGTCTCCCTCCCTGGCACCAAGAAGATGTCCACCAAATACATCCAGCTTTCCTCCCCAGGTACGTTATTGACTACTACTACACACACACTCCCATTCAGATGTGTGCACACTCAAAAATTGTTTTACAGATTGAGGTGGCAAATAAGCAGCTACCATACAGAGACTGAAGGAAGATCTTACTTGCTGTACCTGCTGACAATAGACTATAATATTTATTGTCTTGCTTGCTGTATCTGCTGACAATAGACTATATTGTCTTAGTATGTGTTTCTTCTTCACATGATTTTTCTTTACTCCCGAAGGTTGAACAGGTGGCTGAAGTATGGGACTTGCCTGACATTAGTCCACCTCTAACACTTACTAAATGAGTAACCCAATTTATTTTGTCAACCAAAAAATAGTCATAAAGAAAAGAAAATCAAAAGAATTCTTGATGATACTGAATTTTATGCAATAGGTATAGTGGATAGGACAAAGAGGTAAGAGATAGTTGAAAGTTTTAAGAATGGAGGAATGGATGTGATGGGAGTGACAGAGACTCACATGAGGGGATGAGGAATGGAGGAGTCGGAGGCTGAAGGAGAGAGTGTGATGTGGGAGGGAATGGAAAATGAAAGAGGTGTAATTTGGCCAGGAATGGATGAGAAGTGTAAAGGAAGAGGGAAGGAGGGGTCGGAGCACCCCACTCTATTAAGCACATTATGGAAGACTGCAATGTACACAAGCACACTCGCCAACAACACAACATACACTCTCTGAGGGCACTGTAGGAAAGCACGGTTCAGGCCATGGCCTTCCTCAGGAGCTTAGGGCTGCTAGGCCAGACAGCTTGAGGAACTTCAATAACAACAACAACAACATTGAGGTGGTTTGGACATGTGGAGAGAATGGAAGGTGTGGAATTTGTAAAGGTGTATGGAAGTGAAGTTGTGGGACCTGGTGTGAGAGGCAGACCTCCGGTTAGATGGCAGAACAGAATGGATGTGTATGTAAGGGAGAGAAATGTGAGGGACAGAGAAGGATTTGACCAAGTAAGGAGGGAGTGTTGGAACAGGGAAAACTGGAGACACATCTGCCGTGGCCACCCTATCTGGAAGTTACCGGAGGGAACAAGGAGTCAGAGCTATAGATAGATAGATAGGGATTACTGTGCGAGACTTGGCTATTTTCACAATATCCATGAAGTTTTAGATAGGGAGGAGTTTCATGTCAGTTATGTTAATTGTTGATACAGGAAAAATACATTGATTATCGAATTACCATTGAGTTTTTATATGATAGAATTAATTGTGTACCGGTACTGTATTAAATGTTTTTTTGGGAGAAACTGGAAATTTTGTGAGCTTGGAAAGGGGGAGTAGATGTGTATGTGACCCAATTTACTGAGTATCCTGTTTCTTCTTTCTGTTTTCTGTTTCCTTCTTCCATCCCTTGCATAAAGGGAAATAGGGTATGGATGATGATGATGTGCCGTAAAAGATTTTGTGTATCATTTAGGCTCAGATAATAGATTGAAGTTTAGTTGGAAGCATAGGCATACCAGTGAGAGATTGCTGTCACCTATCAGTCCGTAAGGTAAGATTATGATAGTTATGGTGATTTAATTTTATATGCACTCTTAAATGGGAATATCTGTTGGTAATTCAAAAGCACAATGCTTTCTTGTATAACTGAAGAAAGGAGAAGTACTCCTATGTTTTATCTTCAACTCGTGTCTGTAGATGTGTAACTGTTTAAAGATGTTACTCTTGTTTTCTGTGGTGATTTGGGAACTGATTATATTATTCAGCCACTCCCACTCTTGTGACACAGTACTGTACCGATTCATTATATGTTGATCCCAAGACTCATACAACTTCATAGGAAATTATATGAGTCCTCATTACATTTGTTTACTTCTCACTGCTTGTTGGTGGCACACTTCATTCTGTACTACAGTGACTGTAGTTCAGCAATCTTCAGAAAAGTTAGTTAGTGTGGTGTCAGTATCTTATTTGATGATGTGTTGGCCAATATTTTACAAGGAAATTTGTTGAAGACTATTGTGTAATGGATAATATCACTATTATCAAGAACTTTGTTATGTTTTTGAAAGCCTCTGGGTGTATAAACTGACTGACTGGTACCAGACAGTACCTGTAATATTAATTCTATCTAATTGGCTACAGTCTCATCACTTAACCTAAGTGTGTATGTGTATTGAAACTAATTTTCCATCCATCACCATGTACTAACTTCTAAGTGTTAACTGCACCATTTTCTGGTAACATTTTAATAGATTACTAATATTATACTAAGTGTTCCATATGATATCTGTCAATTAATATCTTTTTTAATAGAAAGGACTAACACTTCTACTCTTTAAGAATATAACTAACCAAACTTATAACCAATATTGTCCCAGCTGTTCCGGATGTTGGTTTCTCTGGTGTGGGTGGTGGTGGTGCATGATGGTAGACGTGTCGGCTAAATTTCCTCAACACTTAAGCAATACTGGCTTCTACTTTTGATGTTATATATATGATATAATTTTATGCATTATACAGACTGTTGCATTCATTAGTCTGACTTTACAACAGAATGCTCTTTATCTTTTCACAATGTACAATTGATTTTATAATCAATTATATTATAAAACTACCGAGTAATGAGTTTTTATATATATAAATTTGTTTTAAACTGCTGAGTCTGTTCATTAGTATTTAGTATCCATGCAGGCTGATATTGTGATGGATGTGTGAAACAGGACAGCAGTACTAACCATTCTGTTGGATGTTAAGACTAGACCTAAGTTAATGGAAGGGCGAATAGTAAATTAACTAAGGTAAATATTGGTAGGAGAGCAGATCAGATAAAATAGAGTTGTTGTTGATGTTCTCCTGGGACAGAATGGCCTCCTGTCCCACAGACCCAGAATACAGTAAAAAAGCATACACATTTTTATTTTGTACATGAGGTGAGGGTAGAAATTGCAGTATTATTTATGTACAGGTAGTGGATGTGGAAATGGTGAACTTTACCAGCTTTGCTAAGGAAATATAAATATAATTAATCAACAAAAGTCTCATATAAACAGACAGCAGTTTGGCATTATTTAACTGGTTTGATTTTGGAGTACTGTACAGTAATTTAATTTCTATGCTGTGGTTTTCTTTAAATGATTACCGGTATATATGCCAGCCATTATCCACAAACTCCATGTTTGATATTCTATTGGGTATCTTGACTATAGTGAAACACTTGTGGAGAAAAGAAGCCTTGCAGTTCTCAGTGGATTCATTTGGTTTGGAGAATTGGCATTCTGTAACAAACTAATCATTAGCTTATGTCTTGAACAAAGTCTGTCTAATCATATTATTTATTCGTAAACCAAATTAATAGAAGCCAAATATTGCCATATCTTGTTGGGAGGTTTAACTTCATGTATACCTGGTTGGGGTGCTGGACATACACAGGTAGTGGTGGTGGGTGTAGCGGGTGGAGTGGGTACCAGCGGAGTATGAGGGTGATCCCGGATCTACGGGCAAGCCTCTCTCCCTCTTCCGCCCACTCCACTGCCTCCTCCTCCTATTCTTCTGCCCGGTCTTCCTCCCACTCCCAGCAGAGGTCACCTTATTCCACACTCAGAGGTACTGCAGGTCCTCTCTTTCCCCCGTCACACTAAATATTCTCCCTTGCATGCTGTGAACTCGCTCATCTGTTGTGTCGTGGCCACCTGGGTTCACAAGTTACATTTTGCATTCTTTGTTACCTGTCTGATATGTTTGTTTATACAGTACTGTACTAATTATGCTATTTTTCCTCTGTTTCTTTAACCTTCGTTACAATTTCGGTTTGTTCTTTTGAGTTGTAAACTCAAGTCCATTCCTTTTGTCTGTGTCAAGGTGTACCAAGAAATTACTCAGAGTATTGATCTGTGTAGAGAGTTACATACTGTATATTAAAGATGGACTTATAATGAAAAATAAAAAAAGGCAAGCTTCACTAAGAAAAGCAGTTCTGTTTTTATACCAGTAATACAGGTTTAACAATGCAACTGTACAAGGAGGGTAATTTTGGCATAGGTGAAATGAATGGACTTTATATTATATTCTGTTTACTTCCATCACCTTCCTGAATATTGTCCAGTATACACTACCCAAGACGAGCAAGCTTCACCCATTTTGTTTGTTACATGTCTTGTTTTTCTTTATTATTTTTTCGTTAGTTCTTTTCAGTTCGGGATTCATTATTGTGATTTTTTTTGTGTGCTATCCTTGTTTAGTGCTGACAATGAACTTTATTTTTTCTTTCTTTTGTAGACATGACTGTGAACCCATCAGCTCTTTATTTTTAATAGAAGTTTAAACCTTTTAAGTCAGTTTTTTCTCAAATGAATATGTCAACTGGAGTTAACAATAATGCAAGTTTAAAGTCTTTGCTGCTAAAGAGAAGGTTAAGGTAACTACAGTATTTACTTTTATTGTCTTTAGTTCTCTGGCATCTCTGGAATTGTTAATATAGAACCAAATACATTACTTTGGCATTCAGAGAGTTGAAGGGCTTCATAAATTTTGAGCAGTGGTAGTTCCTTCTAGTGCACTGATAGGTGATTTTTCTTGTATAAAATTATTTCTGTATAGTCTTCAGTTAATGTGTCTAAATATGGATGTACAGTACTTTTTCTCATAGAACACTTCTTGTACTGGTTGTTAAATTATCCATTGGTGACTTCCTTATTTACAGTGCTCTACTGTGTATATACAGCAACCACTTCTTTTAATAGTTCATGAGATCAATCATATACATGTATGATATTCTCTTAGTTATATGATGATGATCTCAGAGAGTAGTATTTTCATAATAATGTCTACCGTAAAGTGGTTATCTTTTCATTTAATTAATGTTTAAATAACTTCAGTATATCAATTAAATATTTCTTAAACCAGTTTCTGTACTTTGAGCAAGTTTTTTTTCTAAATAGCTGTTATTGTGAAATCAGTGTTAATCTTGTAAACTGTTAGCCAAATAGTTTAGATATAAGTTAGTTTTATTCATGCTTCTTGCTTGTATGTATGCTTAGTGTCTTAAAGTCCAGCCTTCCTATCTTACCCAAAGGGAGATTTTTTAGACCATCAAATACTGTTAGCAGTTCAAAGAACTAAAAATGCCAGTGATGTTGCTGTAAAAAGTATGACACAATTTGGTTTATCCTAACGTCTTTCCATGAAATATTATGCCATTTAGATTATACCTCTTGCTGTAAAGAGTATTACTTTTTAATACAAGGTTTATAGTAATAATTTTTAACTATGTACTGTATAGCAGAGTTGTGCAGATTCCTCCTGATACTTGAGAGGAAAACAGTGTAAATAAAAGTCTCCCATTTGAGTCTTATCATGAGGTTAAATACATAAGGGTAATAAGAGTGAATGAGGTGTTACAAGAGAGACTGATGTAGAGGTGTGACTGGTACAGCAGGTCGGGGTGGAGGCAAGTCAACATCCTCTGGGGGGAGCACAACGGGTTCAGGTCCAGGGACAGGGACAGGACTGAGACGGCAGCAGTCCCTCACCGAACACGAGCGGCCGCGCAAGGACCGAGTCTCCGTCCATGAGGGTAAACGTGCATGATGCGTACATGCACGCCCCACACTGGCCTTAACATCTCCTGAGGTGTAGCTCACTTGTTGGGCCATCACCTGTGTGGATGTGTGTGCATTGTGACTCACAGTAATATAATGTGGTGGAAATTTTATAGCCATTAATTGCATGTGACACAATACTGTGTATACCAAGTACAGTCATAAAAGCAATGAAATAATTTCTAGACATGTAATATGCATTAATAGCAAAGTTGAAGATACGTTAATATGGGACACACACTGTAGTTATTTGAGTGTGTAGAATTAATATATGAAGCACCAGTAAAACTGTGGAAGTAAGGTACATTACTAATTAATAATATTGAGTACTATATAGGTAACACATGCTATACATGTAAAATTGTAATATTCATTTGGGGTTGTTTCTTGAAATCTGTTCATTGAGTGAATTTATAATACTTATTATCTATTTTTGAATCTTTATCTCTGAAAATAGACTTTTGTGGAAATATCATTCAAATTTAAACAAGTATGACAGATGATTTGCTGGTTTCATGTTGCTGCTCACAGAACTAAAAGGCAAAGCTACCATGCTCTTAGATTCGTTTTGTTTGCCATTTTGACTTCCTTGCATATTCAATTTACATGTGTGTCATTTTGTATACTGTACTGTATTACAAATATATTTACTGTAGTAATATTCTAATTTGGCACAGGATTGATTAAAAATTAATGTTTTTTTATCGTGTTAGTTTGCATAGCACCATTTACTCTACCAACAGTCATTGAGAGAGTGATTATCTATACAGTACACATATAAGTTGACAGTGTGCAAGAAGGTTGATAATCCTCAAGTGTTTCTCTGATGCATGTGTTTTCCGTTATGCTTTAATAATTAATATTTTGCTGGGATGTAATCATTGTTCATTTTCCATGTTGGTCCATACAGTAACTGCACTGTTTTTTCTTTGTTACTCAAGGAGAGATGAATATTCATTATAAGATTATTGTCTGTTGCAATTGCATTCTGATTACTGTATGTCTATCACAGTAGTGTACAGTATATAAGTTTCAGATAAAGGTGTACTAAACTTGGCATTTACATATGGAAAATGCATCACTCTACATTAATGGCAACAAAACATGACCAGGCTGATCTAAGAAACATCAATGTCATCTGGACAGAATAAAGTCATTCTAACCAACCAGTATTTTTATGCTGGATTAACTTTTAACTTCAGTAATTGTGAATCTAAATTTAGTTATCAAATCTAAGTTTATGAATATTTGTAGAGTAATTCTCTTTTTTTTACATAATGAAATTGAATGAGTCTGGTAATGTTTTGTTGTACAGCTGCCAAGAAAATGTCTGACAAATCCTGCCCTTCACTGACTTCTTAGATTTTGTTTTAACTTGAGAGGGATTGTTATTTATGTGTGTGATCCTAGTGACTACTTGTGCTTCAGTTTTTCTTCATAATCATATAATTTCAGGTAAGGTACCTACTAACCAAAGTTATGTTGTTAGATGCAGATTTGTGGCCAGGAGTTCAACCTATATCGATGGTGTTTCTTAGAAGAGACAAAAATTTATATTCTTTTTGATGTACTGAATGTTGTGTACAGTTACAAGCAATTATCTTTTGATTTTTCTAATTTCTTGCCAGCATATGCTGAGTTGTCATATTGTCTGTTAAGTGAGAATTTAAAATAAAATTGGATAATAAAAGTTACCATAATTCTTTGTAAAATAGGAACAATATAAATAACAGTATGGTAAAGAGAAATTGATTGTGACATGTACATCAAATTTAAGATTTTCAGGTATAGCTGGTTGACCTACAAGGTGGGGAAGACAATCTGTAGTTGATAAAAGCAATAACAATAGATTTCTTTTTACAGTTTGAGACAGCTTTGGGGTAATGGGATGTTAGAAATGAGTGGAGTCAGTAGAACCTGGTTGTACGTGACTAACCAATGGATTAGTGGAAGACTAAGTTTGAAGCTAGGCATGTATAGGGAGAGTGAGTTTACCACTAACCGCTTGCCTCTTGGGTGTATGGGCCACAGGTGACCAAGAGGGGGCATGCGGGGGGTTCAACTGGGGGTCTATATACCCCCAGTGGTGGTGGTCATGCAATCATGAGGTGACAGACCGGGAGTGCATATACTGCTGGCGACAGCACCAGTCGCAGCCCTTCGGTGATCAGTACTCGTACTATCTGGCCTCAGCCCAGACCTGCCAGCCTGGCCAGCAGGAGGTGGCAGCGGGTACTGGACGGTGTCGGGTTGGGGGCGGGGGAGGTGGCGGAGGCTACCCAGTGGGCCTCCACTACAATATCCCAGCCAGGGATGCCCCGCCTACTTACCACTCTCACGGTCACAGCCTGTCACATGAGCGTGTAAGGGCGCGGGCCAGCCACCCAGCCCAGTTAGAGGCCTATGGTAAAGTGCTCACCACAAACTTGGCATCCTTGTCCTGGCACGCAGCTGTTGTGCTTTCTAGAGGGGCCTGGTAGCACCTCAGTACCACAGCTCATTGTCCAATCACTTTGGTTTTTATATAAATGGCTGCTGGTTGTGTTGATGTTTACTTTGAGTTTTATTGAAATGTTTTATTCATTGTGTTTATAAGTGCATGTTCTTTTTTTTCAGTGTTTTTAAGATGTACTCTTAACAGAACAGTTTTGAGTTTTATATTAGTTTGTAGACATTTTTATAGGGTGCTCAGTACAGTAGTAGTGTTATTTTTTTTTCTTCTTTTTAGTTATAGTTCTGATAATTTGCTCAGCTTTTATAACATGCATACACATATTTTGTTTGCCTTTATGTCGGTAATGATGTGGGTTTAATAATTGCTTATGAATGTATTTTGCTTTGTGCTAATATGGTATTGATTATAGGTATAGGTTTTGTTTTTTTTCTTGCATGCATGAAAGCTTGATTAGTATCAATACTTGGAAATGCCAGCAGCCATTTATTGATAAAACTTTAAAGATTTATTACTTGAGCCAAAGAAAGTTTGAAGTTTCATGTGACAGCCTGACTGACTGGTTAGTGGGGATGGCAGTAGCAAATATTGCTAACAAGGCCACCGTAACCAAGTATTGATAACATTAAGCTCTTTTATCCAAGCACACCAGGCAGACCCTCTCACATACAGTATATCTTAGAATGGGCACACTAAGTGTGATCAACATAAGCATCACATATTATGTACCAAGATTAGTTGCTGTTGATAGATGTTGTAAAATTTTATTGTTGTTTTGTAGATGTTTTAGTAAAAAAATATACATATTATTACCATAAGCTATGATTTAAAAGTGAAGAAACATAAGCATTGTTAGTTTGGAACATATGTCTGATGAAAATGCTGGTATTCTGTATGTATAACAAATAGGTCTTGTGTGTACTTAGTCTTACTTTATAGCATTCATTTGGTTTTGATATTTTCCTGTAGTGGGGTGAACTAACTTTGAAGTGTTCCTCAGGAATGAAGCCAGCGGGTGCTCCCAGCGTGAGGCGGTCACACTCCATGAATTTGAATGACATGACTGAGTTACGGTCCAGGCTAGAGCAAAGAGCTGAACGTTATGACAACACTCCATCATCATATAACAGTGACTGTGGTGGCAGAGACAGGTGAGACCGTACAATACCATACTGTACTTTTATAACAATGACTGGTGAGGTTAATGTTTTCTCTAGCTCTTGCAACATATCAATTATGCTATTTATTGTTGTATGTTGCAATATTTTCTGATATATTTATTCATATAAGCTGCCTTTATCAGCTTACCCTTCATGCTATATATCCATAGGATTTTTCAAATTCTGTGTCTTCTTCATTCTCTCATGTGCTTCCTCCAACTCCATAAAGGTAATGTGCAATTTCAAATACTTCACCACTATGCAGCTATGCATCTGAGGGCAAAGATCTGATGAGATCTGGTTGACATCTTCTCACCCTATGTTGTAACCACTAATTTCCTCTTGTACCACCCTCAGCCATTTCACTTTTATTTATAATTTTATCATGAATTTCTGGAGGGCAAATGTTCATATTACAAATACTGTACAGTATACTCCTCTTCTCACCTTTGATCTTGTTCAAGGTTGGGTTAGGTATTATGCCTAGCTTTCATGTGCTCAAATATATCTCCTTGTACCTCAACATTTCATTCTACACTCCACTTGTCCCTGGTGCTTTCTCCACATTCTTCAGTGCTTCAACCCAATTTTCTTATTCTCGCCTCCCTTATTTCCTCCTTCATGCTTATCCATTACCATTGATAGCTCCTAACTTATTGTTTTTGTTTTTTTCTTATTTTCGTCAGCAGCTCAATGAGTGATGGGCAGGACGGTGACTTTGTTGTGCAGCGATCGAGGGGCTTGTCTACACTCAGTGATATGATGCGTACTCAGTCCCCACGGCCATCACATGACTTTGACCACATACCCTACTCATCTAGATCTACCACTAAAGAAAGATTCAACATGGATAGTAAAGAAGAAGAACTTGGAGAAAGAAGCCGCGGGCTGGGAAGGCGTGGTAGCATCAATAACTCACATCCAAACCTTCCTGCAGCTGGTATGCCTTCACGCTATGAAGAGAGACCTCATGGTCGCTCTAGGTCGAGACGCAATTCCATCAGTGCAGAAGATTCTCAGTTAACCATAGAGAACTTTGGAGGAAGTCAAGATAACCTTAACTACATCGCTAGGAATCCTGACAAGGAGCCTTTTGTTCATACAGGCCGGAGGGAGAGCTCAAACTTGGACTTAACCAGAGAGTCGAGGGAAGGTAGTGCCAGACCAGAGTCCCGCTGTAGTCGTGAGCGCAGTGTGGAGAGGAGGTTAGAATTACACCGTGACAGCATGGATGAACTGGACAATCGATTGGTGGATAAATTAGAAAGGGAAGCATTGGAAAGAGAAAAGCGTGAGTCACATCATATTAGCAAGGAGAAATTAGTTGCCCGGGATCCAAGGAAAGCATTAGGAGATGTTGCAGACTCTGGTAGTGAAAGTGATGCTTCATTTGACAGAGATAAACAAATGGTAAAAGCAACTAGTTTTGCCGAGTTGTCAAAACTTAAAGAACAGTTACCTGGGGGAATAAATATCATATACATGCAGTCTGACAAGGATGATTCGTCCAAGAGAAGTAAAGGCTCAGAGAAGAAGACCACCTTTGCTGCCTTGCCAAATCAAACCACCTGGAAACAACAAAGTGCTCAGTGTCATTCTGATGACAACAAGTCTGCTAGTGGTGAGTGATTTGTCAGATATTTTGATTAAAGTATGCAAGAAAAAGGTTTTGCACTTTACAAAATCTTGTTATAATGAAAAACTTGACTTGCTTTAAGAAATTGCTAGAACTTAGATGTTAGAATTTTAAAAATGGTGTAAAATAAAATGGAACTCCTGTTGGTGACAAAAAATATACAAGTTATCCTGTTAGTCAAGAGTGGGAACACACTCACTCACACTCAGATTATAAAATGAGGACTACTAATGTAATAATATAGTTCCAGACTGTTTTGTTTTATTTTTCTCATTTATGTTGATGATGTACCTACCTTAGATGAGAACATGGAGCCCCAGGTGATGGCCTCAGAGCTGCACAACGTGAGGCTAAAACTGGAGGAGAAGCGGAGGAGAATAGAATCAGAGAAGCGAAAGATGGAACAAGCCATGAACAAGCAGAGGCAGAAGCTGGGCAAGGAGGCTTTCATGCAGGCAGTGGTCAAGGGGGTGAGTTGTAAACTGGCATGGGTCTTCTTTTTCTCCTACATGCTTGGTCTTTCTATACTTCCTCCTCCTTCTCTGACTTCTTGCAGTACTGTACACAACTCCTTTATTGCTATTGTTACTATTAGATGCAAGGGAGATCTTTGGTGGTGGTAACAATGCTTTTAGTCATATAGATACCAGTAGGGAACTATTGTAAGCTAGTTATAAGAGGAATTTCATTGTGGTAGAAATGGTTTAAACTTCCATTTGTAGACCTCCATCTTTCAATAGTTTAGAAATGCAGTACAGTAGCTGCTTACAAATATTAGTTTAAATTTGCAAAAACGTGGTTCATGAATTAGGTACTGTACTTTTGAAATTATTTTGATTATAAGTAATTGAGAAAGTATTGTTCATTTGTGCCATGTGTGTTATTAGTGGTGATGGAATGGCATTTCTGTTTTAAAGTTACCCTTCAGTGTAATGAGTTTGAATTATTTTATATTCTGCTGCAGTTTGATAGGATTATTTGAATGATTAACATAATTAAGTTAACATAATAATAATAATTCATTAATGCTGCATCTTGTTAATATTTGGGAATCAGGATGAAAGGGAGTGTTGAAATAAAATTAATTAATGGGAAAGTGAATGATAACACTCTGAATGAGTAGAACAATTTAGAATTCTTAGGAAACTTTAATCTCTAATGATTAACCTCCCATGGAAATGAAAGTTACTAATGTATCAAAAATAAATACATACGGTAGATAACCAACCCACCACTAATAATAATTGGACAATGTTCTCTGGTATCGGGCAATGGAATAGCACAACCACACAACTCCACATCCACATGTTGTCCCACCGTCCCTTGCACCTCCTGAAACCTGCCCCTCCCCACTAACCTCCCTAGGGCAAGGGTTCGTCCACGGGTTCCTCTACCCCCACTACTACGTCTGACCCTGACGGCCCGGACACAACACTGGTTGACTCAGTGGAGCAGCCTCGACATACCACAACCACAACTGCTGCACTTCCATCTAACCCAGACTTAACACTGAAGGTAACTAAATAAACTGTGGCAGCATGTACAAAAGTCAGTCATCACCACGATGTTGTCTTGCCACATGATACACACAATTGTCACACATGTTGGTATACATGCATGATGTACTCTATTATTTTGTAATTTGTACTATTTTACCACCAGAGAAGATAATAGTCTATGAATGTGCACTCCTGTATATACTATACCTAGTAAAAAGCATGCAGAAGTATATTAGTGGTTGTTTTTAATTTTGTTGGAAATTTCTATAATTTTCTATAGTTGCCCTTGCATGGTATGTGGTATTTATCAAGTGTACATCTTATACAGTATATAATTTGTATGCAGTTATTGTCAACATAGTGTTTATTTTATTTTAAACATGTGACAGTAATTAGATTATTCTACCTCTGTGTGATATTTTACTGTTTTTTTTTTTTAAGGTTTTCCTTGTGTTTGATTATTTTGCCTAATGTGCCAAAATAAAGCCCCAAAATTTAGATTACAGCTCTCCGTCATAATATAATTGGGATATGTTTTAGAGAATTTAATCATTAAGTGAAACATCAAATAGTGAGACCAAAATAACATGGGATTTATGGGAATACTTTCTTGAACCTGCTGAATCATATACATACATGAAAACTTATGCATATGAAGAAAGACCTTGAAGAAATTGAAATAATGAAATGTAGTACAAACAAATTAAAGGTAACATAAGATTTCTACACAGTACCTTCGTAATGTTGAGTCAAGTTCATAAGTTGATGTCCACAGCCTTGTGCTTTTTTTTTTTTTTTTTTTATATGATCCGACACTGGACATAGGCTTAATCAAGCCCGTTATCGTGGCCCAGGTCAACTACTGCTCACACACACACATGTCAGTTACTAATCATAAGATGGTAGAAATGAGTTTCAGCAATTGCATAATGAACGATGGGTAATGAATACAGAAAGTATCCTATAATAATGGCACATGTAGTGAAGGAGAGCTGTATAACTAAGTTTCTAGCTCCTACCTTTGAAATATTGTGTGCTTGTTTATGTGTGTGTTTATTAGTGATATACAGACTATCATACAATACAGTAAATATGATGACCAATACTGTACATTGAAAACTACAATCCCTGTGAAGGAGTATCCTTCTTCATACTACTGTACTGTACTGTACATCACAGTCAGTAAAACTTTTTATCCTTTCTGTAAATTCCATATTCTTCAGATGCATATAGTGTTGCAGTACATTGCTACAAACATTGCCACTTTTGCATTAATGGATTGTAAACTTTTTGCAAGTATATAAAGATATATTATATAATTACATTTTGTTTACTGGTACAGTATTTTTATTTTGTGTGGTATTAACCAATGCTGGTTTAATAGTTCAGGTCATTGGGCAACAGGAGTCCAACCTCAGGCCCTTATTGAGACATGGATGTTACCATTGCTAATACAGTATTTGGAAAGGATTAAGGTACAGTAGTGTATAATCATGATAACCAAGATTCAGCAAATATATATGTTTAGAGATGAACTTCTACTCATAAAAAAAATGTTCTACACATTTATTAGTTTGTACAGTAGAGAAGTCTGATTATGTCTATTCTTATAAAACTTGCAAGCTTTTAATTAAATGGTTATTACAATATAAAGAGAAATATTGCAGTACTGTTTATCATTGCAGCATTCCCATCAATATTATATACTGAACACATTAGTGTTTTTTTTATTAACCTCCATGAAATGGAGGCAACATTTCCATCCATTAGTGCCTAAACTAATATCTTTGCTCACCCTTCATTGGCCAAGCAGGACATCAGTTCGGATGTATCCAACCTTTCCCGGAGATGGCTGGAGGGAAGTGATGCCCCTGCAGTAGAAGTTCGCACCCCTGACCTGGATACCATGGACTATGATCAGTACCACCATTCTCTTACACAGTAGGTCTTGGGTGTTGGAAAGCTTTCTCATTATGTATGTAATAGATTTGGAAAATGTGTTGCTTCATTCATGTTTGTGTTGAATTGTTCTGATTCCTATGATTCCTGATTGTTCTGATTCCTTAGACATGTTGTGTAGCAAATGCTAGGATATTTCTTTTTGTTCCATGCTGTAGGTAATGTTAGTAGGAAATGGCATAATGGTTCCAGACTGATGGAACACTATGTATTGTTATATTAGAGGGTGTCTTACAAATTTTACGTTTTGTTGTAGACATGTGCTATCTGATACTAGTAAAAAAAAGAAAAAGAAAGCAGAATCAGCTGTATTCCGTCTCCGGTATTGTATATCTCTTATCAGAAGGATTATTATAGATTTTAATTAGTTGCAAAAAGGTTTGAATATATTTTGTTTTACAGTACTCTTAGTACAGTAGTAATTTTGTACTGAAAGCAAGAGTTCTTTGCTCAATAGTGGTATGTTCAATGATACTCATGGAAAAACTTACTGCTAGTTAATTTTGACTTTGCCTAATCCATAATTATAGACAGAATAGGAGTTATATTTTTGGTTAAATTAAATTAAATTGAGGTAAAGTAGGAGAGAAGATAAATGGATGAATTTCTTTACCTTTACCTTGCCTGATTGATGTTGTTGTTAAGCACTGCACTTGTGTTCACAAAAAGTTTAGGTTGTGGGTTTATTTATTTGGAGTTAGTGCCGCTCTCTTCAGTTATTTTAGTAGTTTGGAGTTAGAATTCACATTCACACAGGTGTGTTTTTAGGCAAATACATTTTTTATATGGTTTTGTTGGGTGTGGTAAATACAATAGATGTACTGTACTATAATCCTTGGTGACTGTACTAGCTCAATTACTATCTATATATGAATTGGTCTGGTACAGTTTATGCATGTGGAACTACAAATAGTGTAGAAGAGAATCACTGGTGTTTACACATCTGGAAAGACAGCCTCTCCAACTATAGGGATGTACTCGGTACTTACCTTACAATTTTCTGCTTAGTTGAAGTGCTGGAGAGAATTAATGTTGGCTGGCTCACAATCAGTTAGCAAGTGGCTATAGATTTCAGTTACTAGTTCTAGTAATAATTCGTGCATTAGCATTGCTTACTTTTGCCTGGCATATTTATTGGCTACAATATGAAAACTCTTTAGCTTAATTTTTTTCTTTAGTATATTGTGTTTAGCTTGATATTGCAAGGAACTCAGTACCCTTGTTATACCAGAGTGAAGGTACTGGATAGCATACAGTGGGCTAGATATGTACTTAGTGCTATTAAATTTAAGGTTTGTATTATAAGTACAGTGTCCTAAAATATGTTGCAGTATATACTATAGTATGTAATTCAATAATGAAATACTTATTTTCTTATACAGTACTTAACAAATAATATACTTATTAATAATTTGTGAGGTTAGATGATGGCAAGGTAAACAAAATTTTCAATTAATTTCATTTGCTTAAATTAAAAGTTGGAAGAGTTACCTGGAAACAGTGTTTGACAATACTGTACTGTACTGTACTGTACTGTGCCTTAGATGAAGCCCTCTTAGGCATTGATATTATCATATTTCTTTGTTTTCTAAATTTTTGGTACAGTAAATATTTGCTATTAGCCATGGTTGTTCAAACACTCAGATACCCACAATATAACTTACAACTAGTAGATACTTGTATAAAGAATAGCATGTGATCCAGTACTTTGAGTTCTATAGCACTTGGTTCTTTCTCTGAATGCTTCACATGTAATACCTTGCCTACTTCTACCACATTATATTTAGGCTGGTAATATTAAACTTTCTCTTCAACAAAAACAATCTTTGTTGCTATATTCGCATTACAAAATGTTGGGAACTGAGCAACGAAGATTGTTTTCATGGAAGATAAAGTTTACAAATAGCAGCCTTAGTATCACTAGACCCAATTGTTGGTGCGATATTACCCATTAATGCACTTACACACAGGGGACTTTTTCTCTCAGTTCTCAGGAGAAGCTGCCTCATTGCTTATCTGACACAGGTAAACAATGAGGCAGTGCTTTGTCTTTAAAGAGAAGAGTCCTCATTCAAGCAGGAGTTGAACGCTAATACCTCTACTGATAATTAACTACCTGATAAAACCAGGTGAGATAATGAGGTTACAAGGTCAGGTAGCCAGGCTGTGCGGGGGTGCGCCACACAGGTAAACTACTAGTGGCTTCACTGTAATAATAAGAATGCTTTTGTCTCCTCGCATAATTATGTGACACCTTGGAGTCTAGCATACTGTGTGCATGTGTGCACATGCCCTTGTGTGTATATGTGTGTGTGTGTTCATGTAGTCTTGTAGTATTAAATACTCTTATCTTGTAGCTTATAAGACATTGCATCAAGGAATACTCGCCTTTATTTTGGAAAATCAAATTTAAGAGAAAGTAATATAAATCTTGGACAACATCATAGAAATTGTTGTTTAGTAATAAATCATTTGCTGCCACTCACCCACCCACCACAGTGGTCATTGTTTACATTCATCTCATGTTTGTATTTGACAAAGGAATTTGCTATACTGTACAGTACAGTATTCCATTATTGGCAACTGTATTGTTGTTATTGATGTTCTACCGGGGCAGAATGGCCTCCTGCCCCACAGATCCCCAGTACTCTCTGCTCGCAGTGAAAAAACAAATTACTGTAAAATAAAGGAGGGTCTGGCCCTATATGCCTGGGCTACCGAAGCACATCCCAGGAAGATGGGACCAGAGCTTACTGGACCAAAGAGTCTGGGGTCCTCTGACTGCCAGGGAGATTGGGGGGAAGATCTTTGATCCCACAGTCAGTGTTGTGGGGCTGCACTTGTCATGAAACAAGTCCTGAAGGGACCATAAAGGGGGAGGGAGTTTAAACTGCTGCATGCAAAGGGATAATGCACCCCCGTGTGCTGGCGGTCCACACAGCAGTGGGGGGGAAAAAAAAAAAATATATATATTTATATATATATATAAGCCTCTGGTTGCAGTACACCTCACATGGAGTTTTAATCCATGTCGGAAATCTTGTCAAATCCACGAGAAAGTGACCAGATCCTACAAAAATGTTTATTCTAGCCCTGTGGGGGATGTCTAGTATTCACAGAGAATAAAGTCAGCCCCCCGGGGCAGTTTGCAACTGTGTAATTGTGTACACTTGGGGAACAAAGTATCTGAACAGTGTTGGCTGCTTCTGGCAACAATAATAATATTGGGTAACACAACTGATGAAGAAATAGAAGTTATCAGAACATAAAATGGCCAAGGAGACAAAATCATTCTTGATATGTGTGCACTGTTCATGTGTGTTAGTAAAAAGTTTCTACATGCACTTTAGTTTTGATGAAGATGTTTTTCCCTAACAATCTAAATCTGTAATAATAAAATTTTTTGAAGATGGATTAAAAAAAAAGATATTTTACCATTAATTTTGCTTGTTAAAATAACCAAAGGAAACTGATTGGTTGGCATGAATTAACTAATCAGATTTTTTACTAAAAATTAGAGTTTATAATTTCATACATAATCCACAATAAGAGAAAGAGCATCTTCTGGTGTTGGATGAATGTTATGTTCTGTGCTGCATGTTGGAGTGATGGTTGCAACTTCTCTCTTATTTTTTTATGATTTATTTTGCTTTTAATGGCTGTTTGCTTTTGCATGCATTTTTGCTCTTTTATTTTATTTTTTTTATAAATTTAGCATACCATACTTTTATGGGAATGCTTAATTTTTATTGTTTTATTTAAAATCATTCTATTTTTATCTTAGTGAGGCCTATCAGGTTTTGTATTATTTTGCATGTATAATTTCATCATGCTTTGTTTCACTTTATTTAGTAGAATTTGCATTTCTTGAGCACATTTCTGTATTTCTCTCCTGCTGTCTGTATACTGTAGTTGTGTTCACTATTCTCTAAGCATTTATGGAGACATGGTATGATATCTTATATGTTAACCCTATATAAATAATAATTATAATATGCAAATGAAAGATGATACCAGGATACCCTTTCTATGACATAATGATAAATGAAGGAAAGATGCACTTGGATATCCTCTCCAGTATATGAATGAATGAATGAATGAATGAATGAAAGTTGACATAAGTGAAAGAGAAATACACTTGCAAATCCTCTCCATCACATGACTGAATAAAGATGATACTACAGTAGGATTTCCCCCTCCATCACATGAATAAAGGTTATGACACACACTAGAATATTTTCTCCATCTCATGAGTACATTCTGAGTCACTGATCATATAATTGTTAGTACCATCTGCATACTGTACAATGAAGTGGTAAGTTAGGGATACTAGTGGTCTCCATAAGTGTTTAGGCAATTGTGAATTCTACTACATTAGTGTGTTGTTGTGTCCATCTATGTAATTACCAGAATCTTCATCCACTTTTTCTTCTACTTAATTTCTTTCCCCTCTACATTGTACTTTGTATCACTGTCACTCCATCTTAGTGTAAATTTTCTGATAATACATGCTGAGTGTGACCCTGCCATTGGTGGGTTTCTGGCTCTGATGTTATCAAAGTATGTGTGGGCATGTTAGCCATGGTATGAGGTGCATGTGGTGGTGTTCTTGCAGTGGGGAGAGTGGCCGCTACCCCCCGGACAGCCTGCCTCCTGTGCCACAGTTACGGCGTAGATCTCACCTTGGGCCCGACCCCAGGGACCGTTCCAGAGACCCTAGGCTGGACTTGCGCCGTATGAGCCTTTACACGGATCCTGGGACTTGGCGCGACCCCCAACACCAGCAGATACCAAACCCCCGCCGTGTCTCTCTGGGCCCAGACTTTCTTACACAACCTTACAGGATGACTGACTCACTCACCGAGATCCAGGGGGATATCCACCGACTCAACCAGCAGCAGCACCAGATACAGAGCCTTATGCACAATGGGATGAACCCTCCACCTGGCCATCACATGCAGCAGCAGCAACAACAACAACAACAACCACCACCTCATGGACAGTTCTACCTTCATGACCAGGTGGGTGTACAGTATAAAATGTGGCTAATTGAACAGGACAGAGCAGTTGATTAGGTTTTGTACAGTATCACATTACTGGTTGATGCTGAAGATTACAACAACATGGAACCCTAGATAAAATATTTCTTTCCTACATTATATAGCTGTACTATATGAATGAATGTTTATTTTGGTGCAGCAAGGGAGCCCGGTACGCAGAATGTGGGGTCAACAAGGAGGCAGTGAAGGGTACTCCTCTATGTCTCCTGCCACTCGTCGTGCTCAGTGGGGACCAGCCAGGTATAGTACTCTATTGACCTTCCTCTTTTATTTACATTGGCTTGTGGTTTACCCTCAGTTATATCTTTGGTATTTTCCAGCACAGTGGTTGTGTACAGTACTGTAAGAGTATCAAACATTGCATATTGGTACTGAACTACTGTCTGGCATGAGCCAGAGCAAATATGCTTTAAATAATTTAATTTGTGTCCCTTGCAAGGAACAGTGGACAAAGTGTGTGTATCTGTAACCTGTATTTATATAATTAATTGCCTGTACTATACCTGTACTTGTTTTATATTGAGGGTGAAACTGTATAACTTGAGTGTATACAAATGTTATAACAACACCCATCATTAAATGTTGTGAGCTAATTACCAACTTCGCTAACAGTAAATAATTTGAGTTTGATAAAATTGTTTGGTCTAATTATTAACATATAGTATTGTGCATGAGTTGTGGCCACACACTGTCCCAAAGCTTTGAATCTACAGTATTGTTTATAGTAGAATGCCAGTTTCTTATAATTATGTGTATACAATGCTTATATCATAAACACAGTAGTTGCTACTGTGTTTAGTCTTCGTATGAGATTGCATGGCAAATTATTTGCATATTTCGTTACTGTTAAATGTCAAAGAGATATAGTGTACTTGAGTTAGCCTGAGAACTGCAACTATAGGTCACATTCTCTGTGGTGCAACTAAATTTGATGTCTGAAAGTAGCATTCATCCAGCCAGTCAGGGATTAGAAGAAAAAATAAGCATCCATTAATGTAATCAGATACAGTATTGTATATAGCCTACTAGAGTTATTTGGTTGATTATTATAACTAAGCTTCAGTTTCCCTTCTTATCCTTGAACACACATTATAGCACATGCTACCTGCACACTGTTTACTACTGTACTATGGTAAAGTAGCCATCTGGAATTATGATTACTGTCTGTGTACATACAATAAATCAATTGGTATGTAAACATTTTGATCAGTTGAGACTTTACTCTTAAGTGTGATGTCAGCTGAAACTCAAAAAGTAGGTTCCTTTTTTTGTAGGACCTGTATATGATAAACAATAACAAATATTAAGTGTTAGCAAGCTGAAATATGCATTGAAATACTCAGAATGATGGTAAAAAGTACAGTACTTTATATGGTGTACAATTTGCCACATTCTTAGAAATGTTTACATTTTTATTGATTATTCACATTACTGTCCTGAATATTGTACTGTATAGAGGAATTAATTAAAAATATATTTAACATACCCCAAGTAAATGGGACTGGATAAAAGGAAGAAAGATTTTGTTTGAATATGAGTTAACCTGTGTGTGAAATAAAAAAACAGATAAGTTACAGTAGCTGAGATATGTGAGACTTGGTCTGAAGTGTAATGAATTTCCTGCTTTACTTGATGAATACTTACATTTTGATACTTGAATATTAATGTTCACTTTATATTTTATGTGGATTATCTATTCTCTGACTGATGGGTTACAAACAAACATTCACTAGTTGCAAATGTTTCCTATATAATACTGATACAGTACTTAGAAAGCACACATGCTAACTGCATGAAACATCCATACGGTTACAGTGTATTTTCTTATTAATTCTGATTTATCTTGTAGTTAAGGGGAGAGTATACTTTTGACGGATTGGAGTGCCTTGATTCTTCCAAAGTATGCCAGGAAACAGACCCAGATGAAGAAAAATAATGGTATCCTGTTGCCTGGAATAGTTTGGAGGAATCATAATCTCCAAAAATGTCAAAACTATACCCTCCCCTTAATGAAAACCTTTCATAGTGAGAATACATTTCAACAATACTAACTTTTAACATACTGTACAGTGGTTAGGAAGACATGCTTGACAGTTTACAGTTTTATTTAGTATTTAATTATATACAACAGCATACAGTACAGTATTGCCTAAAAAGGTCTTGAAAAACAGATTATTAATATACTGTACTGTATAAGAAATATTCTCATTAATTTAGGAGTGTCTTCTGAATCACAGAATACTGCACCTGCAAAGAATTATGTAAAGCTGGCCTGTTGTCTTACTTTTAATTTCTATATGTGCATGTCCCTGTACTCCTGGTATCATCTGAATGCTGGTTTTGAAATCCGTCATGTGGGTTGTACAGTTGGACACAGGAGTTTGTGTTACAGCCCAAGTGAAAGATAGTCAATTTCTTCCAACATCAAGTTCCGTAGTGCCAAATAGAAGACATCAGGGGCAGAAGTCAGTATCGAGGATGGTAATAAAAAACAAGTACCTGATAATAGACACTGGTTACTCAATTGGGACAAATATCTTTCACCTGGGCTGTGCCACCACTTCCTGTGTCCAACTGTACATAAGAAATGGACAGCAGCTTTGTAGCAGTACTGTAGATAGAAAATTGTTCTTGATAGTAAAGAAAGATGAAGCTACTGAACTTGAATTTGAGAAATGTCAGAAGTTGCATTACAGTTTATCCCACAGATATTTAGGTATAGTATTAGATATAACATGCTTTTCCATTTACTGGTACTTATGTATATCCTTATTAGTAGTTCTTACTACTAAATACTGCAAGCCAGTTATATTTTTTGCATTGTGGTAATGTCTTTCATTCCTGGTGAAGATGTTTGAATTTTCTCTGTCTTAAGCATGTTAATAGAATGAACCTCAGTTGTTATACTGCTTAATGTCCAAATAAGATTTATTCTCTAGAAAGCACTTTTGCTGTAGAGATTTATTCATGTAATTGTCGGATTAATGTGCTGATGCAAATCCAATGCCAATGATTTTTGCTTATGTTGACTGATGACATGACTGGTTTCCTTGGAAGACTTTAATTAAAGAGACTTGGCACTTGAAGTGCTATCTGGTGATTTGGTACTGCTCCTTCGCCTTCTCTCTTATTCCATAGTCAGCTCCCCCCTGCTAATGCCACCTTCCCTTGGCTGCTCTCCTCTAGACCATCTAAAAAGTCACGAGTGGAATCAGACGCATGTAGCAGCTCTTGTTGTGAGGACTGTGAGTGTGACTCCTACTGCTGCAACACCAGTGAGGAGGGGAGCAGGGGCAAGGAGAACATCCCCAGCCTCACTTCACAACCTCCCCAATCTGACCAAAATGCAATTATCAACGATATACAAAACGACTCTGATTGCAAGACGAGTGCTAAGCCACATAAACCACCTGGACTCTTTCGACAGTTATCAGTCTTGATGCGAAGTACCAAGAAAAAACTGAAATAAAAAAAGACGTGATGGACACCCACTTTGAGACAGACGGATGTGTAGATAGTGTACAGTAACTATGACTAATTAAACCCAATGACTACAGTGACATATGAAGGAACATACAGTACTAGAACTGAGATGCTTACATTTATTAGATATTTATCAGTGTTATCTCCTTGCTTTATAGTTGTAATATTCTCTGGATGATTTGTGTAGAATTAATGCAGTATAAGGAATGCCTGACTTCCCCTACTTTAGGTAAGTGATCTTAGCAAGGTAAATGCCTGCTTCTTGACTTGACCAGTGACTTGATATTTGGGATTGGATATGCATGCTTCCATAATTGTTTGGGTGAATTATTTGTAGAAATTGTAAATTAAGCATTAGCTCTAACAACTGAGGTTCATATTGTATTGTTGGTTAGTTATGTAGCAACATTTAACTGTTAGATCAACTAGCTTTGGACTAATGTTATTTTCCTCAGTTTCATCAATAACTATTATAGTACCTATACTTAAAATTATGTTATTCATATGATGCATAACATAAATTTAATTTCCTTTTTGTGCACAATTTGTTGCACAGTACAATATTGTACTATTTTGTACTTGTATATCTAATGTGTGGGTTGTGTTGTGGTTTATGACAGACCAATGATGCCACAAGGTGACTACATGATGGCTGGGCAACATCCTGGTTACTACCCAGGTTACCAGGTCAACCACTTACCTCCCATGAACCAGGTCAATGCTCAGCCCCAGATGCCACCAGTAGGGGCGGGAGGGGGTGGTGGAGGCTTTATGTTACATGGTCAGCCCCAGTCCCTCCCTCCCCATGCCATGTACCAACAGAATGGCCAGGGATTCTACAGCCCTGAGCATCAGTTCAGGGGATATCCTTCTTCCGCACAAATGTATGGCTCAAGTAAGTATGTACAGTACTCTCCTTGTATAACCACACCAAGAGTAAGTATGTACAGTACTCTCCTTGTATAACTACACCAAGAGTAAGTATGTACAGTACTCTCCTTGTATAACCACACCAAGAGTAAGTATGTACAGTACTCTCCTTGTATAACTACACTTCAAGAGTATACAGCCATTAAATTACTATCTATGATGTTAGGAGACTCAGAATCACATTAATTCTTTTCTTTCCAAGACCATGGTTACTTGTTACAGTTCTATCTGTTTTCTACATTGGGGTATCAGGCCAGCCTCAGCTACTCAAGACACATTCATGAAAGTATTCCTATACAAACTGTATATTCACTTATGACTATGTGTCTTAAACATTACAACACATTACACAGCCCTACAAAAAACCCTGCTGGGTGGTAAACTAGACACCACTCAGTTTTCAAGAGCAGGAATTGAAATTTCCTGTTTGTGTATTGCATTAATATCCTCAGATTTATATGAAAATGTTATTCAGAATAATTGCTATTTTTTTGTACTCAGTGTATTACTGATTCTCAGGTGAGCAACAAAGGCAGATGGGCCAGACTCCTCCCTTCAGATTACATGGTGAAGGCGGTGGAGGAGAAGGATGGGGTGGAGACAGTCGGGGGCCAGGCAGCTTGCGATCGAGTGCCCAGTCTTCTCCCAGCAGACAACCCCCATCCCGCCAGCAAAAATCCCCCAGCCCTCCACGGCAGACTTCTGTATCCCATGCTCCTGTGGCAGCTCCTCCTCCAGATGATATGGAGCCCCAGAGTGTGTCCTTCATCAACTCTACAGACCAACAACACATTGACCCACATAAGGATGATGATACCAATGATAAATTCAAGAGGCTGTCCATCACCTCTGGCAGTAAAACATATCGTATCTCACATGAACCAGGTTCTCCCACTAGACCAACTTTAGGAGTGAAAACCTTCCGAGTTCCCACCAAGAAGGGAATGCCAGTGGTAGATGATATAGACCTGCCCCAACCTACACCTCTTCAACGCTCACGCACCCCACCTTACTACCATGAACCTTACATAAATGATGATGATGATGATGAAGAAGATGAGTTAAATGTTAAAGCTGAACCTCTACAAGAGGGACCAAAAGGTGACAAAGGATTTTATATCTCCTTTGATGAAGAGACAATCCCTCGAAAACCAAAGCCTCTGCTTAGAAACAAGAAAATGTCTAGAAAGAATTCCAGTCCCTCAACACCAGCAACTACACCAAGCAAAGAAGATCTTCCTATTGTACCTGTGAGTATCTGCATTCCTATTTAATTCTTAAATTCTCACCATTTAATGTTTTTAATTTGCATTTACTTTCTTTATTAATATCAATTGTAGCAAGAATAATTTAGTAGTGTTTTACTTGGTTTATGCTTGAAAATTTAGTATGTATGTGTAACAGCTTTATTATAACCTTATTCTGGCTGTTTGTCACACTTAATTTTGTTTGCATTAATGCATGTTGTGTGCCCTCCCAGGACCGACCCAGTCGGACCTCCAACGATACGTTTGACCCTCATCGTGGCAGCATGACCCAGTTCACTAGCCCAAGCATGGTCAAAACACCTTTTACTCTAACTAGTCAGCAGTCAAGCTCAAATAGTGGCAGTTCCACACCCAAGGCCAATGGACTTTCCCACAATCCCCCGTGTGATGCTGAGCAAGATGAAGAGAGTGAACCTGGGATAGAAGTTACTAAGCCACACACCATTAATAGGCAAAAATCAAAGCCCAGTTCAGGGACTGCCCTGGTCATAACAGCTGATGAGGATACAGCTGAGAATGTAAGTACTATACTTCATACTAACTTTCCCAACACAACTCACAGGGAATCGCTTGAAGTTTGTGTCTCAGATTTCTTTACCTCTGCATATTTCCTAAGCCTTACCATAAATACTTGGTTTTGAATATAAATTAAGCGATCTTGTGAGTTATATAGTATGGGTAAGGGATAGGTTTAGATTTCACTTACAATTCCAGAATTACGGCATTCAGACAAATGAATAATCAAATAATAGCAGCAGCATTTACTCTTTCAGATGTGGTAATATTTTTACCCTTTATACAAAGATATATTCCCTCTTTCCTCCCTAACTGACTTCTGCCATTTTATGAATGAAACTGTTATATGAAGATGATGAAATTGATGATATTCACATGGTGTGTATACAGTATACACAATGATATCTTATATTAGATGGCAGAGGTATGAACTGTATGTACCGGTATTAGGCATGTGATTATTCAATGTATTTTCATTTATGCTTAACATGTTAAATGTTGTAGTTGCATGGAATTAAAAAAAAAACTCAGATTACCAAGAATGCATTTTAGATATAAAGTTATCATTGGGGTAATGTGTGTGTGACCTGCTGAAAAGAGGGTGTAACATTGTGTTATGGGAAGTGAGAAGTATTTTGAGAAATGGTAGTGTACAGTACTAGAAGAGAAGGATCCAAAGGAATGGGATGTTATTCAGGAGATCTGTTGGTCAGTGAAGGTGAAATAGAGAGAATTATATGAGTGAGAGTGACAGTGGCCTGAAGAAAGTGGAGGGAAATAATAGGTTTGTTAGTACATAAGTGTATCCCCCTGGAAGATACAGAGTTAGTCATGTTGAGAATAAATAATTGTCAGGATTTATGTTGCATGAAAGCTCTCATTTTATAAATGTATCACATGCATTATACTTTCTATATGATTAAGTAGAAATTATGTTTATTAGTGTATAATAGTTGCCTGTGCTGCACCAGTGCCTGTAAATAAATGCATATGCTTATTGTTGCCATATGTTATTTGAATACATCAAGGAAAGTCATGGGCTAGATGATGACTTTGCATGTATGTATATGGCCCTTTAATATATGGATGAAAATTATAGTCAAAAGCACACAGTTTTTGCCCATAACCAAATTGTTAATATTAATAGTACCGTACTGTAGTTGAATATTTCCAGTCACAGGCTTTTAAGTATACTGTACAGTTACAATAATAAGTATCCACAGACCTCTGCCTCAGACAACAAAACAACTATAAACATTTCTAACAAGTGGTTTTAACGTTGTAACTTCTATTAAACAGTTGTAGAGCTGAAGCTGTAAATATTTAATAGTGAGCAATGTGGATGTGGTAGTTTGGGTGTGTACAGTACTATAGTTGGTAGTAGTGTTTGAAGACTGTTGTGTTCATATACTGTATATCAGTTGGTAGTGTGGGTAAAGAAAGATGTAATGAAAGAGAATTAATTAAAATATGATGCATTTGATGGGAGGTAATAGTTTTAGTATATTGATTTATACAGGTTCAGTATATTGTGTGAATTACTATACACTTAGGTTAGCTTCATTTTGCATGTTGCGCTGTATTATTTTAGTAATACAGAACCATCATCATATTGAGTATAACCTCACAGAATGTACAAAAGAAATCTATTAGTAGAGGAACTTATGTTAGTGTAAACTGTACTCTTTTGATGTCTTTAATATACAAATATTTGTATAGCTAATATTTATTGTATCCAGAAGCCTTTTCTCTGTGAAGACGTGTATATATGTTATGGTAAAGACTTTAAAAGAGGATCATTGATGTAATCATGAAATAGATAATAAAGTACAATGGAGACTATGCTTAGGAATAGTATGGGAGAGTGAAGATATATCTAAGTACTGTACTGTCATTACTACTAATTGTATTATCTCTAATAACATTCTAATTATTATATTGTATTATATACTGTATGCCATGGTAGAACATGCTTAGCACCAAAATGGTTAGGTTAGGTTAAATATAAAGTACAGCTGTACATGTACAGTGAGATTATATGTCTTTGCATATGAATTTTTTAATTTGATATATAATATGTTCTGCCTTTGCATGTTTCACATGCCAAACACATTTTAGTCCCATCAGTATTATGGCTGATACAAATAGGAACATGAATGCGATCTTATCATTTGTTCTTCATTTTTTCTTTATTCTATTTGCTTTCATTTTTATAAGACATAAAACTTTTACTTCCTTACAGATATTTCTGTTTATTAGGTTTTTTATTTTTAATATGTCATAACTATCCTGTACCAATATTCCTATACTGTACTGTAGTCCAAGTATCATCAGAAGATCTTAGTCAGAAGTACTACAGTGTTTCCTTATGGTATACTGTACAGTATGATGTTACAGTTGTACATATAATATTTTTTTTTATATTACTTATATTTATTAATTTTTTAGTTAGTAGATACTGTAGTTTGTTTCATCATGAAGCCCCCTTTCAAGGAATTTATTATGCTTTGTAGGTCAAGCTCATTTTTCAAAATTGCCAAATGGAATGAATAGATAACTTATTGCATGGTACAGTATTACATTGCTATATTTTTGGGAACACTGTACAGTATATTTGTGCATATCTGTTGTGATATTTGGGCCAAGGAAATGCAGTATTCATTTTTTGTTTTGTTTTTAATACTTAGACAATCAGAAAAGTTCTCAGAATAGTGACTAAGCATTACAAAACCACTACAAATGGCAAATGTTTCCCTTTTGGTACTCCCTATAGAAGACTGTTTGTGAGGCTACCCCCTATAAAGTAATTTGTAATGTTGACTTAAGAAGGGAGCAGCTCTGACCTAGTCCTCCCACTCTAGTCCAGCGCCTCAGAGATGGAGAAGAAGAAAGAGCGACTGATGATGATGTCCATGAAGCGGAAGCAGGAACAGGAGGAGGCACGACTTCGCAAGGAAATGGAGGCACAGGAGAAGCGGGAGATAGAGAAAATCAAGGAGGAGGAGAAACATCGCAAGAAGGAGGAAGAAAGGGCCAGGCGACAAGTAATCCTCGAGAGATACAAGATCAAGAAAGCCATGGAGGATGCAGAGAAAGAGGTATCTTAGCAGGGGGTTGTGGGGATACTTATGAAAGATTCTTTAGCTTGTCATTTGAGAGGAGAATTGATTTAATTGTTTTGGATATTTCCCCCCCCCCCTACATATGAGTTTTTTGTTGTGGAAGTAGAATTATCTAGGATGAGAACTAGAAGTCAATTTATTTCTCATACTGGTAAGTAACTACAGATGCCTTTCATAATTATTTTGTATTGTTAATAAATTTGACATCAGTGACTAGGCTTATAATGTTACCAGGACTTCCAGATATTTTTTAAATTTTTGTGTATTTGAATTTGAAACCATTAAAAATTGAAAATCATAACTTAATTTATGTATGAGTAATGATACTTGTAGTAAGACACAAGCTATCTTCAGTGAGTAGCTGGTTATGATCCTAGATAATTTTCCAGTACATGTACTAGTTGTCCTATGCATGGTATTGCTTGTGTCTGCTGTGCTTAGCATGTGCATCATTGTTTGTTGAAATCTAATAATACAGTACCAATGAATATACTGGAAAAGTAATCACTAGCTATATGCAATATATTTACCTTTGTGATTATTTCCTTATTAAATGTGTTTCCATGATATTGTACATTTTTTAGTGCTTGTGATGAGTAAAACCATATTATTTATGTTTGTTAATTATGCACACCCTCCCAGAATCACATCTTATCTAATTAATAAAAAAGTTCATGTAGCATTCCATTAGAATGTTTTGTTCTGTTTCTGGTGGGTTTGACATGTTTTTGTTTTATTTACACAATTATAAGCCACAACTTTTCTTAGAATAAAGGGGCAATATTTGATATGCATTATATATCCAAGGCAAACATACTCTGTGGATAATGCCATTCCTTATCATGGAGGGAAATTTATTAGTTTCCATGTTGAACATTATAAAAGTTATCCTCTCTGTAAATATGAAGAGAAAAATTATTGTAATTATTTACATTTTACCCTCTGGGTATGGTGATAATTATCGTTATAATAATGTTATCATCATGTAAGTTTACTTATCAATAGTAAAAGCTGTACTGTGTAGCATTCTGATTTGTGAGAACATTGAAAGAATGGGATGGGGAAAGTAATGAGAAATGTGTTTTGTTGTGAAGGCATTTAGTGTTGAATTCATCCTGTGGCTTATAATTGAATAAATAGGATGTATTTCCTTGTAATTTTATGTTTTCAGCTTATGATGTGCTTTAGTAAGGCATTATGGTATTTTTAATTGACAGTGCTCTTTCTAAAATAATATCCAGTATCTTTGGTCAAATTTAATATACAGATTTATAGTTGATTGTTTATTGTCCATCGGTATTATGAAGAAAATTGGCTATTCTCTTATTAAACCATGTCCCTTCTGCAGGGTCGGTATTATGAGCCTCCTCCTGGTATGAGCCCTGATCCTCCCAGTATGTCACATGGCAAGCCATCAGTGCGGTTAAGAAATAAGCCCCCAGGAGGTGGTCGTCCCCGTCCTAAAACCATGGCTGGATCCTCCACTCATGAGACTGATGGAGAATTGACACCCAGTAGAGGCAAGAAGGGCAGTTCACAGAATATTGCTGGTGGTAAGTTACCTCTGCCTCCCTCTCATGTCCTGATAGTGTTGATTATAGGTTGCCTGCTGGTTGAATTGAGCATTTAAAAGTTCTCATTTGTGGGTAAGTAGCAAAAGCTGTACTTGTAGCACACCAGCATGCTTGCATGTTTGTATTATATGACCAGTCAGACCAGATAATATATACAGTATATATATATATGATTTAGCCGAAGTAACTGGAGCATCGTACTCTTTTGACTTAATCTAAGCACATAGAATCTCTATCCATTGATGCTTACTTTTTGAAACAAGACAGCGTTTACTGAACTGTATGTGCCTGTGCTTGTATAAAATAACCATTATTGAATATGATGCTTCCACATTTCATACAACCTACACACCAGTTGACTTGCACTACTCTTCCCTCCCAGCTTGCCCTCTGTAATTAACACATAACTTGAGTGGTCTCCCTCCCCTCCCCTCCCCATACTTCTATACCACAACTAAACTCAAGCTACAGAAACTTGAGCACGGCCTGCCAGGAGCACTTGCACTCTGGCTTATGTGTGGCATTGTGTGTGCGTATTGTAGAGGTGAGGAGTGGCGAGAGCAGGATGAGGAAGAGCAGCGGGCGGTGGGGGTCCTCACATTCGCTTTCCCGTGCCCAGGGCTCGCGCGGCTCCAACACCAGCCTGGCAGGAGGTAACACACTGTCCCTCATTCACCCTCCACTTGCCTCACCTTTTCAATCCTCTCACTTGATTTTCTTTTCAGTCTAGACACCTTATCCTGGAATGGGTAGTTCTCTGTTAGATAAAGAATAGTACAGTACAGTACAATATTCCTGTCAAAATATTGCTCCTATCTGGAATGACTAGTATCAGTAACTTATGAAAAGTATTTTATTCCTGTAATAACCATTAGTCATCTAATCTGTGTATTGTAGTACAGTATTGGTATCCCAATCAATTTTACAAAGCTATAGTATTGGTACACGAGTAGCACTATGTATACATTTGTGAACCTTTAAAACTCTTGTTTTCCATTTTTCTAGTTTGTATTCCATGTAAGTATCCAAACTCAATGGTTTCCCTAGTAAAGCTTTTGCTGTTTTTGACAAATAAACTTTACTGTAATAGATATTAGAATTCAATGGCCATTTTGTATATGCACAATTTATAATTTTAACTTTGGTTTGGTTTGGTTTTACCTTGCTTCCCTGGAATCAGAGATACTCATGTTAGATTTGTCTGACTGATATGCTCTCCATACCCAGTGTAATGTTGAATAACTACTTAATACAGTACATTTTTTATGTTCGATGTAAATTAACTCTATGGTATGGATTTTGGGCAAAAATTTGACTGTCTCCTTGAGTATCTCTGCATAGCACAATTTTGCAGTTAAATTTGTACGGGTTGGTGTTGAGTTGTGTGTTGGTGTGTACAAACCCATGTCCCCACCCACTAGACTACCCCAGCACATCCCGCACCCTGGAGCGTGGCCACACTGGCAGACGACCCACCTCAGTTATTGGCTACACTTCCCTGGCTCGCCCAGAAGACAAGAAGGCCTCACGTACGTCACACATTTATCCCACTTTGTATTGCATGCTAAGATGGTAGTCAGTCATCAGAATTGTAGGAAATAATAAGTATGTATTTCAGAGTAATGTATTGATGTAGTAAATAATCCCTTCATTCAGTTCTGTCTTAAATACAGTACTTGATGTAATTACACAGTGTTTAGTAGTGACTTACATTTTGGACTGAACTGTTTATGATGTTTATAGAAAGTGTCAAGAGTTTTGGTATTTGTAACTCATGTATTACAGGTTGATATGGGTTACTGGTTGTAGAACACATAGATTATAAGGTGTAACTTCATTCTAGTTGTTGAGTAGATGTTAACAAGGCAAGGTCACATGTTGCACCCACCACAGTATATGGGTCACAAGACACGGGCCTAAATTATGGCGGGGGTTATCGCGTCCATGAGGTGCGTCGGCCCAGCCTGGCAACCGAGGGGGGTGGACCTCGGACCCGGCGGCCGTACACTGGCCTAGGTGGAGGTCACAGGAAGTACCGATCCACGGGCAACATCAGTGGTAAGCCCCACCCAGCCTGCTTTTTTCACGCCTGGGGTGGTGGCAGTGATAGTTCACCAATGTGTGAACCTAGTTGTAGTTTGTCCTAAAGTTGGTGACTGTTCACTAATAACCATTCTCAATTGTTGAGCCACCTTTTAGAGACATCCAGTTGCTTCAGAAATCTGTAAATTTACCATGGGTGAAAATTGCATGCCTATGTAGGCATTATTTTTTGCCCAGAAAATACATCCACAGTCTTGTTGCAATTGGATATCTTTGGTTGGTGGCTTTTCTGTAGCGTTTGTGTTAGTTGAGGTGGTGGGGGCTCAAGATTAACCCATACTAATTGTACAGTAGTTTATTTAGATTTTGGTGGTGGTTCCTGATTAACCAGTCAGATTTGTAGTTATGTTGACAGTGATGGTGGTGGTTCATGATTAACCAGTTATGTTGGTAGGGATCATAATCTATGTTAGTCCATCTTCAGATCCAGTTGTGTTGTTTGTTACATCTTGTCTTTCAGTTATATAATATACAGTATGAAAACACAGTTATATTGGTGGTGGTTTCAGGCAATTGTTCAGTTGACCTTATTGTGTAGTCTGGAAGTAACAAGCAAGACAATGCTTGATTATATTGTGATTTGTTTTCATAATCTTAGTAATTTGTAAAGAAATAATACTGTACATGTAATGACCTTGATACAGTGAATGAGTTGTTTGGAGTTTGTTTGTGACTGTAACTTCATGTGTATTACTGTTGTATTATCTCTAGAATTTATGGTGGTAATTTTTGAGTCACCATGATTTTACAGCATTGTGTTTGTGATGACTAATACTCTAATATACTGTAGATATTGATTTATCAGTATACTTATACTGTATCTATGACAGCACCTGTAATTACTTACCAGAATAACCATGAAGCAGTGTGGTTGATTTATTGTAAATTCAGTACACTGTAGTTCAAAGGCCATTTTTAATTAACCCTTAAGCATTGGGCATTATTTGCTCATTGATTTAAAAAACTTGCATTTATATAAGAGTTGATGTTAGAAAAAAAATAAATTGGCATCACCAATTACAGGTGTTGAGCTGCGTTTGTCATACAGGTACTTGATACTTGTATGAAAATATTACTGGTAATGATATTGGTAAGTTTGTCAAAAGTAAATATGGGATAGGTAAGTTATGTTTTTAACACTGTATATAATTTTTTAGTGATTCCTTTAATTTTTAATCTTGAAATTATATACTTTCACTTTTCAGCTATGATCAACCTCATCAAACATACATGTTGAGCTTTTAAGTAAATCGTTGGTTAGGCAGTGATGATGATCAGTATGATGGCTCCATGTCAGTGTCTGTGGAACCAATGGAACTGTAAATTGTTATTATTGCCTTACCCATAACTTTACTTCTATGTGACCCATAGTCATATGATTTTATAAATTTAAAATATTTCATCATCACCAAGGCATCAGTTCCAATTGTCTAATGAATGAGGAGCACCAAGCCCAAGGAAGGAAAAAAGAAAAACACCAAGAGATAGAATATTCAGTGAAATGGGCCACACTCATATCCACTCTGTTTAAATCCATGAAATTGTAATCTCTCCTCAACAAATAAGGACACCCACCCTGTCTTACTGGCTCTCTTTTACTGCATACCACAGAACTATAACATTTACATACATCTTCCTACATTATATCCACTTCTTGTTCTACCACTGATGCCATAACCTGCCTCATCAGACCTTCCATATATACAATGAACAACCAAGGTGACATTACACATCCTTGCCTCACTTCAACTGTGTTTTGAAACCATTCATATACAACGCTACCATTATAACTCTTAGCAACGTTGAAAAGGCTCCCTTTTAAATATTTTATGTTATGAACTGAATTGAATGGTGAATAAGCATAAAGTCATTGGTATATAGAAAGCAAGTAAAACTTAATAAACTTTTTGTTTTCACTTGGGTTGCTGACAGGACTACGTGTAAGAAGTATGTTTTGGTGGTGTATATCAAACCCTGTAGTGTGATGCTGGACAGACTCAGTTATCCACATAATTGTTTCCTTTTTTGTTATGTCAGACTGTCTGCTCATATTGCTTAACTCTTCTCACTTTTCAATCAGTGTGGACTTAAAGTTACTGAAGCAAAATTGTCTGTCTTTTCATTGTCTGATACTAATGAAGATATATATTATCCATGATAAAGACTCATCCTATACTAAAGGTGAGGTACTGTGTGCTTACTTATATATTTGAAAGTAATGTTGAACAAGACCTTCGTTCTGTGGAAAACTGAGCCTGCTAATCATGGCTTTTCTTATGCTAACCTTTGAGACGTGTATATAGTCAGGTGCAACATAGAACTTGTACTTTCAATAAATATTTACATTTTTAAAAGTAAGTGCTAAAAGGACAGTTATTTTACAGATTAGTTTTGCTAGTGATCTCTAGTCAGTTACCAAAATATATATGTATAAAGCAAGAATTTTGGGCCAGAGTTTAAGATAAGAACAAGTACAGAACAATGACCAGTAAAATGTGTTGAACTGATATTCATTTATTACATGAAATATAGATAAGTGAAAGTACAGTATTGTGAAAGTACAGTACAGTACATCTATAATTGTACTCAAAATTCATAGTTGATGTTATTGATTTCTTAGTGATGGAGGTTACTGTATATTATGCCATACATTAATTAATGCTTTGTTAGTAATAATGCAAGTCTTAGTACAGTTGTTAAATTATCTAAATTTATGTATACTGCACTAGGTACTTTGTGGGAGATATTTTTTTTTAGGAATATTTGAAAACAGTACTCCAAATCTCTCTACATAATCTCGGTGAAGCCATTGTACTGGTTGTTGTTTAGTTCATTACTTTCCTTAAAAATCAGTAGATTGATAACAAGAGGCATGACAAGCCCCTCTGTATTTACAGTATATGAGGACTGTTTCAACAAATGATTATGCTGAAGAAGAAACACCACAGAAAAAGCTGACATTCTATCATAATTTGAGCCGAGTTTTGTCAAGTCTCTTACCATAGTCATGTAGACACAGTATGTTTTAATATTGTGATTGAGAGGGGTATTTCTGCAGATTTTTTCCAGGGATATTACAGTAATATGGTTGCAGCATACTAGTTGAGGTGGTATGATTGTTAAGTACTGTAGGCTACTCGGTTCAGAATGGGTTAGAATCTTAACGGTTTCAGTTGTTTTTCTTCTTTGCAAGATGTCCTATATTATATGCACACAAGGCTAAGCACAAGCAAATTGTGTTTTTCATCTACAGTACTTGCATTAGAAACTGCCTCAGTATTAGATTGTAGTTAGTTAAAGTTATCGTCCTTTTGTCTTCTTTATGCAAATATTTGCTCAAGCCAGAGTATATTTTGAGAATAGATAAATAGTAGAAAGTATTTACAGGAGAATTACCTTAGCACTAGTTTATAGATTAGGATGCGTGTTAGAATGTTAACTGTTTGAACCTTTATGGTATGCTATTATTATGAAAGTATCACTGGTGAAGGATGTAATGACAGCCAATAATATATCATCATGCCTAAATATACTGTATCTTATTACTCAAACAACAGGAAAGTACATGGAACTAATGTTACTTTGTGGTACAGGTCAGAGTGAACATGACAGCCTGGTATACCATATGAGTGAGGACAGTGGTCTGGGCCGTGCCACTCCACCACGTCGGGCTCCCTCCCCAGGCATGGCACGGCACCTACCCTCTCCATCTGGTCCTGGCTCACTCCCGCCTGGACTCTTCTCCAAGCGACGGCCTGGTGGATTTGATGATGCCGCTAGTGATATTTCTACCACAAGTTCCACTATGGACTATTATGGTGAGGCCCAATACAGTGGTGGTACCATACACACTCATAAACAATGCATATTCCTTATAATGTTAGACACATACATCATTGCATTGTATGCACTCATCATAGTAATATGCCTACTCTTCATAGCAGTAATGTTAAGTAAACCTACTCTAAGTTAGAAAAAGAGTAAAATTTGTTAGGACTGTCTCATAGCTGGCCCATATGATTTCTACAGCACATTTAAACTGGTGAGAGAATACTTTAGTAATTGCTTTTTCTCTTTCAAAAAGGTCCCAGACTTTTCAAGCAGCCAACAGCCAAGTCAAATCGCACCATTATCCTGAATGCTGTGGAGTATTGTGTCTTCCCAGGGATGGTCAACCAAACAGCGAAGCACAGGGTATTAGAGGAAATTGCTCGTTCAGAATCCAAGCATTTCCTTATTCTTTTCCGTGATTCAGGCTGCCAGTTCCGTGCCATTTATTCCTTCAACCCTGAATCAGAGGAGGTGTACAAGCTTTATGGAACTGGCCCCAAGCTGGTTAATGACAGGATGTTTGACAAGTTCTTTAAGTAAGTTGCTTCTTTGTTGATTGTAAGACTATGAAGGAGTTGCTTCATAATTTTGTGCATAAAACTACAGTACTTGGTTTTAGTACTTCCTTCCACTTATTCTCCCTTCTTTAAGATTTGAGCCAAAAGTTGCTTTGCATAATGTACTGTAGATAATTTGAAGATTACTAATGTAATTTATTTCTTCCAGATACAACTCAGGAGGAAAGTGCTTCTCTCAGATACATACAAAACACCTGACTGTGACCATCGATGCTTTCACCATTCACAACTCCCTTTGGCAGGGCAAACGGGTCAATCTTCCCTCTAAAAAGGACATGACTCTCGTTATATAATGCTCTGTGTCTCTAGTTTAGGGCTGCTCATTGTGTACTGATTGATTCAACACATGTACTTCAGCATTTGACTTTCCTGTCTGTAAAAGGTACACTTTTGTGGTTCCTGATGGGCTGTGGAAGTGAGAGTTCTCATGCCTGTAAGCCTCTGCTGAAATTAACATCTGTAACTCCTTGCCATCTAAAATCAATGATAACCAATATTTCATTGGGCAGTATATGAGGGATTAGAATTGTAAGGTACACACATTATTGTATGTGGCACCATGATCTCTCATCAGGCAACTCTCGGACTATATTTTGTGAAATATGTTTGCCTTAAAGCATTTATTAGGCTCATTCATGATCTTGTCAGTCAGGATATGAAACTGATTTGGTGACACTGTGTCTTTAGAGTAAAAATATTTGTGCAACCTAAGACAACCAGCCCTCTTTAACACAACTATTTTAATGTAAATGAAGATACTATGAGAGCAGCCCAAAGTGAGAAGCATTAGTGTTGCATGAAGTGGGTCAATGAGAGTAGGTTGAAGGCTGCCTACAGAGCTTTAAAGGAGGTCAATGTGGAAGGTGATTATCCTGCCATTTAGCAGCCTTTATGTGGGTATGTTGCTCTGGTACTATTGGTTTAGAGAACAGTGCCCCATCACATGCCAAATACAAATAATTGCAGTTATTCATTGGGGTCACTTTATCTGTAAAATTAACCACTGCATATATGGGGTATGGGAAACTCCATGATGGTATATGGTTATTTTTGTTATTACAGTACTTTCATACATCGGTTTGCACTGGAGAAAAAAAGATAAGCAGGGCACATACTTTATATGATATTTTTTTTTGCAATGTTAACTAATGCAATTCCATGTAACATTCGCTTCTCATACTAAATCTGTGATTCTTGTGATCGTTAGGTAAGACTTGCATCAGGCGCATGTAAGTATTGTCTCCATATATTTTATAGGGTGTCTGTAGCTTATGAGGAAGCACAGGAGTTAGCAGAAACTGGAGGTATAATAATACTGGTTTGCAGTTAGCTTTGCCTGCATAATCATAACCATTCTGGTTCAGGTATTCCAATTTTTTCTGAAAAGTTTTTCCAGCTGTATCTAGAAAAACAGTGGACGCAATCATATTCTTTACCAAATACTCACAAATCTAAACTGAACGAAAGGTAACTCCATAGGTTGGAAGAATTTCCATAGCTTTTCTATTACAGGATTGTTTAAATGTGTGTCTTGTCTTGCAATCCAAGAGTTATACTGCTTACATGACATCTTTGTTTCTTCATATGTTTATACTGTGACATTATATGTCCCATTTGAGGGTTTTTATCTCCAGTTTTGACATTTTTTTGAAGGTATTGTACCTATTAGGAGAGAGGGTAAATAGGCATATGTTGGGAGATTCATATACTGGAGAGAGGGTGCTCATACATTCATTTACCTACTAGTGACTGATGTATATGATACTGAAGATTAACCTTTAACAGTTTACCTTCTGGCAGACTTCAGGGCTGTGCTGCAGTCTCTCCACACCATTCCACATTAGAGAGGGAATTCATTATATTTTCAAACTACAGTATCACAAATAGTAGTGCTGAAGTACTCTTGGGAAATATATAATTGTAGATTTTAAAAAATAAATTAATATACTATAATACCTTCCAGTCCCTAGAGGTAATGAAATAAGATAAGAATTGTACCTATATGTACAGGTGGCCTTAAGAATTCATACACAGGCTGCTAGTTTGAGAGTTCATATCATCCATCTAGAAAATCTAATATCTTACTTTCCTTAATCAAAATTATACTGGTAATATTTTACTAACACTTGTATCAGTTGTGAGAACATTCCTTACAGTGTTTATTATAATGACCTCTTTCTTGACAATGTTTATATGAATTCTTGTGGCTAACTGTACATGGAGGTGCACATAATCGTGTGTGTGTGTGTGTGAGTGTGTGTGTGTGTGAGTGAGTGAGTGAGTGAGTGGGTGGGTGCATAAAAGTGTGAATGTGTGTGTACTGAGAGGAACTGCAACACATTTCCTGAATACCTGCCATAGGTCCTTAACCTCAGCCTCCATAGAGCTCCTGATGGCAACACGGACAGACATTGTGGAAATACTGTACAGTAAATCAGTTGACTTAACCAGAATAAAGGATAGCAGATATTGAAAAGTGGTGTGACAAGTGACATTATATATTATGTTTTATTAAAGTTCTCTTTTAGTCTGAATACATTGGTAAAAGTCTTATGAAAATGCTATGTATAATATAGAGATAAGGTTAACAAAATTCCATGGGGATCTATAACACCAGACTAGGGAATATAGAGCTACTTTTGTGGTTATATTTCATACATGCAGGGATTATCATAAGGTCTGTTGTATTACCTTGATGGGTCACTTGGATGTGTGAGGCTCTTTGGTGGTGGAGAGATGGACCATTTCTATTCTTCGCTGACTCCACTTGCTTTGGTTAAGTGTGATCATATGTACATATTGTTTTATATTTATTCCCAACACATCTCAAAATGGGGTGGGCTTAGTAGAAAAAAAAATCCCATGTCTGCTTGTTATTAATGAAGATAATAAATTCAGATTTTTTCCTCGCTTTCTTTTATTTTTATTACATAATTGTATATTATAATGCCAGTATAGTTGGATGTTCTGGTGTAGGTGAGGTGAGACTAATAAAATGAGTGCATAATAATAAAGATACGGCTCAGATGGGTGAAGGACTGTAGGTTTGGACATTCCAAATTATATTGTTATACAGTACTAGACTAGTACCAAGCTGGTAAGTCCATGTCACTAAGTCCCACAAAAATGAATTGAAGAGGGGAGATCACCCTAGGCCTGGATAACCCTGTTGGATGAGGGAGAATGTGATGGAGGGATGGCAACTCCCAAAGGAAAAGAGGGTAGAAAATTGAAAGGGAGTGGGTGTGGTTTGAATGGATTCCCAAACCCTCAAGTGCTGCACACACCACAGCACAACCAAAACCTCCTTATGGGGTTAACTACAAAGATTGTCTGGGCAAATTGGAAAATCCTGGTATTACAACAAAGTAGTTTAAGATAGGTAAAATTAAATATTAGTTAAAGGGCTGACAGAAAAAAAAAGTTATATGGCAAAAAAAATGAAATAATCACAGTTAACATTCTTGGAGTAGACTACCAACTACTGTACACCTTTCATAATATAAAAGGGGTTGGTAACTACAGTACATTCCACTGTATCGTAGAAAGTATAGTGCAGTACATTCGAGTACCGTAGATAACGTGATAGCATCACGACGACGATAATAATTTATAAAAAAAATATATATTAAAAAATAAAATAAAAAAAATAATTATTAAAAAAAAAAAAAAAAAAAAAATTATTAATTAAAAAAAATATATAATATAATATACAGAGTACAGTCCTGGGCAAGTTAAGAAGCTGTTTCCCTGGCAACGTAAACAAAACAAACACACTCACAGATAGACAGCCTTGCATAATATGGAGATGTTTTCCTAGATATGGGGAATTAGAGGTACCAATGGAGAAATTATAAAAGGATTGTTCAAAAGTACAGTAAATGGAGACATTTCTACAAGACGATATATCAAGATGGTAAATTACGACTATCATCAAGATTAATCAGGGAATTTGTGAGGTTAATTAATTAAAGGGGAAATTATGATGTTGAAGTTGGAGAAATTTTCAGGAATAAAAACTGATTTTTTTTAGGTAAACAGGAAAATTGTTGATGATAAATACACAACTATAGTCTGTTCAAAATTTGTGTTCCACTATAGCCTCTATATATCTAGCTATTTCTATCTGTTTATCTATCGCTCTATCTATCTATCTATCTATCTATCTATTTCTATCTATCTAAGCATAAGAGAGGCCAAAAGGAACAAAGAGTAAACAGAGAATTTTTGATGTAAATGGGGAAATTCTACAGTTGTTGAAGCTGGGGAAATTTCATCAAAGCACTTGAAAGCAGACGTGGTAACATTGCATTGCAGACAGAGAGAAAGGTGTTCAAACTTCACAAAGCTCAAGGTCTCTGTTTATCTGTTTTAAGGGAGTAATTCACTTTTGTTACGTTGGATTGCCATGATTCGATAAATTTACAGAAGTATTCCGTTCACTATGATGGGTAAATATTGAATGAATTATCGTTATTGTGTATGTTTTTTCTCCTTTCATTACTCAATAATTTAGACCATTCTAAGACTATTTTCTTCTATGGCATTTCCTTTGCAAATGCCCCATTTCCAAGATAGGGCATATTCAAATGGGGCATTTTGAAATTACTGTAGTCTGACCTTACCTAACCTAACCTAGACCACAGCAGACTACCGGGACCTAACCTGGGCAAACTACCGGGAAATAACTGGTAAAGTACAGGAAATGACCTGGGCAAGATACTGGGACCTAGCCGGATCTGGCAACACTGCTACAAAACTGCAATTCTTTCAATAAATACCTAAAGTAAATTATCATAAAGTGACCGGATCAAATTCTTGTGACCTAACGTTAGCCGGATTTGGTAACACTGCACGGCTCTAGCCAAGAACACAGTACTTCTGTAATAATACCCATGATTCCTACAAAGATTATCCTTATTTTCTATAAGTTTTTATGTTGTATTATAGTTAGTATTGATCATTGTACAAAACTTGCTAATCCAGTTTTTATTTCTGTAAAAAAAATATTTGGTCAGTATATTGAAGGATAAAATTATCATGATCCAAAGAAATGGATAATCTAACCTGACCTAATGTTAGGTAACCGAACTTGACTTAACATAATGTAACCGAACCTGACCTAACTTAATGTAACCTAACCTGACCTAACATGATATAACCTAACCTGTCCTAATGTAATGTAACCTAAACCTGACCTGACCTAATGTAACGTAACCTAACCTGACTTAATGTAATGTAACCTGACCTGATCTAACGTAACCTAATGCAGTTGGTTCTCAATTATTTTTTATAGTCCATTATTTCCTGTGCATAATTGTTGAAATAAAAGGGTGACAATGTATTGTAATAATGTTGAATAACCTCCCTCCTCCTTATGAGGCTAAGAGGCTGAATTGAGGGATAAAACAAGTAAAATAATGCAGGAAATAGTTAATATGTTAAAAAATCAACTGTCGATGGACCTAACCTTGGCAAACTCCTTCAGTGGGGATTAAAAACATGATCAAAATGTACTGTCACCCAGATATTTTAACAGAGAATAATGGTACCGTAATATTATCCAAGAAAAGTTTGGGAAAGAAATTGTGTTTTCCATTTACTGTACGTGGCTCGACATAACTTTAGTTGTACCTGTTGATATACAGAATTATCTCCAAAAGCAATGACATATATTGTGTTTTAGGTGTTGTATTTATTGTGCTTCAGATGTTGTCTTAATTATGTTACCTATGTCATAAGTATTGTGTTACAAGTGTGGTATGTATTATGTAACAGGTGTGGTATATATTGTGTTTCAGGTGACCTACTTCAGAGACTATGACATTGAGGCAGAATGGCTACACATCACTCAGAAATGGAGACTACAGTATCAAGTGCCAGTGCTTTATCATCGTATCAGGGGGATGTAAGTACAATAGGTTATGAGAAGGTGGCAGACTTGGGTACTATAGTTTCTAGTCAATGTTCTATTAAGGGAAGAATCTCTCTTTGGTATCTTTGTGTGGTCTGACTACTCCAAAGTACATGTATGCCAGGAAACAGGACCAGATGATAAAAATATTAGTCGCACGCATGTCACCAACACTGTAAAATAAATGTTGTGGCTTCTGAACTGTAAGGGAAATGGCAAAAGTTGTTTATGACCATTTTAAGAAATTATTCTGTTCCTCGTTTTGTACACAACAGGAAGAACCTTGCCATGATGGTTTGTGGAGCAGTGTATGTGAAAGGCAGAGTTATTCCTCCAGTGATGTCTCCTCTCTTGCCTCACCCGAGCATGCCATACAAACAGTCCGATCCAGAAAAGGTTAGTATGATTAATTGTATGATAGGCTATGCAACCATATTTGAATTATAGTACTTCAGAGATGTTTAAATGACAAAGTGTGTGCCATAAAATCACATTGGCCAATTGCCTTATGCCAGAGAACAAACAGTATAGGCTAATCAATTGATCTATTATTTTACTTTAATCAGATGGAGGAGAGAATGAAATAGAGAAATTGATACTAGCAGCTGAAGCCTTGGCTTTGGAACGAGCAAAAATGAAATTACATGGATCCTTGACTACTGGCCTCAACATGTCCAGTCAACCCCAGCAGTTGTTGAGAGGTGCTCGAAGTGGAGAAGGAACATCATTTAGTGCAGCAACAACCGTTTCAGCGAGAGAAGCTGGAAATATCCATCAGAGGATTAAGAACAAAGAACAAAGTGAAAAAATTATAATAACAAACAATAGTAGTGAAGAGGGCTTGTCCATGTGTTCAGGGATAAATGATGATGTGTTGCACATTGTGAAATATACATCAGATAAGTCAGTAATTGTTGATAATTGTGATGGTCCTGGACAAAATTCCCAGAGTGCAGGAAAATCCACAGATAGCCAGGAAAGTTCCGTTTGTGATTCAGCAATTTCCAAAGGTTGCACAAGTACTGGTAACTCATCAGTGGAATGTAGAGGTCAACTCAATTCCAAAGAAACTTCTGATCCAGGAGAGGCTATAAGCAGTGTTCCAAGACTGTCATTAGAACTCACTGATGAATCTGGTTATTCTAGTAATCCTCTTAATGAAAGGCCAGCTATGGGTATGTCAAGTGATGAGAGACAAGTTGATGTGCTTCCAGATATTACCAGTTCAGGTTACTTGAGTCATCCATTTAATGAGAGATTAGAAATAGAGGGACCAACTAATGAGAGACTAGGCCTAGTTGATGAGCGTCCAGTTGTTAGTAAAGATGAAAAAGACGTGTGCAACTCAAGTATTCGAGGCTCAGCAACAGGGGGTCAGGAGAGGAGTGTAGGACCCAAAAGAGAAGGAGAGGAGAGATGCCACCTACAGACATCTCGGCTCATCAAGTGAGTTGGCTTTTGTTTGAACAATTTTACCAAGGTAGTGATTCTTCTGATCTTTAAATAGAATTTCCATGGTACTAACAACTGAGGTTATATGCTACTGTATTTTCATCCACCTTCATCTCTACCTCTGATATTTGTCATTGTGTGTCTACTTTATCTCTAATAGAAAGCTGTCATAGCAACATATTGAGCAAGATCTTAATGTAAAAAGTTGTAATATTGATTATGATGTGCAGCTGGAAATACCAGTGCTGGTACAGTATTTTACTTGTCAAATGATGGATACCATATCTGTAGGCCAACCAGGTTTATATGGTAATAATATACTGTATTTGTCTTTGATGCCTTGAAATCTTAAACTCTTTCTCTTCTTCTCATGCCTCTACAGATGTCCTCAGGTAGTTCTAGTGTGTCTTCAAGTCTCAGTAGGAGAACATAGTGTGATTTAAAAAGAAAGATTTTATTTTATTCAGTAACTGTTTTGTTTTTATGATATTCTTTGTTTCTTTTGATTTTTTCCCTAACTTAGCAAACTAAACAAATATTCTGCCATATAAATGCATGATAGAAAAGATACTTTGCTTTTTCCCTTTAATGATATAGTTTGTAGGCATTAGTTGCTCTTCAGTATTGTTGTTGTTATTTTATTGTATGGTTGTGCAGGTAAGTTGTCATACACCTTTTAATATTTCATAAAAGTTATTTCATACTCTCATGCAGATACCTTTGAATAAATTAGTATTGAAAAGTGAAATAATGTAATAAGCTATTGAAGGAATAGCAGAAACATGTTAATCTAAATATTATTTTTGCTATTGATTCATGTATTATACTACAGTATGTAGCTACTGTGTTTTTAATACCATTCCTGTAGCTTAGAGCAAGATGAAGTGTCAACTGCAATAAAGGAAGGATGTGGCTCACTGCTTACTCTTGCTCTCACCTCAACAAGCAATTTGCGTCGTATTACCAGGTGAGACTAGGCAAGTGGGAGCAGTTAGAAAATCTTATATGATTAATTTCAGCTGTGGGGGAATATTTCTAAGCTGATAAGATTGATTGCCAGTTAGGACGGATGACATTTTAATAGACAATGGAACACAATGAGACTCACACTTCTTTAATACATAATGAATGATGCCTTTCTTTCCTTACCTGCAGGTAGTACAGGAAGCACTGCATACATCCAAAGGCTGTAATATGTATACTTAGACTAATAGCAGATTATTGAATATATTATAAGAAAAACACCATCATTCAAGGGGTAGCTAATAATGCAGTATTTTTGGGGAGTTTTATTAGATGGCATATCAATATGAAATGGTAGAGAGTGGGAAATTATTGTATAAACATTACATGTCATCTAAGGGTTAACTGATTATGTAATGTTTCTCATGTCTCTTGTAGGCTACTGCATCAAGTGGTGGAGGGTGGGTGGATGGAAGCTGATACTCGCATAATTAGTGGAGGTGGGTTGCAGGATGAGGTGGCTGAGTATGAGACATTACACACCAATCTGGAGTTACAGCTTTCCTCCACCACGTCACAGCTACAAGTGGCTCTCAGTGCAGTGAGTTGGTGTGGTTTTGTTAATGAACTTTGGTTCATGCATTCCTATTATAGTAACTCTGGGACATTACTGCAAATATATTTAAGACTTTTATTTGCTTCTGTAGATTAATGAAATATATTATTTGAATGAAATTACTTATTACAGTTCTGTATATAATGCAAAGAGATATAGCCATTATTGGCCGGGAAGATGGCAATGTATTCTCACCTAGACATTCCTTCCATGTTAATTTAGGTTCAGGAAATAGAGGCTATGCAAAGGATGCAGGAGGAAGAAGCCGAGAAATTTGGAAAGGCAGCATCACTACTACTTCAGCAAGTGGAATCAACATTACTCACAGCTGGCCTTCAGCGTCATCTTGCAGTTGCTTTAACATCTCCAAGAAGGTTAGGTGATAATTAGTACCCCAATATTATTGTTGCAGAAATGGATGGTTGGAGATTCCTTCTCTGGCCAATCCTTTGGAGTGAACTTCTGGACGGAGTGGTGGATAAATATATACATGTAATCAAGGGGCTGTATGACTGTATATGATATTTTTTTAGAAGTTAGAGGAAGGGGTAATGTATAGATAATAACAGCGGGAAGATTTGTTTTCTGTAATAACTCTCTACATGTTAAAACTACAGTACGTTACTTGCTACTCTATCCATAGACGCATGGGCATCTGGGCGGTGGAGAGTGCTGGAGATGGGATGATGCTTGTTGAAGGGGAATTGGAGAGAAGAGGACAGTGCATTGCCTCATTGGAAAACCAACTAAAACATAACTCTCAAGAGATGCAGGACCTTAGGGAGACACTAATGAAGGCAGAAGTCAGGTGAGTTATGCTCTTAGGTATTGAATACAATACATACCTGTATATAAGTGTATGGTAATTGATTACTAATTGAGTATTATATTGTATTATATAATTTGCTGCCATATGTGAATAGGGCCATTTCCTATGAAAATTTATTTTGGTAAAGTAATGGAAAACAATGCAATTTATATTATTTCTGGTACAAACATGATAGTTTAGTGTACTGTATTATAAAAAAAATTTCATTAAATATGGCACTTCATTTTGCAGGTTACGAGCAGCCGAGACTGAGCTTCAAGAAGTGAAGGGCCAGACAAAGAGTGATGTGAATTCCCTTAAGCAGTGTTTGGCTCATGCTGAAGAGAATCTAAGAGATGCACAGTGAGTTTTATCTTTTGTGTTCACAAAAAAGGAGATAAAATGAAAAGTGCTGTACAGTACCATTATATTGATGATTATCAGCTTTGTATATGGTTAATATAATCAAGAAATAGTGTAAGACTGGAGGTTCTCCTGGTGGCAGGGAGGAAATAGCCCTTTTGGAATGGATAGGCAGGCCCCCAATAAAACAATGCCAAATGAGGTGTGGAAAAGTTGTTCATCTTTTACCTTGACCAGCCTGAAAAGGAGTTTCTATGAAGGGAAGGTATCAATCCAAGATTCTGTGCTTAATAATTGTATTCTGTCCATTTTCATATTACAGGCTAGAGAGGATGAAGACACATGAAGTGTCCAAGAAACATTTGACAGAGAACTCAGCCCTAATCACAGACTTGAAGAAAAGAATGTATGAAGCCCAGCATAAGGCAGAAGCTAGGTGAGTTAATATTTATACATGATATTTAGACAGACAGAAAAATGTCAAAACATAGACATTTATAAGCTGAGTATAAGGGAGAGTATAGAACAACCTCAGAAATACTGACACTGTAAAATTTATCTAAAGTTGTATGTACTTTCCCAGGACCAGTGAACTAGAGCATCTGCTACTTGACTCTGAGAAAGCCCGTCTCTGTGCAGAAACTTCACTGGTAGAAGTGCGGGATCAACTCACCCTTCGCACTCAACAGATGCACCTTGTTAATGTGAGTAACTGAATACTATATACTGTACCACTTGGTGACAAGTTTCCTTTTAAGTTGGGTTTATAGTTTGATGGGGTGACGAGGCTTATCTGCAACTTCCATCCCCTTGGAGTAAATTCCTGGTGAGAGTGATTTATCAAAACTATTGATAGATAGTAAGATAGAATGAATGATTAGGAAGAAATTGCATTCAATTTGTGATGATAGATGAAGTATAGCACACAACATTTGGTACTCCTGGTTTTAGTTGTTTTCTTTCAGACTTCATGAAATGGCTTAAATTGCAATTGACAGTTTTAGTTTTGTGTTTCTATCATTCCTTGTGTCCTGGACATAAGATTTTTTATGGTGAAATTATAGGTAGATTTTCATTGATGTGTTGATACACTAAACATGCTATTGTCCTTTGCATGATTACAACAGTGGGAACAATACCAACGACAAGTGACTGAATAGTAATGATGTTACAAACACTCAGCCACAAATATAGTTGTACAATTCTAGCTTTATAAGTAATTACAGCTTCACTAATGAAATACTCATACCTCTTGTTATAGGATGAGAACAGTAGCTTGATTGAAGGACTAAGAGAGGCTCTGAAGCAGCAGAAGGATGAGATGGAACAAGTGAGGCAACAGTTGGAGACAAATTCAGCAGACAAGATATCTCTCTCTCACACAATACATGACCTGTGAGTTTAAGTTTGGGGAAATCTATTTATAATATATTTTTGTACGTATGAAATCCATTTGACCAAGTTTGCTGAATGGCATAATTTATTGACTAGTTAGCATATACATTACAGTACTGTGTTTAAAAAAGTTGCAAAATAGTGGATCTATTATAGTAAGTCCATTTCTTGATGCATGGTGTCAGTACCTTGTTTCATCATGGGGATTGACTGTGGCAAACACCAAACTTAATGAGGCTTTTTAGTGAGGAAATAACTGTCCCATTGCTCTTTACCCCAGAGATACTTAATGATGATGGCCATTCTCATAATAAGGTATTCCCAAGACGGAACCAGGCATCAGTACAATAGATAAATGGATCCAGCCTTAAAGTTTATTCTAGATATCCTCAATAAACAGGAAGGTGGAGTTGTCAAAGACTGAAGAGCGCAGAGACCAGCTGCATGAGGAGATATCAAAGGCATGGGAAACTTCCCAGAATCAACAGCAGGATCACACTCAAATCCAAAAAGAATTGCAAGATAAAGTAAGCAATTTGAAATATTCTTCAAGCATTATACAGTCATCCCTCCGCTATCGCGAGTAATTGGTACCGTAAGTAGCACGTGATAGCGGAATTCGCGATAGCGGAATTTAATAACTAATGGGAATAATTGAAATTGGTTCCCAGTCCCTCATATTTCAAGATTTTTCCTCCCTAAACATGCTTTTGTTTACTAATATTTCTTTGCATATAATGAAAACTAAAGTAGATTAGTAAGAAAATAGCATTTTTAACCTAATACAGTGGACCCCACAAGTACAGTAAGCGTGTTGTGGTTAGGTGGTGCCACGGTCCGTAGGTGGTGCGTAAATGGATATGCCTGACTGACCTTAGGGACTAAAGATTAATGATGAAAATTGGGATAGGTTCTTATGTCTCTCGAAAGTGGCGGTTTTTTTTTACTATGAGACCTCAAACACGATGGCAATTCATTAAACATAACAAAACGTGTTGACATGTGGAGAGTCGGGCGTCTGATTCCGAGAGCACGTGCCAGAGTAGGATGTCTCACTCACTGTAGAATTAGCTACCAAAATATTAACTTAAAATTATTTTGAAAACGATTGCATCCATATAAAATGGGTGGCGAAAATAAGTGAAGCATATCCAATGAGTTTGTATACAAAACGAGCGAAATGATAATGAACATGTTAGGAAATGATATCACTCGTCTGTGAAGTGTGTGTGTGTGTGTTGCCACCACTCCCCCCCCCCCCCTACCCTCAGTATCTCTATTCCCCCTAGCCCAAGGTCAAGGGAATATAGGCCTAGCCTGCCTTGTCACTGTGTGTGTGACTCTCGTGTTTAGTAATTACGAGTTAAACACCAGCTTCAACACTCAGTCATGCCAGGTGGTGCATTTACAAAATGGAAAGCCATATCCTTCCATATAAAGAAGGAAGTTATTTCGGTATTTCTTGGACAGAAAAAGGAAACACTAATAACGTATGATTAATAAAATGTAAACAAACGATATCACGCTATCTCCCCCCTTCCCCCTACCACCTCCACTACCACCACACATGCCATCGATGCCGACGACTCATTTCAGTCATGAATCGTCTTAATACAAATTGTTATATGCATTTAATATGCTTAATACGAATTGTAATATACATCCCTATAGGAACGACGTCTTATATCGACGTATTGGACATTCTATACCAGACCGAGGTGTAATTAGGCACAGATGAAAAAGCTTTATCTCCACACATTGTATCACTAGTTAACTCTCTTGTGTTAAATAAAGATAGGGTTGATAAGCAGGGCTAGTTATAAACCCAGACAGTCTTCATCTTTACTACTGTTACACCATGTCATGGTAAACATGGCTGTCAGTCCAGTGTGCTTGGCCAATCGCACCGCCAAATTTGAATGTTACGTGCGCGATAGTCCGCATACGGATGCGCTATAGCGGATGAAGGTGAACTTTTCACACATGCGCGATAGTTACGAAACGCGAAAGTGGAACCCGCGATAGCGGAGGGATGACTGTACAAAGTTCTACTACTAGTCAGTGGTTAGAAGAAAAAAAAAGAATGCTTAAAAGTATTTATTTTGTCTTGCATCTTTCTACCTTGGTGAATCTTGCTTTTTATTCTCTTTACACTAGGCTAGCTAGCTATCTTATATGGTGTCTATTGATCAAAGATAATTCATTCATATTGATTTCTTTCAAAATACTGTAAGAACATTTTGCATAATTTTCTCTCTGTGTTTCCTCCTTTGTCAAACTCTTTCAAGCACTTCTATTTCATAAACATTCTCAGCTGCTACTGTCATATTACATAATTTATTTATTCCCACCTCTCCAAAAATATTTTTTACCTCCAATGCAGTTGCCACCAATTCATATTTCTACTAAATTTTATTGTTCTCTATACTAGTTAGGCTATGTATTAAGTTAATTGTACAGTACTATGAAAAATTTAAATAAAATCTGCACTCATTAAAATTGACTTAATTCTTTTAGATTGACAATCTGACAATGGCACGATGTGAACTTGAGAGTCAGATTCGGTCACTGGAATTGACTGTGCTTCAGTTACGTACAGAACACCGAATGGAGCAGCAACGAGCACGGATGCTGACCGATGACAATGCTGAATTACAAAAGAAGGCAAATGAATTACAGACACGCCTCTGGAAAGTGTCAAGGAGGCGATGTGACAGTAGCAGAGATAGTATGGGAGGCAGTGTAGGATGGAGTATAGGGGAGAGAGATGGGGTTTTTAAAGGCTGCTCTGAAGTTGAGTCACATTACAGTAGCTCAGCAAGTCTTTTGCCTCGCACTTCATCACCGGTGCCCTTGAATACAACATACCAGAAAGATACTCAGGTTTGTTGACCTCTTGTTACCACTTCTATTATTGAAGTAATTTTATGATAAAATTATGTGCAATCCTATTGTACACTTAACCAAATTATCTAAAAATTCCACATGTATGAGGGTGTCAGATTTTATTTGTACTGTATTTGAACAGCATGAGGATAAGAGTGTAGATGAAGGGAGACTGGGCAGGGAAGAGCAGCTTCACACACTGTTGAGAGAGAAGGATACTGAACTACAATCCCTTCATAACTCATTCTCTCAGCAGCTCTCTACTAAGAACCAGGGTAAGATAAGGCTGATGGTGTCATGTTATAGAGAAAATATTGAAAACTTAATGTCATTGTCCAGTATTTGGACATTTGAACAGTTATCACTGATATTAAATATCTTATTTGTAAGCATGTCTTCTTTTTGCTCAGGACCCAGTGATGCTTAAAAGGTTAAGGAAATGTGAAGCATCATGGGTCAAAGTAATTACAACGTGAAATATAATAACTGCTAAATACACATCACCAAACTCTTAGATATGATATTATTTTAATGTGAAAAAATGTGTTATATTCATTGTGTGGGTTAAAGAGGTCTTAGTTCTTACAAAATTATTCTTGATAATATATAATTATGATGGTGACATTCATTGTTATATCAGATCTTTAAGAGTATTGCATGGCACTTCATTAATATTTCAAATTTATGTGTGTCTGATATACCCGATATTAAATACTCTCCACAGAACTGGAGTCGTTGACAGAGAAGCTGGAATGCCTGGAGGGGGAGCTGGCATGGGTGGTATCAGGACTGGAAGCAAGTGCTGCCCTGGGTGATGTGACAGCTGAAGTAGGGAGACAGTTACAGGCCAGGACTCACCATCTCCAGGACCTTGATCAAGATTCACGTGTCCTTCATCAGCATTTCTCTGATCTTGCAATAGTAGGGAGTAATATTGTTTTGCAGTTGTATAATCAACATTATAAAATATGTTTTCAAATGTGGATAAGAAATATTGTACATGAATGGTCTTTGTCAGAGTATGATTTTTTGAAAGTTTGACTTAAAGAATAATTATTGATATGCTGTTTTTGGTGTACTGTAGATCCATCATATGAAATGTTCATATTCAGGAAAACCGGACTTTGAGTGCTGCAGCAGTAACAGCAAGAAAAGAAGGTGAGGAGGAGGCTGAAGATGCTCGAAATGATGCTCGTAAAGCCCGACAAGAAGCCAGAAAAGAGAGACTGGCCACTGCACATATTCAGGAGAGGTGTCAGAAGCTGCAGGTAAAGAGATGTTCTGAAGTGAGGATTGTTGGGAAAATTGTAAAAACAGTTATATATTCAATTATATAATAATTTCAGATTTATATTACACTGTCTTGCCCTTTCCCCAGGCACAGTTAGACTCTGCTGTGACAACACTGGAGCAGGAACGACGAGAGAAAAGATTAAATTCTGTTGTACAGGGAGTCAAGGTTAGTATAAGGACTGTAAGTGAAGAGCACCTATACATAGATATGGTACTCTGAATGGAAGAATGCTTTGTTTTTGTTTTTTCACTTTTTTTTTTCGTTTGCTGGACCTTAAATATTTCACTTCCTGGGAAATTGGATTATGAGTATAATTTTTTGCCTTGTATGTACAGATATTTCATGACCAAGGGCCATTATTTGATGCTTTCTCTCTTGATGCCAGGTAATTGTCATGTCCCTTTGTATAAAATTTCGTTTTTTCTTCAGTTAAAATGTATTATTAATGGGAAATGAGGCATTGATGTTAATCTGATATATTTAATATTGTTGCATTCTTCAATTTTATTCAAACTTTTGTTGTCAGAACCGTGAATTCAGCACACTACTAGACAGTGCTACTGCTGTCTTGAACCTTTCCTCTGAACCATCCTTCACCAGTGATGCATAGATCTCCAAGACTCCATCTGACCCCTGAGGCAAGCCCCAATGGAGAGTGATGTACTGTATAGTAGTATTGTTGGAGTAGATGAGAACCAGGAGGGGCCAGTTCTTCAGGCAGATATTGGGCACATCGATGGCTTCCTAACTTGAAAGTTGGGTATATTAATTAAACCTTAATGCCATCATTGTGCCTCCCTCTAATAATTTGGTCTCATATTGCCCCCCAATGTGTAGAAACCTGACTACAGTGACACTAATAATAGAAGTAGTAGTAGTTGTAATAATAATGATATTAATAATTATAATAATATGACATCATCAGCAGTAGAGTTTGTACGGTAGTTGTAAATTGTGTGCATATGTAATACAGGGTGTCCCATAAATATGAAACCATAATCATGATTATAACATTAAGGATGCTGTAGGAGTAAAGTTGACAACACCTCACCATATAGTACTGTACTAGTACTACACTACATATAGTAATAATTCAATGAAAATGGTTCTTCCTGAGATATGAGACACCCAAGTATTTAACACTGTATCCATTTCTTATAAAACTGACAGAAATATTGATATTTTTTATAGTGTAGTTTGATAGTTTACATGCCAAAAAGATTATAATTATTTTCCTAACAGACTGAGAATAAACCTCTGTGCCTTAATTTACTACCCAACTATGGAAGATTGGGGATAGTAAGTTTTAAATTGTGCATTTATATCCATAAATGTTTTGTATTTTGTAGTTTCAATGAATAAAATGCTATGTATGCTTCCAGAACTACACCAATAATACACCTACCCCAAAACCAATAAAAATACACATCAATGACAACAAAATACTGTACATATACTTATCAATCTTACACAAGAAACAAATGCAGAAGCAGGAAACTAGTCATCTCAGTAAGCAATACACACATAGTATCAGAACATGCAAGTTACTTCAATTCCATTTATTATCCCTAAATCATTCAGCTAATAAGACAGTGAAACAAATGTCAACGAAATATTGGGAAGTATATTAACTTACCATCCACTTCCATTCCTATTTCCACATCTTTACAAATTGTGTGCCTATTTTGATGATTTGGGCTTCCACTGTTTCTGAGTCGAGTGTAAAATGTATGAATATTGTATGTACATTAGTGTATGTTTGTGTTTACTTTTCCTCGAGTGAAGGTAGTAGAATATACTTTTAGCATTTGACTCTGGTATACATATTCATATATACGAAATTATTCCGTGAGTGTGACTAATTGAAGGAAAAATGTTTGCAAAGTGGATTAAAAAAACGCTTCCGAGGATGAGGGTAAGAACCATGATGAATTGGTCAAAATCAGTGTTGTATTGGTCTCCAGGATAGGCAGTCTCTTCTCTCATTGCTTATATAGTTTTTGTCATGTAAGTCTTGTTGAACTGTAATGCCAGGTTATATTACTTGTTCATGCTATCATATTGTTGTGTATGATTTTGTACTTCCTAGGGTGTAAACAAATCTAATGACTGATAATGCTCGTGTTTTTCTCGGTATAAAAAATTCAAACTACAATATTATTATATTATATTTACTTTGTGGAAATATATGGTCTTTAGAGAAGGGTCTAAAAGCCTAGTACACATTTTTTTTCCGTATGCCTGTACAGTAATTGAAAGGCAACCCGTGGTGTAGTATAAAGTACATAAGTCGTCAGTTGGTATTGAAGAGATGGCGGGACTTCTGCCACATTACGTTCATTTAACATCGGATGAACAGAGACAAAGAACTCTGACAGAAAGATATTGACGAAACATAGTGAAAGAAAGATGTCCGCTGTGAGATCCAAATGAATTATGGAATTTTCACTACCTCGCTTAATGAGGGGAAGAGGGAGGTAATGAACCGGGTTAGAACTCTAATGTTGACAAAAAGTTATCACACGAAACCAATATTCACGAAAGTTGATGTTCTATGTTTGTATAACGTCCTCGAAGGGGGGGAGGGTGAGTGGGATATAAGTCGAGATAAAAAAAATAGATGTGTTTCGCGCGCTATTGCATCTGAATGAGCTCTCTCTCAAGAGATTGTATTCTCGTGGAATTGTCTCCCTGTGAAGTGGAGGACGGAGGGGGAGGGAGTAGCCTAGAAGTGGAGGAATTGGGAAAGGGTGAAGAGGAGAGAGTAAGACTGGAGGGGGAGGGAGTACGATTGAAGAAGGGGAAGGAGAATACGTGAAGAGAAGTGCAGAAAAAGGAAGAGAAAGAAAGGGAAGATAGTGCTGAAGTTTAGAGGTTAGGAGAGGAAGAGAAGAAAAGAGGCGAGAGACCTTAGGTTAGAAAATAATACGGGATGAAATATAAAAGATAATAAAAGAGCTAAGAGAGACAGGAGAGAAAATTAGTAAAGAAGAAAATTCAATATTCCTGAAAAAAAAAAGAGAATTAGAATAAATACTGATAGGCCTAACCCCTGTAGAATAAATTAAAAAACAAATTATGAAAACAAAAAGAGATGCGAGTAACCAGCAGCATGATTGGGATGGACCGTATGAGGGTCGAGTGATGCATTATTCAGTCAGCAAGGAAAGAGCCTAATGGATTTCCTGTGCTTTATATTACGTGGCAGTCAGTACCGATTCACGCGTCTCTTTCTCCCACATGTTTTCTGCTCGGTGGTCAACATTTTATATCTCTGCCTTTCTGCTCTTGTGTTTCTCTTGGTATATAATATTATCTGTTTTTTTTTTGTTTTGTTTTTTATCTCGTCCATAAGTGAGAGAGAGAGGGAGGCTTTTGTAAGTTTGTAAAAGTGTTTACGTGTATTTTTATTGTTTCAGAGAGTGCTTGCTTGTGGTTTTTTGTTTCAGAAATTGTGTGTGTTCGTCTTTATAGTTCTGGAAAGTGGTTGAGTAAAAGGTTGGATTGTTTCAGAAGGATTTCGTGAGCGTGTCAATATTCTTCGCCAGCATTGTGTTGTTTGTTTAGCAAAGATTCCCACTGATTAAGACAACCAAATCCTTATACCATATAGAATTAATATTTCAGCATCATTGAATATGCAACACTTTTGGACTGGATTAAAAACCACAAAGTATTATGATGGAAGCCATAATTATGAGGTCCAGCCGAACCGAAAAAATAGGGTTGAATATTATTATAACTAACTTTTTGTGATGTTCCCTACATTTGTTTACATTTTTGTTATGCTTTACACAGAACCCACATGCATCTTCGACTCAACCCTCTGTGTCGGTGAGTTTCAAGAGCCACAGTTAACTTAGGAGTGATCAGTTGAACTACAGGAAGTTAGTGTACATGTATGAAGTTAATACACATGTTGGGGAGGTATGTGCTATAAGTCGTGTTTGATAATTTTTTTTTTTTTTTTTTTTAGGGGAAACATAATTTTTCATTCCTTCTTTGCCTTGTTTCTTGGTTACTCTTGTCTTCGTGTCATGTTCCCGTTTTCTGTATTTCCCTCTCCATATACTCTCTTCTGTTTCTCTCACTTTTCTCTATCCACTTATC